>OX346247.1:112322896-112922896 GCA_947049315.1 Epistrophella euchroma | reverse complement strand
CAGGAATGAAGGGGACCTACAAATTATTGCCGAATCTGAACGCCTATAATGTGAGCGAAACTTTTCTATGGCAACACATACGCTTGGAGGATTTTCTCAATTTCTCCCAAGAGGCAGGAGCCGTTTTTTTTTTTTTTATTAGATGGAAGAGGCTGGGGATTGAACCTAAACCTCCGGCATGACAGTCCATAGCACTAGCCATCATGCCACGGCTACTACGTCTATAGTTTGTTACCTTTTAAATGTTTATCTGGTAGATTTAGCTTATGTCCGTAATCAAGCAAGACAAAAATTAATGTAATATTTTATGACCTCATTGCGAAGAGCCTGATAAGAATAGAATTTATCAACTTAAACCAAAACACCTTTCTCTAATATGATCACTTAATATCCTTCTTTCATTCTGTTAATCATTTTTCGCAGATCATTGAATATTTTGAAAAATAAAAAAATTGACTGTCCGTAATCAAGTGATGCAGAGTGTATCTCCAATACAATAACACATTAATATTAATACATTATGGAGTATATTGTATATGCTCCAGGTCTCTAGCTAATCGGAAAGTTAGTTTTAAATCGACTGCGAAGTTTTTATCGTACGGACGTACATAGAAGGAAGCTAAGTAATAAAAACGTAAAAAAGGGCAAAAAACTCTTTCTCGCTCTTCGCCGAAATGTTTTAACCTCAAAATAAAATAGTGTACATGAAATTTGTAGGTAATGAAATTCTCTACAAGATTTGTTATAAAGACTTTTTCTCTAAAATAACTAGTTAAGAAGTTATTAGCCTGCGAAGTGGGAAGAAACTGAAAATTTCACAAAATACGAAATTTAAGCCTTTTTTGGTAGCGTCATAGCTTTGTTGGTGTCGGTTGTACAAAAAAACTACAGAGACCATATTTGTAGGAAATTTTATTTTCTACAAGTTGCCATATAACTTTTTTTTGCCAAAAAGTACACCAGAAAGAAGTTATGAGCAAAAAACTGAAAAAAGTGCCAATTTTGAGCGGTTTTTTCAGGATTGTGAAGGGGGCGGAGGGGGCGTGGTTGTGGAAATTTGTATTTTTCATCTACCGACCATATTATATAACATATCCAAAATTTAGAACTACCCGACCTTTTGTAGGGTAAAATGTCTCTATTGATTGGACTATTTGTCGTATCTTCTAAATTCATCGTTACGATTTAAAAAGAAATTCAAAATCATTTAAATTAGCGGAGGCTATCCATATGCGATGAGCTATGTTTGTATGGTTTTTTAAATTAGTTAATACTTTATCGTACCAAGGAGGTGCATTGTTAACGATCCTTACTTTTTTTCGAAATGAAGTTTTCAATAACAAAGTTTAAAACTTTAGAAAGTTTCAAGAACGACATATCAGTTTTCATAATCTGCATTTTTTAAAATCAAAGACTATTTTTTTTCTCAGAAGCTGTCGGTGTGAAAAATATTCGTTTTGTTGGTGATAATGGATGAAGTCTCTTCTAGTACAAGATCATGAACATTAAAAAAATTGTTGTGTGAGCCACAAAGTTGATTATATCCGTTTTTGAAGAAAAAATCTAAAATAAAGGATTTGCTGCTCGTCATTATATTAATTGGATCGAAAGTTGTTGTCGTCGCAGGAAATCCAATTTAACCCTGGGAGATTGAAATCACCAAAGAAGAAAATGTCATCGAAATCATTGAGAGTGGACAGAACGGTCGACACAGTGCGTTTGAACTGGATGGATGTAGCAACAGCCAATAAAAATATTTTTTATTTTCAACAGCAATTTTGGCCCAAGCATGTTGACTTAATTTATTATCCATTGAAGAAGATTGCATGGCAACAGGAAAGCAAGGCGAAGAAGTATGGATGGCTTTTAATACACCGCCACTTTTGTTTTGGCAAGGAAGAAGTGTCCGATCACATCTAAAAATTTGCCAAGATGATCATTGTTTAACTAGGGTTTCCACAAGTATAATAATGTTGTAATTCACATGAATACGTAGCACGACGAAGTTCAATTAAATCTCCTCTCATTCCGGACATATTTTGTTAAAATGTTTTTAACTCCTTCAGGAGCTGCGTCTCTTTTTCTGAAAATTCAGTTTTGATACCTTTAGTTTTATTTCTAAACAAATTTTGGCTTTAATTCGTTTTGTAAATGGAAATAAAGCCAATTTGACCTTATTTCGTTGAGCCTTTTTTCACGTCACCCAATTGCGGGGCATCTAGACGGCGGCGGCGCCATGAACTAAGACCGTTGCCTTATTCTTACCTTAGGGTTAATCTGGTGTCTGTCAACAATCTATCCAGGGGATTCTAAGACTTTGGTTTACAAGTTGCATTACCATTTTAAATTACAAAATTTTACCTTATTTTTGTTAAAAATTTAGGTGTTTCTACAGGAATTTCCAGTTTTGGGGTAGGTGCGAGGTTGGGTGTATGCAAAGTTGGATAAATTCAAAGTTTTCTTAAATCCAGATCCTTTAAATGCAAACGAAACTTTGCATACACCCAACCTCGCACCTACCCCAACCAAGCAGGGGGTTTGCAGGAGGGGGGGAGGGCAGCATGTCCCATATACATACATTACTGTTTAAACTTTGTAATGTTGGGTGCTAGCATTGTATTTGTGGAAGCAAGCTTTTTTAATTTTATTGAAAGGAACAGATTATAGATTTGACAGGAACTAAAACCACCCATTTTTTTGAAATTTATGTTCCCACCTTATATGGGAATAAAAACTAAACTATCAAAAATTTCGTTTCTATTCCTGCCTAGTGGAAACTAACACCTACGGTGGACTAAGTTCCTGGGGACTTACTTCACGGCACCTATATTTATTTAAAAAAAACTTTCCGCATACATTTTTCTCCGTGTAAAACAAACTATGTATGTATGTATGTATGTATGTACATCCTATTTCAAACGATGAGATGATGTTGATGTTTAAATTCACAGCATCAGCATCAGCGTAGGATGGTAGTTGAGTAGTAGGTACAGGTACATAAATATAGGCAATATCCTCCTCAAATAATTTCAAAATAATTTCCTCTTCAACATCCGGTGAATGATTGGCAGTTCTGTCATTCTAACTGCCATACTACCTTCACCACTATATGGCCAAGGACTCTATTCAAATCTATAGGTAAATCTACATATATAAACAAGTAGTATATAGTCTGGCATTGCGTGTACCTAGTGTTGCCATATTAAATTTTTCTAAATCTGTGAAGTTTTTTTTATAAAATTTCCATTACTTGGAAAATAATATTTTAAAAATTTAATTCTTATGACTTTAGAATTTCGTACACATTTTTTGTTTAAAATCGCTATTGCTGTATCAGGTAAATTATACTTTGTTATAGACAACAAATGTGTGACCTTTTCAACGACCTAAAATCAGTGTTAAAAAAATGGGCCGTATTCACAGTAATTTTTAAACCGTTGCTTAATTTTAAATTTATGAAATTTATTTTAATTTTGTATGGCTTGTCATTTTAAAATTTAAAGTCATAATGAAAATAGAAAACACACAATAATGTCCTTTAGGATCCAGATGACTTCGATCATTGTTAGTTTTTTTAATACAAAGAAATACAAAAAAAAAATTATTTTTAATTTAGCAAAAAAGTTACGTATTGGCAACGCTGGCTTGGCGGATGTTACAATATTGTGCGATGAGGGCCTGACCAGAAAGAAAAAGTTGCAAACAAACGAACTTAAGGGTTGAACCATCGAACTAAAATTGAAAATATAATCAGATTTCATTGCCAAATCGGAATGTAGAGGCTAGCTACCACATCGAAAGGCCGAAGATTAGAAATTCAGTTCCACATCACATGAGAGTATAGTTTTCCCCTCATTCATAATAATCAAAATGCCCCAGGTACTCGACGGATGGCTTCCCATCAGAAGCAAGCAGGATAGTGAATGATAGCTTGTCATAGTTGCGTATATGGTCAATAATCAAATATTTGATCAAATAAAATATTTATAAGCTGATTAGTATGAGATAGGACATATCACACAGTCTGGCTATGTTATGAGCAAACATTTCGGTCAGATGAGAGTATGCAGCGCGTAGAACATCAGCATTTATTGTACTTCATCAGTTGAGCTATGGAAATGATATTAGTTTTGGCATATTATTCGGAGTTAGGCAAATATTATTTCAGCACCACACTGTTGCTAATTATGAACAGAGTAGGGAGTATGGTGGCGGGTATTTAAGTGCAAATGAAGTCATGGAATTTGTGTTTTGCTAATTGCTAATGAAACTTTGTTGGCAAGTTTTCAAAAATTAACGCAAACAACATCTGATGCTTATGGAAGTTTTATGTAAGATAAAGAAGCTAATTTGGAGTTGCAGACGTTGCTTTGGTTGGTGTATTACATTTTAGGAATTTTGTGAAACATCGAAAATGGAATCATATAGAAATTCAAGGAAGTTATTGTTAATTCAAATGAAACACGAAATAAGTACGTAAAAATCCTTAAATAAGTACGAGTATGTATTTTATTTTCAATTATTTATGCAAAATTAGGTTCTATCTTCTTCTTCATTAAGTTGGTATACTTATATAAAAATGAAGTGTCTGTCTGGAAGTTTATGATCTTGAAAAGCCAAACCGATTTTAATGACATTTTCAGAGTTTATTCTTTTTGATGATGATTTTAGTGTATTTAATTTATGTGTTATGTTCGACGCAAGAACTAAGACACATGTATGTAATGTATGCATGTACCTATGTATATGGGAGTGAAGACTGAAATGTCTTGTCTCATTTTCTATTTATATTTCGATTTTATTTTTGAAATGGCCTAAAAAAATATTTGCCATTCTTTAAATGAAATATTTAAAATAAATACTTATGTATTGTCATTTTCACCTCAATTCACCCTATCAATATCTTCTAAATATCTATAACTTTTCAAAAATAAAAAGTTTTTAAAGTTCTCGAACACCATTTTATATGTTTACCCCAATTCACCTTATAAATAAAAAAATTTCCAATAATGCCTTAAATTGAAATGATCCCTCAAATATTTTTTGAAATGCTAAATTTCAGTAGGGTTAATAAGGGCGAAAGAAAATAGACCAAAATATTTTTTCTCTTTACGTAAGACTAAATTAAATACAAAAAATTAATAAATAAAGCAAAATTGTTCAAAAATATAAAACTCTGGTTTTGAACATTTGAAATTTAAAAAAATTTGTACAGATTTCTATTTAGGTTTGGCTTTGTGAATTTTTGGAATTTTTATGTCAGTTATACGATATCGATAGTTGCCGATTTACAGCATTATATGCTGTTTTATTGTCACAAAGATAAACCAACGAATGAAATAATTAAATTCGTTTAAGGTTTTTAGAAAATTGCGTATACGCCCTAGTGCACCACTGTTTTATTTATTTTCTTATTAGATTAAGAGCCCACAGCAAGTTTTGGGTGTGAATGATAGCAAAAATTCAATGATGCAATAAGAAAGTTCTTTACTTTCTATTCGCAAATATGCAATAGTCTTCTGAAAGCCCAGGCAAAACGTATAGGTAGCACTTAAAAAACTATATTTAATAAAAGAGCTGAATACCATAGACAGGAATAGGGGGGGGGGGGGGGTATATGGGTCTTCTGCATGAAGTGCATCTTGCATACAGAAAGCCTCAGCTAAGTGGTCTTGGGCCCTCATATTCATGTCTATGGTATTCAGCTCTTTTTTTAAATATATTTTTTTAAGTGCTATTTCTTTTATCTGGGCATTCAGAAAAAAAATGTATTTTCAATGTTGCATCTTCCATAGTAAAAAAGACTAAGTTTGGGAAGCATTAAGTTGAATTATGTTCATTTGAGACTAAAAAACAATTTTATTTAGGTCTGTTATGTGAGTCCACTTCAAATGACAGAGGACGATCTCTTGGATCAAGAAGATTTTGAACCCTTGTCAAAAATGAAAACCCAAATGTGAATTCAATGTTTTCTTGATTTTTGACAAATCTTCGGTTAAAATTCCTAACAATATTTTAGTTATAATATTTGCTTGTAAATTATTTAACATAACGGAAACAATTCGATTTTTCTTCTCAGTAAAGAATAAAAGGGATTTTTAATAATTCATTGTAGTAGATTATAGTTCAAGAAATATGGTGTTTCCAGTGAAGGTAACAGGTCAATGTTCATGAGATCAACTGCGGCAGAATGGTTGAACTTTAAAAAATTAATTATCATAGTTGTGCGTCGTCGTCAGCAAAAAAAAATGATATTTACACGTAATGCATTTGGAAGGGTCACATATAGTGAATAAAAGAGGAACTAAATAACTTTCAAACATCCAACAAACTTACGATTTAGCTCATCAAGAGTTTAATCAAAATGTATGGACGTTCTGTTACCTACTCTACGTGAACTGCTACCATACCATACCTTTTAACCAAAAAATTAATTTTTCTTTAGAATCTTTTTTAGTCCTTAAAAGAACATTTAATACCATACATTACTTCAGCTGCCTTTTAAGCTATTATATACGTAATTGTCGGACTTTTTTTTCAAGTATTCGCTTTTATCGGCAACAAAACCTTATCACTCAAAGTAAACTGGACTGTTTTCAGAATAATATTATTTTCTCCGCCAGTTAGTCGCCCATTAAAAATACCTTAAAAAAAATATTCTAAAAAGCTACCACTAAAAAAAGATTTCAAATAAAAAATCCCCCCCTCCCCAAAAAAAGAATTTCCCCTCACCATAAAAACTTCATATTAATATAGACCCCTCCCCCCCCCACCTCAGAAAAAACACCACCCAAAAAAATACCACCCCTCGACAACCAAGCGGTCGTTCTGACATTTCGTTAGTCAAGATATTAGCTTCTGGCCTTTTTGTAATTTCATCATCCTTTGACTTACATTAAACGGAGAAAAAATAAAATTACGCTTTAGCGCAAAATCGCTATAATAGATAGATAGATAGATGGTTTTTATTACAAAAATTCATAATTACATTAACTTTAATTACATTTGGATTGTATATAAAGTAATAAAAAGTGTTTTGGCGGTGGCATTGCCGTCTGCCAGATTGACTTATGTTTCAAAATATTAATGTAAGAGAAATTATACTATAATTAAATGTAAAAGAACAAATACAATTCAATTTTACAAGATCTTGTACAAATCAAAATACTAAAAATGTCATTAGAGCTTTCAGTTTAGCTAAAACAAAAAACAAAATAAACTCAAGGAAAAAGTAAATGAAATTGGATATTTATTTAATAAGAGTCTTTTAGTGTCGTTATAAAAAAAAATTAATATGTTGAGTGAAAAATTGATATAATGATATTATAAAAAATAGTAATACGGAAAAAACATGATATATGTATATATGTATTAACGGTATTCGGATATAATCATACCCCTGTACGTGATTGCTCTTTCAAGGAAGAAGATCAAATTACTCCAGTTTTCACCATTTAAAATTGTTATAGTTTGCTCCATTGTTAGTGTTGAGTTTCCAAAGTATTTTTATCTTAATTCTTTATAAATTGGGCAAATTGACAAGAAATGAAAGGTATCTTCTTTTGATTTTAAATTACAAAGGTCGCAGTGGCTTATGGGTGAACTGTTGTAGGGTGAACCGTTTAAGTTTAGTTGCTCACTTCTCGCTTTACAAATAAGGGAAATCGCCCTTATACTGTATATATCACTAAAATAGTTATTAGTAAGATCGTGTTTTAAATCGGGGTAAATAACTCTGTTGATGGAAGATGACATTTTATGCAAGTGTTCTTTCCGCTGGAAGGCATCTACAGCCTGCAATAGCCCATAAAGTTGTTCTTTTAGCAAAATTAGATTTGTATATTGAACATTCAGCAAAATCGCTATGTAAGTGGTGTAAGTTTATCAGCGAAATATTTTTATCTGAGTTTGCTCATCTCTATTTTACAAGTACACTCCGCTTCACTTGAATACAAACAAACTTTCTTTTTTTAATTCTCAGAGCATGTTGCGCATTGGTTAATTTAGAAATCCACCTTTTTGTTTTAGGTCTTTTAAGAGGGATCTATTCCGAATAAAACTGCATGAGCAAAATAATTCAGAAAAATACCATTCGGTTATTTTTTTGACATTTTTCTAATTACTAATTAACGGAGTGCAATTTCTTTAAATTATATAAAACAACTGTATGATTCACTTCCCAACAGGGTTTTTGAAGTTATTTCAAATAAATGTGGTAGCACACATTATTATGATTATAAATAAGAAAACTACCATCTTTTACCGCATTTTTTGAATTTTTTTTCCATATTTAAGAGACTGTTTCTATCCAAGTGACGCAAAAAAAAATCTGTGTTTTTAATGAAGTAATTAGAAAACTGGTAAAAAATAAGCGAATGGTATTTTTCTGAATTATTCTGTACATGCAGTTTTATTCGCAATAGATCCCTCTTAAAAGAACATAAATAAAAAGGTGGATTTATAAATTTACCAAAGCGCTACACGCTCTGAAAGTAAAAAAAAAGGTTTGTTTCTATTCAAGCGTGATGGTCAGTGCGATGGACTGTCATGCCGGAGGTCTAAGGTTTGACCCCCAGCCTCGCCACCTATTTATTTAAAAGAAAAAACGGCTACTGCCTCTTGCGAGGAATTGACAAATCCTCCAAGAGTATCTCCTGTCACAGAAAAGTGCCGCTCGTTAGCCGTTCGGATTCGGCGATAAACTGTAGGTCCCCTCTATTCCTGCAGACACGCACACAGGAATGGTTGAGAGTTGTAAGTCACTGGGCCCTAGTTCTTCATGAGCTTTTGTGCCATCAAATTTATTTTTATTCTATTCAAGTGAAGCGGAGTCTATGTATACATTTTAGATACATTTTTTCAAAAATTTGAAATTTCGAAACTTTTGGTTTCGAACCTTTGTCTTTCGATACTTTGCTTTCGAATCTTTATTTTTAGAACCTTTGTCTTTAGAGATTCTGTTACTATTTCCTAATTTATTATATTCAATGCTCTTATCAATTGAAGCCTAGTATACAGTTCTTTTGAATAAAAAAAACTATTGTGGTGAAAAAAAAGATTTTTTTTCGTGAAAAAAAAATATCTGTGGTCAACTATTACACAGTGCCTCAAGAGTCATGACTCTCCGATGTTTTGTCTCTTTCATACTCCTTTAGGTTCATAAAAAGTCATTACTCTTGAGGCACCGTGTAGGCACAAACTAGATTTGTTTGCACAAAACAATGTCACTGACATTGTTTTGCGCGAAAAAGGATCGTGGTGAGTATAATTTTCTTTTTCTGGGGTTAGTTCACAGTTCAAGAAAAAAAAATTCAGCAGAAAATTTGTTTGCGATAAAATCACTCCCATAAGAAGTACATGTATTTTTTTTTTCGAGGAGGAACTGTATACTTGGCTTAAAACAAAGAAAACTAGATGTAAAAATCCTACTTAGTTTTTGAGAATTTAAAAAAGGAAAGGTACTTTTTCCTATTTTCTTTTTTGCTTGTTTGTTTTGTTATGTTTATGAAGCAACAAAAACTACTATTGATAATTAAACCCCTTTTTCAGTTTTTGTTTTTTTGGGGAAGGTATCTTCGTTTTCTTTTTTTTAATTTCGAAGAAAGATTTTTACATCTGGGTTTTCTTTGATTCACCAAGAATAGATAAGAGCATTGATTATTATTAAAAAAATTGGTACTTAATCACGCAAAATAATTTGTGTGTACTCACATAATAATGGTTTAAACTAAACTTTATTTTAGGCTGGTGACGCAAAATCTATTTACTTTTTTTATAATCAATTAAAAAGCTCTAAACCTAGACTTTAAAACCACAGTGTGAACGTATGTATGTACACAAGACAAATTACGAGCGAACCCTTTTCGTTTAATACTTGAAGTTGAAACTCATAGTAGGGTATTAAAAATATATCAAATTATGTCCATAATTGACTTGTGGATTTATATCCCATCGAAGTTTGGAGAAGTCAGTGGAAAAACTATATACAATAATATTTACAGGATTATTGAATTATTTCCCGCCGGCCGGCCGTTAGAACAGAATATATCTCTCATGCCATTGAACAGCTCGTATTTTGTACTTACATTATAGAACTTCGAAGATGCAAGATCTTATGTGTTTAAAATCTATGATTACTTAATTCGTCAAAAACTTATAAATTCTCATAACTATCAGGTGCTTGGATAACATCTTAAATCTCTTGGAAAGTATTAAAAAAAAAATAAAAAGATTCATATACAGGAGATAGAACGGTTAAAAAAATTTCTCAACGTTTAATTTTTTTTTCATTGTTTGATTGCTATTTAAATATTCTAGTAAAGTAGCAACATTGATGCACTGTCGTATTATCAGCCCTTCTTATCTAACGCGTAACTTGAAAAAAGAGATAGTTGTATTCCTCCCCTATTTTACCGTAATACTCGACTCGCACTTCTAGAAACGGATACCAGTTTTTCCTTCCATTTAATATTCTGAACTTTAAAGTAATGGGCATCGGTGTCTCATGTCAAAATCTTACCTATTTTCCTGCCTATATAAGCCTAATTTTATCAAAACCCGATTTTAGTGCTTGCCAAAAAATATCTTAAAAAATTCAACGAAAATGTGTTCTTTATGATTTTCGGATGAAAAGTCACGTAACTGAATTTCGATGTTTATTGAAGAGATTTTTGTATTTTTGGACTATGCACAAACTTTCATCTTTTAGTACTTTTTTCACACTGTTATTTCATTGATAATTGAATTGTATTTATAAACTTTTACCATTCTTTTCCAATGTTTAACTACTTTAATGCCTTAAAACATAAGATGCCGTACAATTCAGTCATGTTTTCGATAAACAATCTTTTTAAACTTACCCATATTACTGTTATGCCCGTAATATTCACGCCGTTTAAAATCGGTTTAGATTCAGAAGTCGGTTTAAAATTTTTAAACCGACTAATCGGTAATATTCACTCACTTAAACCGACGTTAACCAAAATTTTTAACCGAATGATCGGTTTAACTACGATAAACCGACTCCAACTTAAACGAGGCATTTTCGTGTCGTTTAGGTACGGTTTAAATGGTTTTAGCTAATATTCAACATTTTATTGCAAAATATTCAATCGTGTTATTTTCGGCGATGATGGCTATTTAAACACATCATATTTGTGCACGTTATTCACACATCGGGGTAGAGTTGACCAATTAACCAGAAAGGGCTTATATACCGAGAGCTGGTAAACGATTTGATCAAAGTGTTTTATATCGCTCCAAAATTTGTGAGCATGATATTTGTATATACCGCAGTGCAAACTACATGCCATAGACCTTTTAGCGATATCGCGGCCCTAAGACCAACGTAATGCACTTTCAAAATTCAAAAAAATGAGTGAAGTTTAAGTGTATTATACCGCTCCAAATTTTGTGATCATTGTATGTGTCCAAATTAAATGCCATCGGTCTGGCAGCGATACCGTGGCCCTAAAACCTATATAATGTACTTTCAAAATGCAACCAAAAAAATCAGAATAGTTGTGGTTACTGTCCACACTCAATTTCATCACCTTGACAGTAATATGTATATACCTCATACCTAGCACCACTATAATGCACTTTCAAAATGCTAATACTATTTTTTTGTTAGGAAAGTGCATAGTGGTAGTGTAATGTTCACGGTATCGCTGCCAGACCAATGTAATTCAGTTTGGACAGATATAAAATTTGGAGCGGTTAAAAAAACTTGTGTTGCATTTTATATGTGCATTATGGAGGTGTTTGGGCTGCGGTATTGCTGTTAGGTTGATGGAATTTAGTTGCCATCTTGCTTAATATAATATGATAGATATTAGAACCGAATTAACGACCGACGCGGAACTGCAACCAGATCATCAAGAAGAATTCAACTCGCAACAAATCGTTCATGGAATATTTGGAAGACACAATGCGGTGGACGTTATTGTTGACATTTTTTCGCAACGTAAAACACGATAAAGAGGAATTAAAGACATTTCTAATGCTTATTTGTGTTTGACACGAATAAATTAATTTATTTTATTTAAATATAAAATGACAATTCAAAAAATAAATGTCAAGAAAAGCCTTTTTTAGTTTTTTCATACTTGCGATGCTATGCGACGGTCGGTTTAAATGACAAATTTAAACCGACGTAAACCGAATGGAATTTTTTGCTTAAACGGAGTGAATATTACCGATTTAAACGAGATTTTGTCGTTTAAATTCTATCGGTTTAGTTCGGTTAAATGTAGTCGGTTTAAGGGCTTTTAAACCAAGTTTTAAACGGCGTGAATATTACGGCGGTTAGAATAAAACATTAAACAACACAATTCTTTGATACATTTTTATTCATATTATTTACTTCATTCAATTTACAAAACAGTCAACATTTTTGTTTTATTTTTATTTATTTAATTTATTCTTAAATGTTATATCATGTTCTTATTATTTTTTATTATTCTTAATCTTAAAACACTATTATGTATTTATATTTCCTAAATTTATTTTTTTTTTTTATTTTGGGTTTTCTTTACCAAAAGATACTGTCTTTCTTTTTTCTTTTTTAATTTATGTATTTACCATATTTTGTTTGATATGTTCATAACAATTTAGCTTTTTTTCGCTTTTTGAATCAATACTAAGCAATGCATACAAGCAAAGCGTTTGGTGTGTTTTGTGTTTAATCTGTTCTTATTTTATTCAATACAATTTTATTTTTAATTAAATTGTTATTTAATGTATAAACGAAGTGGAACAAAAATTGCATGAAATAATAATTTTTGTTTGTATTCATTTTGAATTTTATTATTTCTTTTTTTTTTGTTTCAATAAAATATTAGTATGTACCTACAGTTTTTTCTCCAGTTCGAAGTTATTTTTATTAAGTCAAATAAATATTTATAAATAATTAATTTGTTATACACATAATCATACACATACATTCTTTTGCATTTAAATTTACATAATAATATAACAATTAAGCTATATGGAATATGTTTTTTCTTATTAACGTAATCTTAAATGCTTTTATTCTACTGTGTGAAGGTAATGAAATCGAACAAATTATTTTTAAAATTTTAAATAGCAAAATAAAAAATTACAAAAATTTAATAAATTTAATTTAAAAAACAAAATAATATGTGGGCTCGAGTGACGTGTTAATTGTTTATTATATTTTAATAAATTATTTAATTTAATAATACACGTTAGGCAGTGCTTCAAAATACTTTATTTATTTTTTTTTTTCAAATAAAAATATAAATCCTGATTTAAGAAAAAATATGTCTATACGCAACTAAAGTTACATATAAAAATTGTGAGTGTTGGATTTAACAAAAATTAAGAATAAAAAGATATTAAAAAAAAAAAATATATACATAGAAAAATAATTTTGTATAAGAATTTTAAGTTTTGTGTGCCTTCTAACCAAAAATTTTAATTCAAATTTTCAAAAAAAAAAATGATTCTTGCATTGGTCAAAATTATAAACAACCCTTTATTTTCATTTAGTTAATGTTTATGTTGCAACATAAGAAATTTTTAAAAATTGTTTTGGAAGTCTAGATATTATTTGAATTCCAAAAGAACGAACAGAAAACCACTCTTCACAGCAAGTAAAAATTTGTTTTTACCAGCGTAAATCAAAAATTCATATTTCTTCTCTAGGGAAACACAAACAAATCTCTTTTGGCTGACCCAATTAAGCTCCAACTCAAATTACAGACGGACAGACCAACACGCGTTTTGGTTGAGTCTACATTTTTAAAGCTTTTAGCTCTACTTATCCAACTGAGCCACATATCTTGAAGTGTCACCCATTTTAAATTGTAATTCAATTATTTTCATCTCTCTACTCCGTCCCAATTCTCACAAAAAAAAAAGCATTTTAACGGCTAATAGCCTTAAAAGGTCCTTTGTTAAACCTAATAAGCAAATTGATTCATTTGCCTTCACTATTATTTAAATCAACACAACGTACAAATGCCTTGAACCGATATAATAATTGAGTTTGAATATTTTCTTTTGTCATGTTGTATCAAAAATCAAAATGACTTTCTCTAGTTACAAAAAAAGAAAAAAAAATGATTTTTCCTTTTTTACCATTGTTCGGTTTTTCTTGTATCGTAAAAATCCCCAGCAAAATTTCAATTTTCCCTTCTTTTGAACATTCTCTTCAATTCAACAGGCTTAAATGCAACTTCCTTTGAATTCTAAAAGCCTGTTCAAAAAACGGCACAAAAAACACTTTTAAAAATTGCTGCACACTATCGCACTATGTATATGCAATTGCAATGCCCCCATCTGCATGCAGCAAGAACAAAGCATCCAAATCAATCAGATTGTAGGGCGTATATCATAATGCAGCAGATTGGATTTTCGAAAAGCAAAGCAAAACAAACTCCCATTGGGAGTTGTTTTTTGTATTTTTTTTTTTTAATAGCACCTTTTTGAAATGTTGATTTACCCCGAACAGATTAGTGCTATAGTTTTTTGTTCAATTCTTTATCCTTGCTTACGACCTATGACTAGAGGGGATATAAGGTATTGTGTATGAGTTTTTCGTACCGCCAAAGAACTTCATTAGAATTGATAAAGATTTGTTTATACATATAAAAATTCCCATATATTGGTACACCTAAGTAGAAACAAAGAATAGGGTGTTCCTCAATGAATATTTTTGAATCAATGTCACTGTCGAAGCTTTGAAGATTAAAACATCTCATAACAATAATATACCAAAAATAGACAAAGCCTGCAAAGATGAGAATGGGAACATCATAGTAGAATCGCAGTTGATACCGTGGGTTTGGAGATATCATTTCTGCAAACTACAGGGTTGCCTAAAATTCATTACCTTATCGAAAAATGGCAACAGCTGTCAATTTTGTTTTGATATTTTTGACGTAAAAATTAAAAAATATCGAACGATTCTTGGAATACCTATTCGGTTTCCGAACAACACAAAGCCTCGTTTAAACGATAAAAACTGGTGGGCAGGATTGCCCATTTGATCACTCTAGACCTAGAGTTTTTTGAAGTCGCGGATCTATGAGAACAAACTTCAAGACTCTGAAAGTTTTCATTGAAAATATCCTACAAGAGGGAAATACGTAACTTTGCCAAAATTTCTTACGAAAAGGATTGAAAACGCAGTAGAAAATCCGAAATGGTCATCAACAACGACTTAATCGATATCATTGTAAAAAAGTAAGTGAACGAAATTGAGAGGTCAAAGTGTATATTTCAAATATGTTTTCACAGTATTTGACAACTATAAATTCAATTCAGCTAAGAGTGAGTACAAAGGTGACGGCAATGAAAAATTGAATTCCGATCCGGCAGGATATATGCATTGGACCAGCAATTTTATCCAAACGCCCTCGACGAAGTAAAGATAGTAGAAGGGCTTCAATAGAGGCCGACGACACGGTAAGATTTTGAGATCTTATGGCAACCATATTATTTTCCTGTTTCTATTTTTCGGACCGAGACGAATTACCAAAGCAAGTTACAGACTGCATTGACAACTTCACGTGTTCGCTGACTGTTAGGTTCTCGATTGTTGGAAGAGGACCCCGTTTTCAGATAAAAAAAGCATTTACGTTAAAGTCAACAAGCAACATTGCTGGATGAAAACGAACGAGGTCCACTAGTGGATTGTAAGCCAGCTGGTGGCATCATCGCCACTGTCGGCCGCTCAGTGGCATTGCCATCACCATCAACGGAGAGTTCTACCGATCGAAGATGACCAATTTATTCTGGCACGAATTGTATGTGAAGGAATATGCCCCACAACTTTTTCAATGGATTTTCCGTATAAGTTATTTGAGTGCATGGTGTTATTTTGCACTGTGGTGACATACGTGAACTGTTCACCGAGAACATGCGATTTGGCCCCGTTACATTTTTTTTTGGATTAGGGTTTCCTTAAGACCAATAAGCCGCCTGATTTTTAGTACTTAGACAATGTCTTAATAGCTCGATATTGTCACTAATGAACACAAATGCAGCGACCGGAAAATATTTGAGTTTAACGCCAATGATCAGTGCAGTAGCAAAAGATCGTGACTCCACTGACGCGAGTAAATGTAAGAGGAGCTAACTATTGGACCACCTAATTAAACTAGTACCTTAAACACTGATCCAAATCAGATGATTAATTTAATTACTTTGCGTGTAAAACTATAGATGCAGTTTTTGATGGACAATGCTGGAAGAAGTTTAATGGTTGATGCCCTGGTCTACATAGTCCAGATCAGACTATTGGACCATCTTGATAACGTCAGTAACTTAAACATTGATCAAAATCAAATTAAGAATTTAATTAGTTTGCGTTTAAACTAGAGACAGCTAGCCAATGATGAAGCAGACTGGAAGAAGTTTAATGGTTGAGGCCCTGGTTCACATGGTCTACATCGGACTATTCGACCACCTAAATTAAACTAGTACCTTAAACACTGATCCAAATTAGATCATTAATTTGATTACTTTGCGTGTAAAACTACATGCAGTTTATGATATGGAACAAGCTTAAAGAATCTTAATGGTTGAGGCCCTGGTCCTCTTGGTCCACATCAGACTATTTGGCCACCTAAATTAATTTAGTACTTTAAATATTGATCCAAATCAGATCATGAATTTGATTAATTTGCGTTTAAAACCATAGACATTTAATGATGCAGAATGCTGGAAGAAGTTTAATGGTTGATGCCCTGGTCTACATAGTCCACATCAGACTATTGGACCACCTAAATTAAATTAGTGCCTTAAATATTGATCTAAATGAGATCATGAATTTGATTAATTTTGGTAAAACTAGAGACAGCTAGCTATTCATGGAAGAGGCTGGTTAATGGTTAAGGTCCAAATGGTCAACATCAGCCTGTTGGGCCACCTATATTAATTTAGTACCTTAAACATTAATCCAAAGCAGTTCGAGACATTGATTGAACAAGGCTTCTACTAAAACAAATAATCGTTCGTTTTTGCTTGAGTAAATTTTTTGAGTTTATAACATATACAAATCGTTAAGTCTTCACGATTCATATTATTTTTGCTCGCATTCATCCAAATCGGATTTGAAATAGAAATTTGTTTCTAAAATCTTTCAAAATGAAAATTAAATAAAAAGGCTTTCGATAGATTTTCAATAACAAGGATGAAGATAAATTAATAGCTGTAAAAGGCATTGACAAGCAAAGCATTTCCATTATACACTAGGGCTTTCTTTGACACTACTACTTCTATCACCCGTCAACCATATTCGTTATAGTGCAATCGAAACCTATTGATTGAAGATGAAAATACAAACGGAAAGTAATCACTTACGATGAAACCATATGATCCTTACTCATCCTTACCATGTTTGAAGCTTTAATGCATTATATACACCTCGTGTTTCCTTTTTTTTTTTTCTAGGCATAGAAAATGAATGCACATATATACACATAATATTGATTCCGAGTACACTTCGAAGTTCCAATCAAAATGTAATCCTTTTTCTATTACCAGCCAGAGCTTGGCTCTCAAGCCTTCTTTTCAGTGTGTCTATTCATAACACAATATTACTTTTCCATCATCGTGACGAAGGTATAGTGGTATAGTAGAACAGTACTGAGGACCTTCTGGATAAGGAAAAGAGTATAGTTGAATGAAAAAAGGACAACTTTAGATGGAGGTGTAGAGATATAGATATGTGATTGTGTACATATATTAAGGTACACACATATATAAGTAGTATAGATATATATATTTTTATAGAAATAAGGCCCTCATAGTCATAGTTCGTAGAGAGAGATCAATGTCGTGTGTTTTATGAGATTTTTCTATATGTACTGATGCATATGTATGTTGCTTTAGATTACCTTAAAACAAACAGAACACACACTTTATATAGAAACCTTCGTATGTCCTTCTTTGGGCCATTGTTTTGTGATTGAATTCCATATACACAAAAAAAAATAAATATGGTAAGGCCAACATTTCTTTTTTTTTTCGCTTTTTTTCTATATTTTTGTCTTAAACGGACTCTTAGGATTTAAGATGAAATTTATTATGTATTTTGGGTGAATAACAAAAAATAAAACAACACGACATAGGTTTTCATTTATTAATCCTTGAGTGTCCTTTCAAACTATACATCCAGAGAGGATATAAATATATAGTTTTTATTGGATATTTATGTAAACATTTCCAAAAAAGGAAATGTTCCTTTTTGAAATTTTGATAATAAAACTAGAAAATTCCTGAATAAATATATGTTTTTTTTTTATTTTTATAAAGGCACCTTTGGATGAGGGTTAAGTTTACAATTTATATTATGGTTATAGTGCTCAGTTTTAAGGATATTTCTGTTATCTTTTAAGTGGCTTATAAAGCCTGTGGAAATATGCTAGCTTTGTTTATCTTATGGCACTTCGAATAAGGAACATTTAAATTTGATTTAAAATTGCTTTTACTTCAAGAATTTTGTGTTTATTAACTGACAATAAATAAGACAAGCAACTAATATTTTTAATGACATCTCCAGATAGTGTAATGAAAGACAACAGACAAGACTTAGCCAGAAGGAAGGTGTACGATAATTCATATATCGATAAATTTATGACCACACCCAAATGGAATCCATTCAAAATGGAACTCATTCAAAATGACAGAAATGAAAATATATAAAACAACAAAAAGAAGCGAAAATAGGAATTTTTTCTGTAACTTGCGAAATTACCGTATTCCAGCTCTAATGAAAACTTAGTATAACTCTCAGTTTTCCAAAGAATTGTTCCTAATCTCAAAGGAGTGTCTGTGAATTATAAAATTAAAAAAAGACTGGGTTTGACCCACACTGATAATTTCCCATTGGTTCTCTTTGAAACCCGACACCCGATGTTATTTTTTGTAAGAAAATTACAAATTAAAAATCTTCGAAAAACTTATCAATTGTGCAATCAAGAGAAGGCTGTTTGCTGTAAATATATGCGACATGAAAAATTTCAACAATTTTTAGCAGTTTTTTTGGCCTACATAAAAAACCATCAATTGAATTTCTGAAAAAAAATTATCAACAAAATTAGTACTGTGTAGACTAAAATTATACCGGAGTTGATATGATTGGTTATTCTCGAGACATTCGAGCCGAAAAACATTTTTTAACAATTTTTAGCAGTTTTTTTTTGCAGGTTTTTTGGCCTAGAAAAAAGGCGTTATTTGAATTTTTTTACAAACTCTACCGATTATCAACTATAACTTTGTGTATTAAATAAAATTAACCCGAAGTTAATATTTTTGTGTGTTCTTAAAATATTCTATATTTTTTAACAATTCTTAATGGTTTTTTTAATACAAAAAAAAAACTGTGGATTGATTTTTTTTAAGTATTACCAATTTTTGTAAAAAAAAAGTTATTTAAAGTCGATATCTCTATGCGTTCTTGAGATATCGTCGGCGAACAAAAGCTTCCGAACGTACGAATATACGTGTATACTGTGCAGACATCTCGAAAGACAATGTAATCCGACTCCAGAGATCTTGAAACGTCGAGAAATGTCAAAATTTTCAATTTCACAAATCGGAGCGATTACAATAACTTCCAATGGGAAATTCAAAATGTTTGGAATTTTTTAACCTTATATTTTATGAGGAACCCTTTAATAGAACTTTTGATCGAAAGCCGTTAAAGACGGTATCGAAAGTATCGAAATCAATTCTACGTTAGGTAGGTACACTTTTTGGTAAAATTTTGTTTGACTAAGTGCCAGTTGTACAATTGTGGATTAAATGTTGATCCGTGGTTCAGGATTTTTGATTCATTGATTTCAGAGGATTTACTGAGGTTTAGCGATTGTTCAGGCATTTATCAGGCTATTATCACTCTTTTGAACTTTCAACTATCGGTGAACCTCAGTTAATCCGTCTAAATCGGCGAGATAAAATTGCTGAACTACGGGTTAAATATTGAACCATGTTTGTGTAACTGGCTCTAAAATGCAGCCTACAAATATTATCCACACAAAATTTTTTCAGATTCGTTTGAAATGGATATCCAAGATAAAACCTAGTACCAGCGTTGCCATAATGTGCCCGATCGGGCCATTTGGCCCTCTGTTTTTCATTTTGGCCCTTGGCCCCGGGCCACCAAGAAATGGCCCGCACTTCGTAATTTATTTCAATTTCAATTTTTTTAAAATTTGTATTGTATTTTATTCCATTTTCGTTTTATATTTATTTACTGCTTTGATATTAATTACAATGTGGCTTTAAAACGAACAGCCCTTTTGACCAAGATCCAGATGTACAACAACCGTGGTTTAGATTAGACTTTAAAATTTAAAGTTTAAACCCACCGATTTAAATGCATTATCTGAGGTTCAAGCATGTTAGTGTTAGTCAGTTAATCCGCCGAACTAAAAATCGTGAACCACGAGTTAAATATTGAACCACGTTTGTACAACTAGCCTTTATTGGCTTTACCAGTTAATCCGCTAAAATTGGTGGGTTGAAATATCTGAATAAAGAAAACATTTTTATAGTCGAAATCTCCGAAAAAAATCTCAGCTCTTATGTGAGATTTTTTGTCCCCCTTAAAAAAATCTTTGAGCGCTCAGATGTTGCTCTCTAAATTAGACAACAGATTTTCTATAAAAAATAATTAATATCTACAAATTATCAGCAAAAATAATTCAATGTTCAAATAAAAATAATAAATTGTGTAGAAATTTGTAGTTTTGAACAGTATACACGAACAAAGCTAATGTAAACGTTGTTTGCCAAACTATTAGCGCCCTACCTACCTTCAACTTTAAAAAAAATTTCTCTCACGGATTGTGGCCTGCACTTTTAGGAAATGGCCCTCAAAGTGGCCCTCAATATTTTTTTCTTTGTGGCAACGCTGCCTAGTACATCTTGTGAACCATGTCGTAAAGCCATACAAATTTGCATTTCTGTTTACCTCGTGAACGTGCTCGTAAAGTCGTGTGGAGAAAAAAGTGGAGAGTTTTTGTTCACGAGCGGTGAACCAGTTCACGTGCAAAATGTACGGGAACGCTTTGAATTGGGTTTAAACGTCAAACGTTCACAACGCAGAAGTCTGTACCAGCGATAAATGTCAAACATTCACTTTCCCGACTGTCAACTGTTCACTTCACGAGCATGTACATATGTATTAGGCTTAAACGTGCTCTTTCATAACGCTCGTTTGACAGGTATATACGAGCGCATGCCGCGTCGCGTTATTCTTGAATTTTTTTTTTGAGCTCTTCCAATTTATCTTTGTATGTACGTACGCCTACTGCCACGCCAAATTTTCTTTTATTTAAATAAAATTTTAAGTACTTTTTGATAAGCTGTAGGCATCTAAGAACAAGCTTCTAAGTGCGAGACTAAAGTTAAACCTGAGTTAACTCTCTACATTTGGCGAGTTAACTCGAGATTTACTGAACAGATTGTTTATTACGTCGATTTAAATGCATTCTTTACTAAAAAAGTGCTTCGTGAGTTCACTGTGCACACATTTATGTATATCTGGAGTTAACTAACTGGTTTCACTCATGACTGAAAAACTGATCCTAGGTCTAAAATTGTAACACAATAACAGTCTGTTCGTAAGTTAGGTTTGCAAAACTCCACGTTTTATATATAATATCTCCTACAAGAACTGTATATTTGTTAGGCTCGTGAAATAATCGACTGATTTTCTTAAACATTTTGGAAAAAGAACTTAAAGTATATTTTACACACTGCCACACCCACTTTTCTTATATTCGATTAGTCTCCTCATTAAACCTATGTACTTACAAGTATCTACCGATGGCGATGAGATGGTTTAGATTATGATTGAATTCTTTAGGACCAGTTTTTGAGTGGTGAGTTAAACCAAGTTAGTTATCTCTGGACATACATTTTTACAGCTAACTGAAAAAGCTGTTTTTCAGAGAAAAATTCATGCGAACCGAATTAAAAACCTCGGAAGATAAAAAATCAAAAGCATAGTTAACTCATCAAATTTGGTGATTGAACTCGGGTTTAACTTTGATCTCGAACTAAAAAACTGGGCCTTAGAAATTTAGTTAAAAAAAAATAAAAATAATAAACTTGTTTTTTATTGGTAAGAAAAAACTATTAAAATATTAAATAAATAAGTATGTAGGTAAGGGAAATATTCTGTTAAGAGCAGGTCCAAATTTAAATTTTTATGTTTAAAATTTATTACTGACAATGAATATTTTATTCTGTATTTAGAAATTCTGAACGGAGACGATTCTTCGTTGTAAAATTCCATATTTCAGCATCAGAAACTTTTTTCATTGGTTTTTCTTTATTTTGTACAAAACTTTGGATCTAGAATACTGTACACCAGATTGAGCAAGTTTCAGAAAAAATAAATATTTCAAACAAACTTTGGAATAATGAATTTAAAGAATTTATAGTTAATAAATAATATTTAATTCTCATATTTTTCGAAAGTAAATTTTGGCACACAAAAATTACGAGGTGGTTAATTATAAATTAAATAAAAAATTAAAATTTCTATAAATTAAATAAATAATTTGCATAGGTAATGCTGTAAAAAATATGCCTATATCAACATATCGTTTAAACTTTTCACGGACCGCACTTTTTAAAAAAAAACATAATACCAAAACTCGACTTCTATTGAAAAAAAAAAAAAATTAAAAAAAATTAAAAATTTTACAAAATGCAAATTTTTTGTTAATTAAATTTTTTTCATTAATTTATTTTTATTTATAATTAACTTTTATTTTTTTATTTGTTTATCTTTTAAGGCATCGGAAAGTGATTCTGTTCAAAGTCTTTGCGGGCGAGTACTCCAGCATTACCCATGCCCTTTCGTGAGGTTTCTAAGCGCCTATCGGTTATCGCAACAAAGGGTAGTCGTTGTTTTCGTCCGGTTTGTCCGGCTCCTACCGCTCTCGGAGATTCGACCACTCTGTGATAGACGAACGAATTGATGGGCCTTGGTGTACTTGTGGGTGGTGATCTTATGATGGAACCATAGACGTTTGGTCTTCGTACTGAAGCCGCTGGACGTCGTGTTGTGGTTGTGGGTGATTTCACGGGACTGGCATTTCGATTGGAGGTCTTCCATTTGTGCAGACGACTATGATTGTGATCAATGTAATCTACATCGTCTTCATTGTCTTCATTGAATTCTTGATCAAGTGGCTGATCGTTACTGGTGTCTATCGCCCAGTCATAGAGTTCTCGCGAGATGCTGACATCTTCGGCTGGGAGTTTGTTCTCTTGCAGAAGTTTAAGGTGTTCGTTTTCATGCTTGAGCAATTCGTCGAACGGCGAGAGGGTAGTTGATGAAGTTGTCGTCGTTATGATGGTGCTTCTGCTGTCAACGACAGATGGCGTTGGTTTGATTACTTCGCTGTAGACAGTTGTCTTATTTGGATTGTTAGGATTGGCGCGTTGCTCTTCGAACAAGTCTTCAATCTGCCATTTGGAATTCTTGTGTCGATGTGAACGCTGATGATTTCGATGTGCTCGATGATTGTGATGCTTCCGATGTTGATGATGGTGATTTTGATAGCTTCCATCAATTGGGCCAGGCTTAAGAATTGAGCTGGACCATTGTGGTGCCTGTGTTGATGGAGGTTTAGTACCTTCCAGTAGATCCATCAGCTGTTTGTTTCGCCGTCGATATTTTTTGATATATGGTGGGAGATTTGGGTCTTCATCTTCTTTGTTTATAGCTGATTTCTTGACATCATCTTCATCATCGGCAGCGAGAACTAATTCTCCCGGACTTGAGCCACCTTCTTCAGGGTACAGCATGTCTGTGTGTTCATCTTCGAACAGCTGATCCTCGACTTGGGCAAGATGTGGCCACTTAGCATAGTATTGTGAGTATTCTTCGATCTTCTTTTCGAGTTCTTTTTGATGTTTCTGCATGGCCCGAGATCCAAGATGGTGTAAATTCATTCCATTGTAATCCAAACTCAGGACAGAATGTGGACGATTTGCCTTGATGGGTGTGACACCGATATGCCTATAACGTCCACCACTGCGCAAATGATGAGAATTATGATGTTGACGTGGCGATGTGAGTTGATTTCTGAAATTTCCTGCTGAATTTTGATCTTTTTTTTCACTATCTTCATAATTATTATTATCTTCATTGGTATTTGCAAAGTAATTAACACGTCCTTCATAATATTGTCTTGGAATGTCGTCAGAGCTGAAAATCCTATCACGAGCTATGGTGCCTTTTTGCATAGAACTAATGGTGGTGGTTGGCATGGATGTTGTTGTTATTATAGGTGGATTATAATGCAAGTAATCCTTGTACTTCTTTTTGTGGGTTTTGTGGCCATAACGTCTGTTATTTCGGATGAGTGCTTTATGTTGTTCAAAAGCCGATGTGTAAATGCCTGTAAAGATAAAATGATTGATTTAAATTGTTGTTTATTGAAAAAAAGGTGAAGTATACACAAATATAAGAAATTTTAGAAGGTTTGATGACTTCAATAAAAAGATGAGACTTAAAATAGCCAATCTACTGTATTTTCATTCACCCGAAAATTGGAAAGGACAAATCAATCTGGCGAATCTCCGGTCGATAAGTCTTCTTCCGAGTATCAGAAAGATAGGTATTCAAGAAAGTTATTAATAGATCTTTATCCATAAGTGGACAGAGGTCAAAAATATCATACCAAATAATCAGTTCTAAGATCGATTCTAATATCCAATGGAACAAATCTGGGTTGATTTGGAGAAGGCCTTTGATAGTCGAGACCCTATGGCTAGAAGTTTTTATCTTAAATTGACCAGCGATTTGTATATTGTATGTATTGTTTTTTGGATTTTTTTAGGACCTGCATTATATATTATTTTTTTTTAGCATTTTTGAAAAATGGTCTTTTTTTCAAAAGTGGCTGATGCTGACTTAAAAAATTACAAGTAGATTTTTAGTCTTTTACTTAAAAATTCCACAAAATTGTAATTGTTGATGAATAAAAATGAAACTTGTCAAAAATTTTAAAAACATGGTAAAATACGAAAAAAAAAAATATTTTTATATTTTATAAATGTTTTTACCGACTTAAAAATAATGATGAAAAACAGCGATTTTTCATTTTATATTTTTATTGTGGCCAATTAAAGATGCTGCAGGTATATTTTTATTTTTTTGTGAAGTTATCAGTATTATATTATATACAGGGTGTCCCAAAGCTCAACGTTAAGCGGGAACCGGGTGATAGGGGAGGTTATACCCGTTCTGGGAAAAGTAAGAAAAAAAAGTCCATCTCGCTTGGTTATGTAATTATTGCAATATTGAGAAAAATAATGAAAATCGATACTTTAGCTCATATTTTTAGATACAGTGGTCACAAATTTCCAAATTTAGCTGTGTTTCCTTATTCTATTTAATCCTTAATAACCATGCTATTGTTCGCAATCATAAAGCCAAGAATAAATATTGTCAGTTTCGTAAGAAAAATAAAGTTTGACTGAGTAATAAAATAAATAAATAAATTTTGTGGCACAAACGGCTCATGAAGAACCAGGGCCTAGTGACTTACAACTCTCAACCATTCCTGTGTGCGTGTGTCCAGGAATGGAGGGGACCTACTGTTTATTGCCGAATCCGAACGGCTAAGGTGAGCGGCACTTTTCTATGACAAGAGATACTCTTGGAGGATTTGTCACTTCCTCGCAAGAGGTAGTAGCTCCGAAAAAAACTTAAGTTGGAAGCGGCTGGTATTGAACCCCAGACCTCTGGCATGACAGTCCAACGCACTAAACATTACGCCACGGGCTACTACTGACTGAGTAATGGTTCAAAAAAATTATGTAATTTTTGACACTCGGAAGGCAATCAGCTGATTTGGATGATTTTTTTTATTGATAGTGTCTTAAAAAATTTAAACGGCTTGTATGCCAACATTTTATTTTTTTTTTGGATAAAAAAAAAAATTTGAAAACCAAATATGTATTTCGAAAATGACTTGATCGATTTTAGCTAAACTTTGCGTGGAGCGGTTTTTTGACAATAACTTGAATATTTTACCTACATCAACTTAGCAGGTCACTTTTTCCGTTGCAAATTAAAAACTACATATATAGTAATTAGTTGCTACTTAATTGCTAAATAGTTACGCAAAAAAAAATTTAGCAACTAAGTAGCAACTAATTACTATATACTTTTTAATATGCAACGGAAAAAGTGACCTGCTAAGTTGATGCATATGAATATTTTGAATTCAAATTATTCTTATTGTCAAAATTAATGGTATCTACCTTCCATATAAATGTTTAAAAACCAATAACGAAAATTTAAATTTTCTCGAAAATTACTCTTTTAATTTTGATTAAAAATTGTTCTGTAGACTAAAATTAGTGCGGTCTATGATTTACCAAAAACAATAATTACAGTTAGCGGTTACTAGCAGTACCTCTCATAGATCCATCTTTTTGAATTTGGACTGTTTCATTATCTGTGCAACCGATTTAAATTTAATTTTTATACAAATGCTTCTTTAAAGTTGAAATCATACTGAATATCAAAATTTTCAATAAAATGTTTTAGATTTTTAAAAAAAATTTCAAATTTTTTTTTGAAAATTCGATATTTCAAAACCGGGTGGATGATTTTTTTTGAAGTTTAAGTTTTAATTTTAGATAAATAAATACTAAAAAATGATGTGACAATTTTTTTTTTTAAATGTTCATAAAATATTGTGTGCCTATCTATAAAAAATTAGTTTCAAAAAAATTCCCTCCTACGGTTAATTTTTTTTCTGATAGACTAAGATTTTTTAGAGAAATCAAATGGTGTACTTTTTTTATCTCTCAAAAATATTAAAGAAGTATTTTTTTAATAAATTAACTTCGAATTACATTTTTAATAATTTTTCAATGTAAGTGAATAACTGATTGAAAACGTAGACAAAGGTTTTTTTTTAAATTTGAACCGCCTTACAACAAAGTAGATAATCTCGTAGTTTTTTTTTGGATGTGTGGAAAAAATTAATAGGAGTGGCAAAAATTGGGTCTGCCCCGGGTTGCCCTAACCTACGGTACGACACTGGCGTTTAGGTATAGATAATTAACAAAAAACAAAACAAACAAAAATGTAAAGAAAAACTTGGGAAGCACACCAGAATTTATACCTAATTTAAGAGGATTTACTATCAGGTGAAGAAGGAAATAACGAATTGTTATGACCCATAAAAAAAAAAAAAAAAACGAACTAAACGTGTTATCTATACACTGATGGATTTTTATATTTCTATTTTGTTTTCTGGGACCTTCTAACCTATTATACATGTGGATATAAGTAGAGGGAGAGGTAAAAAAACGTCCTTTAAAATAAATAATATAAAATAAGCATTAGCAGAGTCACTGTGGCGTATACGTACTTTTTTACCGGCATATTATATAATTTAGTTCTAAAAATCATCATTTTGAATAGCAAATTCATATTAAATCAAAATTAGTCTTAATGTTAAGTCAGAAGTTATTGTTTAAAATTGAAATCGATTGCAAATTTTATCCCACTATTTTTTATTTTGATCATTGTGGGATGGTGTTAATAATAATCAACTTATATATTGCGTGTCAGAAGGTTAGGGCGGCATCTTACTGTGATAATCCCATCACGCTTGGGTGAAACGCATTTGGACTAAAGGTCGGACACAATTATTTTCATGTTAAAAGATTACAATAAAAAATCCTATAGCTTAACTAAAAGCTGCTTTCGTACTTACAAATTATTGTTCAAACAAAAATTCCTCTCGATGGCTACATCAAATATTGATTATATAGTTTTTCTTCGGAAAGAAACTCAATTTTAACTTTAAAATTCAAACCATCATAAAAAGTCTAAAGGCTTTCACAAAAACGTCCCTTTCATCTTAAATATTTTTATAGCAAAAACTTTGGAAAACGCTTTTAGAATTCTCGTATATATTTACAAAAGAACTTCACCCTGAAATTTTATGCTTCTTAATTTTACTACGGTGTCGCGTCGTACTGAATTGAAATTGCCCTTAATTAGAATCATTTCTTGTTTTATAGTTGTTTAAATGTATCTCAATATAATGCAAAGATATAGCTTCGTAGATTGTTTTTGAATTCCATTGCAAAAAGTTTCTTCCGCTAAAAGGGCCACTTTCGTTTTTTGATAAAATTCATTAAGGAACTCGTCTTAGTTTGTCAACAAGATAATCACATAATTCAACTTAAAATTAGTCTGCCCACCACTACTGTGCCTTTTTGCCGAACCCATCTGCTTTGGAAAAATTTTCTAAAAGTAGCTTCAAACCCCTTAAGGTATTATAGAGACTCACCCGACTTAATACGGTTCGTTAACGGAGTTTCCTTGAGATTGTTTGACCCACTTGACTCCTCATTACGATTCGGATTATATTCGATTGGATAACCAACTCCTGAGTTCATCACACGTCCACCATTATTCGAATGGTAATGATGCTTATCCGATGCCATTACCATGGGCTGAAGAATTTCGTCCACATCTTCGTCATTATCATCATCGTCGTTGTTGGCGTTGTTTGTATTTCCATCCCATGATTGAGACTGATGCGGCGCAACTGAAGTCGACTGAGGAGTACTTGGGGCTGTGATGATGGAATCTCCTATGTAATCTACTCCTCCTTGCAGGATGTTTAGAATCGATGATCTTTTTGATGATTCCTCTGACTCCTTTCGCTGTGGCGGCACTGCTGGTGATGATGCTGCTGCTGCTGCTACTTTATTATTGAATTTCCGCTGGTTTGCAATGAATCCTTCATTTGATCCATCATCGTCAGCATCGTCCTCCCTATAGACATCACTTCCTTCATCCGATGGCAATCTATTGGCAGTAGCTCCATCGGACGATAACGAAGACTGAGCGAGAGTTTCGTCCTTATTCTGTCGGCTGATGTTGAAAGTCGAGTTGAAATTGGTCCTTTGAGATCTCGATAGCTGGGCAAAGACAAAAAAGTTAGTTGGGCAAACTTTTCGTTATCCTTTTACGAACATAAGTAAGCCGATTGATTATTTTTTTGTGATTTTATTTTTGCTTAAAAGTCCTACTTACCGTATCCTCTGGAGAAGAAGTTCTTTCAAAGGAATCTGCAATGAAATACAAGAGAGGAAGAAATATATTTATTTATTTATCTTTGCAGAGGTATTTGTGTGATTTTATGTGTTGTATAGGTATCTTTAAAAAAAAAAAAAAATATTGATTACAATATTGAATTTCAGGAAAGGCATCGTGAAGGCAGAAAACCAAAGCAAATATTCCCTTTAAGGAGGTTTTATTGATGGCTGAACCAAGGTTGGAATTTTACCCTAAATAAAATTGATCTTAAGGGAGCAATTGCGATGGATAACTGAGTTCAGAGGTTATGGGATTTTATCAGGTGGTGATAAACATAAATATATATCTGACCAATAGGTATACTATATTGGTATAGATATAGAGATTCTGATCGAATCGAATTTGCGACGTAAAAAAAATTTTGCACAAGGTCAGCAGTTTTTGTTTTTTTTTTTAAAAGCCATTGGGAATCATAAGGATATGGTGATGATTGATGATGGAAGTGGTTGTTATATGTGATGATGGTACCATTGGGAAATATGAAAGTTCCTTAAAGATGATATAAAAGGTTAGGTGAATTTTATTTTAAAGGGGGTGATTTCTTTAAAAATTGAAGATTAAAGACAATGATTAATGAGATGATTGTATTATGTATTTTGTCTGTCAAAATGTGATAAAGTGCTTTAAAATGTAGATCTTCATTTAGGCTATATCATATGGCTTGTATGATATTCGAATAAGACAAAAGAGAGAGAAAGAAATTGTTCACTCATCAATTAATTAACCTTTATAAATTAAATCCGATTATTATATTTAAAGAATTATTTAAACAGACATGCACTCTGCTTAGACATTTCGAATTATTTCCGGAAATATACAGAATTCTGAAATATTTAATTATCTATATATTTCGAACAACGTGCATAAATACATATGCAGTTTACATAGTTAAACTGAGAGAACTCAAATCAATATTATTTTCAGTATGATAGGTAGGAAGCTATTCCAAGCATCCTTGCCCAATCCCCAATGCCCAGTGACCTAAGCAATTATAACCCAGTTCATACTACTAAATCCATCGCTGGACGCTGACACACTGCATGAAAATACGAAAGAATAGATGGAAGCAAATGGTGTTGAACCCAGAACTCTGTCATGACAGTCCAACGCACTAACCATTACGCCACGGGATTTTCTAAAACTGGCAGGTAACGGTAAAAATAAAAAAAATAATGCTCGACTGGATCGCACGAACCTGCTCTTATGGGTAAAATTGACTAGAATTTTAAAGATTGTAGGTACCTACATATTATGTACATATTATGTATTATAAGTACTTACATTTATATATTATTTTATTATTATTGTTAATTAGAAATACTAAGTTATAATAGTTATGATATTATATATATTTTTGTATTTATAGATCAATACAGTGCTGGGGGATCGTGGGAAAAATCCCTTTTTGTGGGAATTTTGACCTCTAAAGGGACAAAGGGTAATCCGACCCATTTCGTGGGAATTCTTTGATATTTGAAATTTTACACAGAAAAGAACACATCAACAAAGTTATGATCAATTTTTTTTAGATTAAACAACCAAGTCAAAATAAAGTTCAAGAAATATAAGAATTATTTCTTAGAAAATTTTATAACACCTGAAAAATTACACAATAGGTACAAATCCCGATCGTGAATATAAACTTACTACACTTAATAATATACAGGGTGTCATCTAATTCGTGTAATATATTTTGGGGTGATTATTCCTGGGATCATTCTAGAAAAAAAAATTTACAGATTTCACACATAGAGTAACAATGGGGACATTGAAAATGACACCTGACTAATCTTTACAATTTAAATTAATTTAAACGTAATAAGCTGTTTCAGACACCATTATAGGTTCTTAAGATTCTAGGTAACTATTATGTATATTATGTATTTAATGTCACTTTCCATTTGGTAAAAAATTAATTTTGTTAATTTTCTTTAACTAACCCCATCATACTTTTCTGTTCAACCAAAAAAATCGTATTTTTTAAATTTGATATCAAAATTCATATATTAGGGCAAATAAAAATATGCCCTAAAAAACAATTTTAAGTGCTTATAATTATGCCCTTAAAAATCAATTACATATATGCCCTTAACAAGTAATTATATGCTCAAAAGCAATGATTATATGCCTGAAAAATATGCTCAATATTGCTTGTTAAAAATATATTCTATGTAGGTTTGTATACCTTTGTATGTTCAAAAACTGCACTTAAAAGAAGAAAACAAATCTAAAAACAAAAAAAATTTCGAACAAATTTTGCTTTGGCTAAAAGCCATTTGCTTGGGCTAAAAGCCATTAAAACCTATTTGAAATAGGTAGGTACATGCATGTAATTTTTTAAATGGTGAATCGTATAAACTTTTGGGTCAATATTTTCTAAATTTTCAAAAGCTATCTATATGTCACTGTACAAAGCCGAAATAATGAAGTTCTAGAATTTACCAGCACCATTGGTAAATATTGTTTTGTTTTATTTTCATAATGCATTTCGGACTTTTACCACCATGCATTTTGGTATAAATTATTGTAAAGAGAGTGCAAAAGAAACTTTGCATACACCCAACATCGCACCAACCCCAAGGAAACAATATTTACCAATGGTGCTGGTAAATTCTAGGATTTACCGGTAAATTCTAGAACTTCATTATTTCGGCTTTTTACAGTAACATATACATATTGTTTAGGCCGTGTGCGAATTGGATTAAAATCGAGTTAAATTTTATCCGAAGATTAATTTTTGACACTTGTGATGTGAATTTGTATGTACGTAGAAACTTCAAAATTTTATTTCGAATAAAATTTAATCGAAATTTTAATTCAATTCACACACAATCAAACCCAAATTTCCGTAATGCGAGTTGCTTCGACATAACCTGAAGTTAGGTTTTAATTTTTTGGTTATGCTATAATGCTGGTAGTGCTACCCTATAGACCCTTATTTATTGAATAATCATAAGAAGATACTGAACAAATTATAAAAATGCTGATGCTCCAAATGCATTTGATAAACAAACAGAGCACATCTCGACCAGTGACGTCAGTGGTCATATAAGCAGTGGAATTCGTTTTGCATACGGCTTGGAAAACTGAGCAAATCTGATATGCATGGGTTCAAACCTCATGGTGTGCATGTAGAAAGTTTTTCACAACAAAATTGGATTAAAGCTCACTACCACTAAAAGAAAAAGGAGACTGATGATAGGGCTTGGCACCCCTTGAAATAGCTATGTACCTATATCTCCAGCCAAAAAAAAAATAAAACGAATTAAAATACCAAAAATTAATTCGTAAACAATTAGTGGTGGCGCGCTGATTTATTGTTGTTCAAAAATTCAATGAAATTGACGAAATAAAGAATGGTCAAGTCTAATAAACTGTATCTATGAATAATACAATAAATAATGACAATAACCGAACAAATTATGTTTTTTATGAAAAAATACATGCCTACATAAATCGATTTCAACGAAAATAATAATAGTAAATATCATTCAAATTTCAAATCCTACCTACCTCCATAATTATGTAGATGCATAGCATTTACACATAATATACCTACACTACATACCTATAGATACACTTTTGTTGGTTGCCTTGTTTTTTTTTTTCTCTTTTTGAATATTCTTCATCATGACCATTCTCCACTGAAGCTTGTCTATTGACGACGACTTTTCTTCGTTTTTTCCCCGTATACCTATTGCCTACGCCTGCTGTAATTCACCGCTTGTGTTCGTTTGTTTATTTTTATCATTCTAGTATTGTTTTAGTAACACCAACCAAAAATTTGATAGTTGTCCTCCTATACGCTGGAGTTCATTTCTCATATTCTACGTTCATGTGTTCATTTCAATCATTTCGGTCATTTCTTTAGTAACACCAACAGCGTTGTGCTAAAGTGCCCAATTGGGCCATTTGGCCCCAAGATCCTTATTTTGGCCCCGTGCCCCGGGCCATCACGAAATGGCCCCAAAATCGCAAAATTCACAAACTAAAGTAACTAATTTTGCACAGCGTTAAAAAACATAATTTAAAAATTTTAGAAATCGATAATTTACAAGTAACCGATGTTTACTATCGCATTTAAATAATTTAAAAAATCCGCTTTATAAAATGTATTTGATTTTGTAAAAATATATACTAAAGATTGTAACAGATTTGAATTTGCATTTCCAAAGTGAATGTCCAAGAATTCACACATTGTCTAATGATATAAAAAAGAAATCAAGTATTATACTGCGAAATTTTTTAAAAAGTGATTATTTGCAAGGTTTGACAAGCATAAATGATGTGAGCTTTGAAAAAAAAATTTAAAACCATTGAATGATATTTTTTACGGAAATGATTTTGATCTGATGACATATTTAATACACTTTCGGATGCAGAAAAGAATACATTTTTAAAATCAGTTCAAAATTATTATATTGAACTTATTACTCAATTCACAATAAGGTTTAAAATAGACAATAATGTATTAAATGCTTTTCAAATTTTTGATCCAAATTATTTGAAAAAAAATGTAAATGATTTTAAAACTATATCAATTCAATTTAACGAGATTCTTTTAAAAAAATTTCCTAATTTATTTGAATGTTCTAAAGATGTCTTGGTCTTTGAGCTTCAGAATATCATAGAAGAAATAGATTTCTCCGAGAAACAATTAGATTCGGTTAAATTCTGGGCCAGTCTTAAAGACAAGACAAATTTTAATGGACATTTTTTATATAATAACATTTGTTCTTTCGCGATTAATATTTCAAGTTTACCCCATAGCAGTGCGTGTACAGAACGTGTTTTTTCGGCTCTTAATAATATTAAAACCGCAAATCGCAATAGACTCAGCTATGAAGTTATACACTCACTTATGAGCTTTAAAGGTTTTCTGAAAAATGTTACTTGTGGCAATTTTATTCGACCTCCAGAATTGATTAAAAAATGTTTAAGATAGATATTTAATGTACCTACTTATGTAAATTAGATATTAATGTTGCTTTTTATAAAAAAAAAATCGATTGAATGAAAAAATACTAAATAAAAATACAGAAACACGAAATATAATTCAATTTTTTATTCGATTATTATATTATTAAACATGGAAAAAGTAAGTGGCCCCAAAAAAGTTAGAATGGCCCCAAAAATGGCCCCAACATTTGTTTCCCCAAGAACAACGCTGAACACCAACCAAAAATTTCGTTGTGATGCCCTATACGCTGGAGTTCATTTCTGATTTATTGAATTTATTTCATTTAATCATTTTAGTAACACCACAACTCTGTCAAAACGATCCTATAAACATTTTCAATGTTAATTGTATGGGGAAAACTTCTAAATTATACATATTCCTTGAGTTTTTTGGAGAATAACAAAAAAAAAATTAATTGGTCAAATTTAAAAAACGTGACACGTACCTAGCAAAAAACTAATCGTTCAAACTTAGGTTAAATTTGTGGGATATTTTTGAAGAGATCAACTTAATAATCTGCCTAAAATTCCAATTTGTTCAAACCTTTTTTTTAACCAAAAGTTCAATAATTTCGCTATAGGATAAATATTTTACACATATCATAATGTAACACAATTACATAATAAATCTTAAGAACGTTTTGATATATTAAAAAAATAAAACGAAAATTAGGTATAACAGACAAATTTCTAACATCATTGGCAAATAATTTCACCATTATCATTACTATAACAACAACTTTCATAAGAAGATGTATTTTCTCCAATTTCCAATTATATTACCACACAATCTATATTATTTCAAACATGTTAATTAACTACAAACGATAACGATAAAGTTAATTAATCGATATACAACTAAAATTGCAATTCAAACGATAGATATAAATAGCCTTTAGGTCAATTTGACTAAAGTCAGTCATAAATTTTCTGTTTTCTGTTACTTCTTCTATATGTGTTGTATCATTGGCAAAATGAAAAGGACGACGACGACGAACTGAAAATGCACACTCTGACACCTTTAATGGTTCGCACAGTAATATAATAGTTAATCGAATACCCATGGCCATTACTCACTTGCGGCCAACACTCTCTCTATTGATGGTTTTCGTTTCAAGCTATTCGAGCTCTCCCAACGTCCCAACACTTTGGCTCTTGCCTCTTGACCAATATCCCATTTCCTTCAATATTTATATAAATTCCACATACTTACATTTATACATGTATATTATATCGATTCACATAACCGGCTGGCCACAAGTTAATTGCCTTGGTTATAAACGATGACATTAATGAAATTATATTGATGCAACAACAACAAAAGTAACAATGGCGATTGAACAACACACAACTCTATAAAGTGATGGCGGCCGGAACAAGGACGAGAACAACTACATCGATGTCGATACAACAACGGTAACGGTTGTTTGCAAAAGTCGATATCGCATGAATTATTCAGAAATGAAAGAAAAAAAGAAAATAAAAGGGTTTTGTCAGTCTTGTTTGCATCATGGGCAAAAGGATCGGAACTTGTAACTGTTTGTTTGAGAATTTTTGTGGATACGGCAAGAAATCAATATTGGTTTCAAAGTTTTAATATTTGAAGTTTAGCCAAAGTTAAGTCACCCGTGAAGGACATTTTGTAAACGTGTATTAGAAGCAAAAGGATTTGAACGACTTTGTTGTTAAAGTAAACGCCTGATTGACACTTTTACATTTCAAATGAAATGAGAATCCTTCTCAAATATGCAAATCATCATCAAGGCAAACGTTTGAAAATTCTATACACAATCCAGTAGACCAATTTTATATAGGTATACCTGCCATGTTTTTTATAGCTACCAACAAAAACGATGAAAAAGTTTGATGCTTTTTTGCTGAAAATCTATTCCATGATGAAATCCTTTTTTCATAGTTACAATCTATGAAAAAAGGATTGAAAAAAAGTTGTTTTAAAAACTTGTTGATGAAGTTGGTATCATCTTTATTATAGTTTTAAATGCTTTGGGTTTAAAGGGAAGTTGGATTTTGATGAACTGTTAATTGATTTTATTTTAATGCTATTATGATTTATCTATGTTGATGAATATTTTTACTTGCGATATAAATACGTACATAGGTACTTTAAATGTCACAGTAGGGAACAAAAAAATGTCACTTTTTTTTTGTGTGTTTTTTGAAACATAAGAGCAAGTTCATTCAACCAAGTCGTTCATTTTATTTTAAACTAGGTAAATTTATTGCTTTCATATCAACATTTTTCGAATATAATTTCACTCTCAAAAGGCTCCTCATTGTACCTAAGTTAAGTTAAGATAATTCTTATATTGAGTAGAAAATTCAACAAATAGAAATTTTCTCGCATTATTGGTTTTTCTGGAAGCAATAAATCTATTCTTAACATAATCTGTTTTCTTACTTTATCTCTTCCACCTAAAACAATCTACCGCAGCTTAACCAATATTCATTGCCTTTCAGGCACTGCAATAAGCGTTTAAGAAATTATTCATCCAAGCAGAAATGAATTGATGTTCAAATTATTCATCGTGGTGCACTTCTCGGCTATCAACAAAACACCGTATAGAATTTGCTCCTTGAATGCAAAAGCATCAAGTGACTCCTAGAAACAACCCCCTTAACTGAAAGTAGGAGGTAGAGCCTATTGAACATGAATTGAAGATTTTTTTTTTCATGTAATATACGACCTAACGTTGCGAAACAATTTGTAAGTCTCGTAGCTGAGTCCGGACTCCTGACGTATATTATAGGTACAGTAAAAGCTCCCTTAGCCGGACAGCGATGACGGTCGCAACACTTTTGTCAGTCTAAGGGAGTTGTCCGTCCAAAAGAAAAAATACAAATAAGGACGTGTATAGTATAAAGCGGTATCATGAAAAATTTTTGCTCTTTTAAGCCATGAAATTCATTTAAACTAAAAATGAACATGAAGATACAAGAAACAAGATACAAAAACAGACAATAGCTGCAGAATAAAACCCGTTATGCATTTTATCACAGACAGTGATTTGGTGACATCGCATCTATTGTCACTGGGAACCGCATGAGGAACGTTTCTAATGCAACCAAAATATATGTACAAGTATTTCTGAAAATAAGGGTTGAAATTTACATACTAAAAAAAAAAGTTTTTGTCCGCCTAAGGGAATTAAATTTAACAAATCACAGCAAATAATCCTGTCCGCGTCCGGGTAATAGAGTGTCCGCTTATAAGGGATCATAAAATGTATGGAATTTAGATCCAAGATCCACGGTCGTGAGAATTGGTCCGTCTAAGTGGATTGCCCGCTTAAGGGAGCTGTCCGCAATAGGAGCTTTCACTGTATACGAATATTTATCTTTTATTTGAAGTTAATTGCTCATCGTTTCAAGCCGATTACCCTTAAAGCTTCGAGAGCGATTTACAATAGCCAAACAGCTAAATACTAGCCGTTTTGTTCAAGTTCTGATGATGTGCAAATATCTTGACCATCATTTCAAAAACACGACATATACTTTGTACGCTCTAACATATAGTTTACCAAAAACACCACTATTGTACTATCTCAAAACATACATACCAAAGACTACAATAATGAGATATCATAATTTGAATCCAAGTCAAACAACCCACAGTGTTTGTTTGATTTGTGGCATTCGAGCATCCATTTGATTCCAGTTTAAGCTTGATCAAGCCAGCCACGAAGCAAAAAGCTGCCATTGACTTGAAATGCCATGTGAAGAGAAAATTTGTGTCTTATATTTGATGTTATTCAAGGAGATTCCTAACCACAACATCTCTGATATATAGGTACTATAACCCAGTAACCTAGAAAGGACGAGGAAGGATATGGAGAGCAATGAATAGATGCAAAATGTTTGTGTGGTTATTTAAAATAAAAATACCTAAAAGACATGGTAATCCGGTCATATACCCCAGTATTATCCATTATATTAAAAATATGCTTTTATTGGGTTTTAGGGCTTTGGAATCTTATGTCGTTTTCGATTGGATTTTCAGAGTGTTTCACTCTTTTTTGATTCCAATGGAATATGAAAAACTCTCTTCCGTAATATGTGTATCTATGTAGAAGTTAAAACTAAAATGAATTCTTCAATAATTTCAATTCCAGAACATCTCAAGAAGAAGCATTTACTATTTTAACAATTAATCCAACACATACTTTTAAAAATATGTGTGTTTTCAGAGTGCACTCCTAGCACTCTTTAATGAAATCCGGAGTGAAAAAACACTCCTAAATCATCACTCCGAACAGCCAATGGAAGGTTTTTGGAGTGTTGGGAGTGTAGATGGAGTGAAAAAAGAGTGCTAGGAGTGACCAACGGAAAACGACATTAGCACCTTATAAATGAGATATTCGCAATAATAGTCCAGTCAACGAAGACTCAAAATCATATAATAAATGAAATAAATCGTATAGTGTGGATTATTTTTTTTAAGTAGTAGGGGTGACCCCCAGGTACAACATACTAGAAGTCCCCAGCCCAGGCCCGCGAGCTTTAGACAGGAGGGGGGGTTAAGGTCCCCTTTTGTACTATTTCGTAAATATTTTGAAAACCAAGAGTTTTAACGTAAAAGTTTACACTATAATATGAAAGTAAATTAAATTTTCTTCAAAATAGGTCTTGATCATATTTTTGCTAGGAGCAATACTAAGAGAGATATGGGGGGTAGAAATGTCAGAAAATCTGAAAAATCATGTTAATGCGTTAAAAAATTAACGTTTTTTGATGAATTAACCCTGAAATTATAGAAAAGGTAAATACGTATCTATTCATGATAATTCCATTGTAGAGAGTAATTACCGAGTTTTTAAAGACTTGTTGAATTTATAAGCCCCAAATCTCCATTAGTATCACTTCTAGCGAAAATATGAACAAACCTTTTCTGTAGCAAATTTAATTTATTTTAATTTTGTGTTGTACACTGTTCTTAAACGCTTGGTTTTCGAAATATTTCCAGAATAGTAGAAAAGGGGACCTTTACCCCCCCTCTCCTGGCTAACGCTCGCGGGCCTGGGCCGGGGACTTTTAGTATGTTGTACCTGGGGGTCACCCCTACCTTTTAAAAATATAATCCAGACTACACGATTAATTTCATTTAGTGCCAGTTGTACAATCGTGGTTTAAAATTTGATCCGTGGTTCAGGAATTTTAACTCGCCGATTTCGGCGGGTTAACTGAGGTTCAACGATGGTTCAAAGTTCTAATATGCACTAAAAGCCAATTACATGCCTGAACCATCGCTGAACCACAGTTAATCCGCCGAAATTGGTGAGTTAAAATTCCTGAACCACGGATCAAATATTTGTACAACTGGCCCTTATTTTTCCTTCGTTGACTGGACTATAAAAGATTGATTAACCTTTCGGACATGAGGTTGACTATAATTACTAAAACTATCTGACCTTTTACTGATCTTTTAAATTGCATACCTGTTTCGTTTTAATTCCTGAAAAAAATTTGAAAATTCATAAAAAAAATAAATCTATGGCTGAAAAATAAGGTACTGAAACTAGTTGACCTTTTATCACGAATATCGTATACATGAGATGCTAATACCCCACAGTCAGGCTACAAGTGTCAAATTTTATTGTTAAATAAAATGCACGACTAGGTCGCACGAACTTGCTCTTGTAGTAAAAGTATCTTCGAAATTTTAAGATTGAGTGTAATACAAAATACATAATTTATAATTATATATGTATATGTATTTATCCATTTAATAAATTGAAGAACGGAAATTTGAAAATAGAAAAAAAAGCATGAAATACGTTTTTTAAATTGATAAAATAAGTACTTAAAATGTTTAAATCTCAGAATGTAGAACGCCATCTAAGTTTTTGAAAAAATGTGAGTTTTTGCAGAAAAAAAAATTAAAATCGTTGGAATGGTTTTCTTAAAAAATAATTTTTTATATATAAAATTTCATGATATTTTTTAGAAAAAAAATTTGGTATGCCATTTTTAAGAATATAATAATATTCAGATAAAGCCATAATTTTAAAAATATTCATTAACCCGTTTTCAAAAAAATGATTTTTCAAAAAAAAATTGTGAACTTTTTTTAAAAATCCAAAAAAAACTTTTTTTGAAAATATTTGTATGCAGTATTATTCAGACTTGATAGGATCTCCGAAGTAAAAATTTTGATCAAAATCGGTTATGCGGTTAACGAGAAAATCGAAGATAAAAAAAATGTTTCTATGGCAGGTACCGTTAATAACGGTTTTTGGTAATTTTTTTTTTTCACTGAAATATATACCATACTACTACTAATACAGACAAAAAATTAAAAAAAAATCGTTAGAGCCGTTTTTGAGATAAATAACTTTTTTTTAAAACGATTGTATGGCAAGTACCGTTATTTTTTGAGCTAAAAAAAATCTCGATTTCCCCTCTAGGGAATCACCAAAAAATCTTATGCTCCAAGTTTGAAGAAAATCGCTTCAGGGGCTTAGGCTGTAGGTCGAGGTACAGACAGAAAGACAGACGGAATTGCGGGACCCATTTTTTGGTGTTCTCTATCATCGTAATGTACAGTTTGAATGTTATCTCCAGTTCGATTTTTTGCACGAATCCATAACTTGCCCTATAGGTAGTACCTACATATGTATATAACAAGCGTTTTAGCCAGTAGCAGACGTGTTTTAAGAGGGGTGTAATACTGTGAAGACCATAACCTGCGGAGTACACCGTATACCTTACCAACGGCAGCATTTATATGTGTGTCCCAGGACAGAGTTGTGTTAAACAACATACCAAGATTTCTTGCAGTTGCAACATAATCAATTTGTGAGTTGTTCAGATATAATTTTGGAAAGTAACTAAGGTTTAAAGCTTTTCTACTAATAACGATACATTTGGATTTCGTGGGATTTAAGAACAAACCGTTAGATACTGACCAATGAAAAATTTCATCCAGGTCCCTATTAATTGTGTAAGCGCAGTTTTCAATAAGTCCAAGGGGACAACTTTTGTTTAATTGGACGTCATCAGCATACATTTGAATGCAGGACCCAGTAATCCTTTCAGGAAGCTCATTGATATAAAAAGAGAAAAGAAGAGGTCCTAAGATTGAACCTTGAGGAACTCCTCTAGTAGTTGGAAGGTAACTAGATATACTATTACCAACCGAGACCGCTTGTTTTCTATCCCGAAGGTAGGAAGATAGCAAGAGCACTGCGGTAGACGACAACCCGTAATAAGATGAAAGTTTGTAACATAGATTGGCATGGTCAACAGTGTCGAATGCTTTGGAAAAATCGAGCAGTACGAGGAACGTGACATGGTCGTCATCTATGGCAAGTCTGATATCTTCGACAATGTTTGTGATTGCAGTCGTGCAACTATGCTTTTGACGAAAACCGGACTGCTTAGATGAGAGGATGTTTTGAGATCTAAGGTGATCGTTAAGTTGCTTTTGCACAACTCTCTCAAATACTTTTGACAGAAAAGGGAGTATAGAAATTGGTCTGAATTCACCTCTTCTCCCGCTTTTCGGTATTGGCAAAACCTTTGCAAGTTTCCACTGCGATGGATATAAACCAGACATTAATATTTTATTGAAAGTGTATGTGATGTAAGGCAAGATAATAGGCAATAAAGACTTAATGAATACTGGATGTATTCCATCAATGCCTACAGCATTGGACTTGACAGATAAAAGGCTTTCCACAATGTCCGTGCTTTCTACACAGCTGAATTCAAAAAGCACATCAGAAGAATATCTATTTAAAACACCATCAGCTAGTACTGGGAAATTATTAGAAAGGGCTGGAAATGGAAGGGCAACGAAATCACGATTAAGAGAGTCGACATTGATATTCTCGTCACATTGATGGTTTTCTCTACCTACACCCATCTCCTTTAAATTCTTCCACAGTTGACGACCAGTCATTGAAGGACTTAACTTCCTATTGTACAATTGGATTTTTGCGGTTTTTATTTTGTGGACCACTTGATTCCGTAGCCTTCGAAACATTTGATGGTGAATTTCTAGTCGATAACGTTTCCATACACTGTATGCCTGGTCCCGTTGCAATATAAGTCTGCGAATATCATGGTTAAACCAAGGACGATCACCATGTCTAACAGTTCTACACCTAAGAGGAACGTATCTATTAAATAAGCTAATGATATTACTATTAAAGAATTCGATTTGATCGTCGGGATGGTTTAACAAATAAACATATTCCCAGTTAATACTTCGAGTGCTTCGTTCTAATTCTGAATAATCAATATGTCTGAAATCTCTAAATTCGTAGGAGTTAGTGGTGCATTTAGCCTTGAAGTTAAAAGTCATGTAAATGAGGTCGTGTTTTGAGAAGGCTGCCGCTGACAACTGGTCGTATAAAAGAACGTCGCTTACATCACATACAAAAAAGACATCTAGAAGTGTTTGTGATACTCCAGAAAAATGTGTTGCAACGGTGGTGTTAACCGGAGTCAAATTAAAAGTCTTCATACCTTCGATGAGAAAAGTCTGTTGTAAAAGGTTACTGTTAAAATCTCCACATACAACGATCTTTGATGGGCCCAATATAATAGATTCCAAAAGCGTAAGCAAAGGATTAACATCTACTTCATTATTGGGTCTGTAAACAGACCCTATGAGAAGACTACCCTCAACATCGAAGACTTCCAAAAACAAGTAATCGAGCTCACTACCCGTTTCCGACTTACAAATAAATTTGCAAGCGATGCCCTTGCGTACATAAACAGCAGCTCCTCCTCCTCTTCTACCACGTCTGTCAGCGCGAAAAAGTCTGTATCCATCCAAACAGTACATTGAATCATTATTTTTATCAGAAAACCACGTTTCAGTAACACAGATAAGATCAACTTTTGAGTCCTCGAAAACATCCCTAAACTCATCAATTTTTGGATATAAGCTTTGTGCATTTAGGTGACAGATCTGCAATCCCGCCTTCTGTTTGCATAGGATTTTGATCATAGAGCGAAGATTTCCATCATGATCACCGACCGTAGTAACTTCACCATGTTCATTGTAGTCCATTGCTATCATATAATAGAAGGAAAACAATGATCGACACTAGAATTGGAAAAAGTGGTTCAGCCAGAATCTTAAGCACATACCTATTTTCAAACATAAAAGATGTAAAAGTCAAAAAAGACATGATGATGAAAAATTGAATAAAAAAAAAAAGAGATGTAGTATGTAGTACAGTGTAATAAATAATATAATATAATATAATAATAAAAGAAAAATTTAGAAAGGTGTAGAGAAAGAGAAAAATGAGAAAAAGAAAAAAAAAAAAAAATAATTTGATGAATATAAATAATAATTATATAAGAAATTTAAAAAAGAATATATATAAGAAATATGAAAGAAGAGTAAAATAGAAAAAAAAAAGAAACTTTATGATGAAATATAAAAAAAGAAACAAAAGTTTGAGAATCTATGTTATACGAAGTTAAAGAAGTTCCAAAAGCTCAATCATGTGGGAGGCTGGCAATTCTGTCAAGAGTTTCGATATTGTCGATACGTACTCCTTTCTCGTCTGACAGCTGGCGTTTAACGTAAACTAGCCCTCGAATAGTGAATACTGCACCAATTTTATGTTGTTTTTTCATTTGAAGTGCGGTCCGTAGCAGTAAATTATTTTTATTTGTAAGGCATTCCCGTAAATAAATTGTGATGTCGAATTAAGCCCTACGTAGTTTAGGCAAGGTTGTGTTTTTTTTTCTTTCCGGTGTTTGGCTAGTGAAGTGAGTAAGAAATTTTTTTCGTAAGCCGATCGGAATTTTAGGATGATCGCGGTGTTTTGATTTGCATTAGTCTTCGGGCGTGTGCGGAAAATGTCCAGCAATGCTGGTGGTTTTAAGTTGATGTTGTGACATAGAAGATTAAAAATCGACCTCAAATTCTCGTCGGGTGTATGTGGGACTCCAAACAATACTGCATCCCCTGCTATTCGTTTATTATCCTGATCGTCTTGTAAATTAATTGTATTCATTAGTGCTGTTTTAAGATCAACAAGTTTGTTTCGTATATCGAAAAGTTCGTTTTTGTTATCAATGAGTTGTGCTTTATTATCCGTTAGATCGGCGTTGACAAGTTTTAATGCTGACCTCAGATTGGTGACGTCGGATTTGAGTGCATCTACCTCGATGGTTGAATTTGCGATGGATGACTCGAGTTGTGATACCCTTATTTTGACATCAGATATATTTTTGTTCAACTCATCGAATTTTGTTTCCAATTTAAGCACTAGTGACTCATTGGCCTCCTTAAATTGTTTTGATAATAAAGATATGATAAACTCACTTTGTTTTTTAAGTTTGTCATATAATTTATCCATTATTGTGCTCTCATCAGCCATGATGTTTGGTTTCAGAGAACCTACGGGAGTTCGAGGTGAGTGAGTGCTTTTTCCCTTAGAGTTGGATAAATTTCCCCGTTGATTTATTGGGTTAGACATTAAAACAGGTTCGAGTCAAAGTTTATGAAGTTCGAAGGTGCAAACAAAGGATTAATCAGCAAATAATTCAAATGTGAAAATTTACTTTAGAAAAGGAATTATTCATTGGGAGCTTAACACTTTTACGCACTATTGGTCCAGCTATACAGTAACAGTGAGATAAATTTATTTGGGAACTTAATTTGCAAAAAGAAACCGATTCAAAACTGCCCGCCAAAAAAAAACACGTCTAACCAGTAGCTCTCTTTATACTTTGATTTAGGGTGAAGGGAATTTGGGTCTTCTTCGGGATTAGGGTACTTAATTAGCCCCAAATAAGCCCCTTATTCTTGCATCATTTGATTTTTGAATTACTCTATTGGGAGGTTGTGGTGGACCCAGCTTGACGGCATGATGACGTCATAAAATCAGTTATTGCCCTCTGAACGCTGAAGGGAATTTGGGGCTCCTCGGGATTTGGGTAAATTAGCACAAAATTAGCCCCTAATTTCTGCATAGTTAGATTTTTTAATTTCCGTTTAGGTGGACCTAGCTTGACGGACCTAGGAAATATTAATTTTTATTTATTAGTTTTTACTAAAATCTCCGTTTGTTTGTGCGTCCACTATTATTAGAGGTAGAGCCCAAGCATGTGGACCGATTTACTTCAAAACTTGGATTTTTTTCAATTTTCTCAAAAACAGATCGGACGATTTTAATTAAACAGATGCGACCTGTAAAAGGAATAAAGTGATTATAAGGAAAGGCCTTTTTTTTGGCAAAAAATTCGTTTCACATTACAGAAATAGAGTTTTGATTTTTTTTTTTATTGTCACGTAGCTATAGCTTATTTAAGAGCTCGATGAATTTTGTTATAGTTTTTTGATTTCTCGTATATTAACAAACAATATTGCACTCACAAATTTTTAAAAGAGTTAAATTTAATTAATTAGAAGCGTTTGCATAAAAAGTTTAATTTATGTAAAGAAGGTAAACATAATTATGGAGATAATCCAAAATCAAAAAAATGGCTGTTAATAATAATTTAATTTAAAATTCGTTTACGTTAAAAAAATCGTACTAATATTATATCATAAAAAAATTTAATCAAAATCGTAGGAGTCATTTTTGAAAAAAATAAAATTTTCCCAAATTGCTTTTAAACAGTTGTATTATAAGAATAATCTTTGAACAAAATGTTTAAAAATCATTTAGTTAGTTTAATAGAAATCAATCAATTCGATTTCGAAATATTGAGATTTAAAAAAAATTTGACTTTTTTTAAAAAGATTATGCTGCCTCAAATTTTTAAAAATAAAATTTCGAGAAAAACGAGTTTTAATAACAGGTTCCTGGGGATGTAGTAGCCGATGGACTTTCATGCCGGAGGTCTAGATTCGATCATGAGCTGTTGTGCCATCAAATTTATTTATTTATTTTTCCTGGGGAGGTGCCAGGAAAAATAAGATTTTCGTTAATGGTTACAAATTTTGTATGAAAGCTTTCCGCCAATATTTTTCTTGAATTTGCTTAAACTATGTTTCTCTAACAAATGGCTTGCCTATTAGGCTAGAAAACCATCAATCATATCGTCGTTTAAAAGGTCATTTAAAAAGATGAAATATTGCGTAGTTCTTCATTGATTCATAATTGTTTGTAATATTATAGCACTATTAAGAACAGCTGCAGGCATAATTTGCCCTCGGAATAGACGTCCTCAACTGATTTCCTTTCGTCCAATAAAACCATCCTATATAGCACAAGCACACTGTTTTAGTTCTCCTTCAATGAACTCATGCAGAAAGGCAATAACAATCAAAAACAAAACCCAAACACTTCAATCCAAATGCAGAGCAATGAAAACAAAAACAAAGAAATAAGGGGGCATTTTCTAACAGAAAAACGTAAAAGCAGTAAATTTATTATACAATGTGTGCCTGATGAGGAAGGACTCGGTTGGTTGCAGGCGGATTTAGGTATTATGGGTATGAATTGTATGGGTCAGCTTGCAGGCTTGCTTAAGGTTGCAAAAGTCTCCCCAAAGGCCCTAATTAACATTCAGCATTACCTCCTCATCTAATGAAATGAAAATGCTTATTAAATTCTCTTTCTTTTTTGTTACCATTGAATGCAGTAGAAGAGAAGGTGGGGCGGGAGAGGGTGGTTATAGGTCTTTGGTATGGAACGGGATGTTTGTTTTTATTAGATTTTGTGGCATGGTATATAAAAGCCACGCGAACATACATATAGCTCGTGGGAAACGAGAATTTCAAAATCACCTTTTGGCCGACAGCAATGGCAATGCGATGCCGTATAAGGATGGCGGCCAGCCAGTGGTTATAGCCCGAGCATGATGCTTTAGGAAGTTGTTTGGCCCCCACATCCGGGGCAATAAATGCTACCTAAGGGTTGGTTATATTTCCGTTCTTTTTCCAAATTAACACAGAAAGGGGTTAAAAGCTACCTTTTCAATCCCGTGCCCTGTCTTTCTCTCCATGTATTTCGTGTGCCTGAAGTAGAAAATATTATTCCGCCTCTGAACGCAAGCCCCCTCAACAAGCAGGTACACTCTGGTGATTGTTCATATGGATTAGCTGTAGTAGCCGTAGCCATATTGGCTCACAATCAGTGTTGATTATGAAACTTCTCCGCAGCGCAGGCAAACGGATTAGAGCTCGGACTTAAGCGGACGCTTTATTTATCCCGAAAAAACGTATATGGTTAGCATCTGGTAGGTCTAGGATGTGATTTTTCCACCGCGAATTCTGGTCTGGAGTTAATGTTCTGGTCATAATAATATTTGCAATTGGCAAGGTAACATGGCTGATGGGGTGGGCTTAATTGAACACCAAACATTAAACACAAAAAAAAAACCCAAGTACAGTAGTTAGATAGATCGGTTGAAAATAGTGCCTTCTGTGTTAACACGAGATCGAAGAAGTCACGTGATAGTGCATCTCTTTGTCGAAACCCTGTACATGTTTGGAAGAGTTCTGAAGAGCTACTTTCCAATTGTACATTGCACCGCGTGTTTTCTAATGTCACGCGGCACAGCTGGATCAGTTTTCCCGGGATCCCGAGCTCGGCCATCGCCAAATAGAGCTCCTGACGATGAATGCTATCATAAGCGGCTTCGAAGTCGATGAAGAGATGGTGGGTCTCGACTTGGTCTTTTCCAAAATTTGTCTAAGTGTGAAGATTTGGTCTATAGTCGATCTGCCGGGGCGGAACCCACACTTGTTTTTTCCGATCAAAGTGTGGCAGAACGGCTTAAGACGCTCACACAGAACGTTGGATAGGATCTTATATGCGACATTTAGCAGGGATATGCCTCGATAGTTCTTACAGGACATAGGATCGCCTTTTTTGTAGATGGGGCATATGGAACTGATCGTCCAGTCATCGGGCATGCTTCCTTCCACCCATACCTGGTTGATGATTTGATGCATGCGCCCTATCAAAACATCTCCTCCTTATTTGAAGAGCTTGTAATATTTTTGGTCAGCATAATCGACCAAATGTGTCCACAATCAGTAGAATTGTGCGCAAATTTCAGCAAACCGGGTCTTTAGGAAATGTGACAATACCTGTGCATGCTCGCTAAGCAGTTACCGGGAATGGTGTTCGCTATCACGAGATGATAACGGACTTCTTGTGGCCAGAAATTGAGCATATGGACCTGGAGAATATGTGCTTCCAAGAGGATGGTGCCACTTGCCACACAGCCAACGAAACAATGACTCTTTTGCACGAGAATTTCAATGGCCGTGTTATCTTACGTCGTGGCGATGTTAATTGGCCGCCATGATCATGTGATTTGACACCGTTAGATTTCTTTCTTTGGGGTATTTAAAAGAAAAATTGTACGTCAATAAGCCAAGAATAATTCAAGAGCTAAAGGATGAGATAATTCGGCAAATTAACGACAATGAACCCCAATTATGTGTCAGAGTCATTGAAAATATGGACCATTGGATAGAGGTATGCCACCGAAGCCGTGGCGAGCATTTGACCGATATTTTGTTTCACACATAATTGCCATAAATCCTTATATCATAAAAAAAATATTAAGATAATTCTCTGAAAACTTTTTGTATTATTTACAGTTAGCATTGTGCGTTTTCGTTGGACCACCCTTTAGTAGCACGGTTGGACAGTCTCACCAGAGGTCTGGGTTCAATTCCCATCTATTCTGGATGAGGTAAATCAAAAATTCAAATTTTCCCTCTACTGAATCATATAAAAGTGCTGTGGACCAAAGTAAATCGGCCCAATCGTTTTGGCTGTAGTTTAAATTACAGTATACACACGGTTGCACAGGCTTTATATTTTACATAAGAGATTATGTTTGAACGACCCTTTTCTGAGCGACAAACTTTTGCGTGCGTCCTGTGATATTTGAGCTAGAGCCTTAACGGGTAGGCCGATTTGCTGCAAATGTGATTCCGCAGAGAATAGATTCGATTTTTTGATTTAGGTCATTTAGAACAGGTTTGCATTTGAAAATAATTTTTTTTTGAAATTAAAAAAAAAAAAAAAATTTACAGACTTCACTCATAGAGTAACCATGGGGACATTGAAAATGACACCTGACTAATATTTTCAATTTAAGTTAATTTAAACGTAATAAGCTGTTTCAGACACCATTATAGTTTCTAGGTACTTTTATGCACATTATGTATTTAATGTCAATTTCCATTTGGCAAAAAATAAATCTTGTTAATTTTCTTTCAACTTTCCTGTTCAACCAAAAGATCGTTTTTTTAAGATCTGATATCAAAACTTATATATATGTACATATGTACCTATTAGGGCAAACACAAATATGTTTTAAGCGCTTATAATTATGCCCTTAAAGATTAATTACATACATATATGCCCTTAATAAATTATTATATTATGCTAAAAAAAAATGATTATATGCCCTAAAAATATTTCTTAATAAATAGGCTAAAATAAATTTTGTGGTACCATTTTCTCAAAAAGTATTTGACCCATTTCGATAAATTTTATATGGTTGGAAAGCCACAATTGCGGAGATGTGCAGAATCTACTTGACACACGCATTTACACACTAGGGTCATTTTTGTTTTTTAACTGTCGAACACTGATGCATATTTTAAAAAAAATATTTTTTTTTCCTTCAATATTTTAAAACAAATTTAAAATTTTTCTCCTTCCTAGAGTGTTTCAGTTTTTGTTGGCCGAGTTTCGGCCACGAGACGATACTAGTATGCTTAATTTTGCTTGTAAAAATATATTCTAAGTAGGTTTGTATACCTTTGTATATTTAAAAACTGCACTAAAAAGAACGAAATAAATCTAAAAACAAAAAAAAATAGGAAGTGTACAAGCAAGATTGTCGAACAAATTTTGCTTTGGCTAAAAGCCATTAAAACCTATATTTGAAATAGGTACAAGTACATACATGTTTTTTTTTAAATGGTGAATCGTTTAAGTAAGAAAGTAAGTAATTGCATCAAAAATAAAAAAACAAAATTTACACGAGTGAGCCCCACAAGTTTGTTCTCGTGGCTAACAAAAATTTGGGTACCTTTCAACGAAAGAAATGTTAAAAAGTCAGAATTACTGGGAACATGATTTTTTTTTATTTTGATTCAATATTTTCTAAATTTTCAAAAGCTATCTATACATATTGTTAAGGCCGTGTGTGAATTGGGTTAAAATCGCGCTAAATTTTATCCGAAGATTAATTTTTGACGATAGTGGGGTTAATCTGTTACGTAGAAGAATTTTATTTCGAATTAAATTTAATTGAATTCACACACGGCCTTAAATATTTAGAAGCAATAGATTACAAAATTGAAATAAAATCGTTCTAGTCGATTTAACCAACTCAAAAAAAGGCTAATTTTCTCAAAAAAAAAAAAAAAAAAAAAAAAAAACCTCCAACCCAAATTTCCGTAATGCGAATTTTGTCGACATAACCTGAAGTTAGGTTTTAATTTTTTGGTTATGCTATAATGCTGGTAATGCTGCCCTAGACCTTTATTATTTTTTGAATAAACATTAGAAGATATTAAACAAATTATAAAAATGCTGATGCTCCAAGTCTAATAAACTGACATTCTAGTATGAATAATACAATAAATAATAATAATAATAACTGAACAAACTATGTTTTTTTTATGAAAAATATACCTACAAAAGTAGGCATGCCAAAATATGCACGTAAATCGTAAATGTACAAAAATATGCATTTACTTATAAAACGGATTTCTAATCTAGTCTCGTCTTAATAGTGTCACTAAAAAAAATATGCTGTAGCATATTTTTGGTTGTCCTACATATTACATACCTACATAAATCGATTTTAAGCAAGCTTAACTCCGGCTTTAACACTCAACTGCATCACTGGCCTTTCTTATAGGACCGAATTGTATTCTGTATCGAATAAAAATAAATACCTATCATTTTCAATTTCAAAAAATCCCAACCTACCTACATAAATAATTATGTTGATATATATACCTACACTACATCCAAAATTCTGGCAGAGTACCTATGGATACATAAACTTTTGTTGTTTTTTTCTCTTTTTGAATATTCTTCATTGAATATTCTTCCACTGAAGCTTTTGTCTGTTGTCGACGACTTTTCTTCGTTTTTTCCCCGTATACCTATTGCCTACGCCTGCTGTAATCCATCTCTTGTGTTCGTTTGTTTATTTTCATCATTCTAGTAATATTTTAGTAACACCAACCAAAAATTTAATAGTTGTCCGTCCCCCTATACGCTGGAGTTCATTTTTCATATTCAAAGTTCATGTGTTCATTTCAATCATTTCGGTCATTTCTTTAGTAACACCAACCAAAAATTTCGTTGTGATGCCCCTATACGCTAGAGTTCATTTCTGATTTATTGAATTTATTTCATTTAATCATTTTAGTAACACCACAACTCTGTCAAAACGATCCTATAAACATTTTCAATGTTAAAAAAATAAATCAAACATAAAATTAATAATTTTTTAACATATCATAACATTATAGTTTGTAACAACAGGAGCAAGTTCATGCGATCTAGTTATGCATATTTTTTATTCTAAAAAAAAAGCAAATCCCGAACGAATTCGTGATTTTTTCATTTTCGGGATTGAGCTATTCGGGATTGTTTAATTCGGAATTATGTAGCATTATCATCATTTAAATAAATGATAAATCAATTGTTTTTATATTTTTTTTTTTATTCATAAGCTACGCGTTTCAGATATAATTTTCATCCATAATCCCGCTTAACTGTCTGAACAGAATGGAAACGGAACCGGAGCCGGAGCTGAAAAAGCTGTCAAAATGTTGACTACACACAAATTCAATATTGCGAACACAATGGAATGTAGCGGCATACGGAGCTGCAGCCGCAGACGGAAGAGTTCACCAACTTTTAACTTTTCACGTACGACACTTTTGACGTTTCAAATTGTATGAAGAAAAAAACAACTTTCTGGGTCGGAAAAAAATATTGTGGTTATTTGTATCGCGAAAAAAATACGACACTTTTTTAAAGCTCTTCCAGTTCCGTCTGCAGCTCCGGTTACAGAATTGTATTCTGTTAAGGCAGCAATTGGGGATAGCAACGGTTGTATCTTCGATATAATGGAGGGCAGGCCAAACTTTTGCCATCAACATTAAGCAAGGCCGTTGAGGGCTAGGCGAACTGCTGTGTTGGTGAGACAGTGGGGTTGTTGCTGATTTATGGTGATCATGATCAAAAAAGTAAAAGTTTTTTTTTATAACTTTTAGATTAAATAGGCTCAGATTTAAGATATCCTAACCATATAATTTTTTAGATTTTAGGGTTTAGATTACGTAAGATTTAATTTACATTTACAACGAATTTTCTTTTTTCATTTTTGCCAAAAAATTACCAATGCAGTAGTATAATGGGTAAATAGGTTTCTGCGATTTCTCTTTTTCTTGGTTTCCATTCCTAAACACCTACCTGTAATCCTATCCACTCTTCCTATCGTCATCCTTTAATCTATGCATAATTTTTTTTTGTTTTCTGAGTGGAATGAGTTTGGAAAAGGGGAAGAACCGGTCCCAATCCGATCTTAGCCGGGCTAGAGCAAGCATGCAAACACCCTTCTCCAACTTATGAAGATACACCCCTGCCGCAACAATGGCATTCGTATTCGTAATTTTTTGTAGTCTGACAAACTTCAACTGCAAGCACTTTAGCTTGGAAGATGTTTCAAAATCTTATTTACTTTGAAGCTAAATTGATCTAGCATTAGAGAATTGGGGTTTACTGTTCTAAGAGAATGTATGACTTGATGCTAATACTCATACATAACCTCAAGGAAGTTAGAAGAATAAATTGCGACGGACAGAATTTGATGCACAAAAATTATATAATAGAATCTTGCCTCATCAAATTGGACTAAAGGTCGCAAAAAATCTTCCATTTGAATTTAATTCAAAACAGTCCACTAAACAACAACAAAAATATTTTTCTTTTATTTTTGTTATTCCTCTTCTTAATTTATTATAGCTAAGTCAATGTCATTTACATGTCTCAAAATTTAGCTACAAATTTTTAAGTGGTTTGTATATAATTTCTGGGACTCCATCCCGGCATTAATTCACGAAAAATGGATGTCAAATTAATTTTTACAAAATCTCCGTTTTTGGGTCAAAAATTGTTTTGCTCAACTTAAAACTCAGCCAAAGCCCAAACATATAAAAGTTATATAAATTTTTACGAAAATATACCCATAACTCATTTCCCTTGCGTAGAATCCACAAATCCTCTTAAAAACCAAATACTTTTTCAAATAGGAAAAAAAAAAGAAAATAACCATAATCCCTAATAAACCCGAACTGTAACATGAAAAATAAGTAAATCAAAGGAATTCCATTTCACTCTAAGAGGCAAATATTTTCTTGGAACAAAAAAAAAAAAAAAAACAATAAACAAAAAAAATTAATGTCACGCATACGCCACCTGCACCTATAGTCCCATACATCACATCAACTTCAAAGCAAACGACATGTATCTAATATATCTCTATACAAACTTTTAGTTTTCCTCCAGCCCCTATCCTCCCCTGCCCACCCCTCCTTGCAACTTGATAAATATGGGTATGTAACTTGTACATTCATACACTCCCTCGAGCTCAAGGCCGAAGGAAAACGTCAACTTTATTTTCTAGCCCACTTATACACATGCTATAGTTTAGGTACATATACAAGTAGCGCATTTTACGAACATTTAACCTTTGTTTCTAGCCTTTATGTTGTGGGAGGACACTAAACCACAAACTTAAGGAGCTTTTATCCTCGGGGGTAATGAAAATCATGTCCATATGGGTTATTTCGGTTATTTGGGGGGCAAAATACAAACGCTGTCGTGGTTTAAGGAAACAAAATAATAAATTAATCTTAAGATGAATTTTTTGTTCAACGTTGTGTGGAATCATTATTTTTATTGGCAAACATTTTCTGTGGAGAGGATATAACTCCACCTTCCCTAAGTTACTATTTATATATTGTGTATTTATGTATTTCGAAGGACTTTACTTTTTGTTGTTTTATTAACTTGTGTGTGTGTGTGTGTGCATGCATGTTGGGGGGTTTAAGAAAGAGATTCTTAGATAAGATTTTGTTTGTGTGTTGTAAAAGAAGATTACAAATATAAACCTCTTACAAAAGCACTTTACAGCACACAAGATTCTCTTGTCTTGGAGAGCAATAAACATTCCAAAATTAAATCGGTGCGGTGCCTTAAGATACGAGTATAGTCTCAAGTTATTACATATTTGTTGTTTGAAATGAAATATATGGTTCAAGCTCAAAATATAATAGGAACAAATTCTATAGGAAAATATTAGCTGAAAGCTTTTGTTCGACAAATTTAAATGTTATACGTGAGAATTACGTTAAAATGAGCATTGAGTAAAAAGTCAAGTGCGATTTTATAATAATGAGCTTCATTTTTTCACAGTTATATCCACATCGATAGCTTTAATTTTTTGTCACGTGAAAAGGCATGGCTTTAAGGTGTTCATCAGTAAGTTGGGGAAGGAAAAAGACATATGTAAGTGATCAAATGGGGCCTGCACTCAAAAAAATAAACTTGTTAAATTAAGAATTTACCGTATTTCAAAAATTGTAAGCTTAAAATTGTTAGTTTCGTTTAATCTGGACATACCTTTGTACAGCTTATACTATAAGTTATAAAAATACAGTCAAAATTACCGTAGATTAGAAAATTTGTGTAGGAAGATGTTAAATAAGAAAGGATTTTTTTTAAATTCCTTTTTTAAGTTGGGTAAAATAGGGATTGTTTGATTGAAGGTCGAAAAACTAACATCTAAATGGATAGAGATAGCGAGTTGATTTTTTTTTCTAATCAATAGCTGTTAAAAATCCAAGTAATAGACTCACTATAAAAAATCAAAAATCGGAAAGTATAGATTGTTGAAAAAAATTCACCAATAACCAGGGATACAATTTATTGAGTTAATTTAAATATTGCCGGAAAGATAATAAAAAAAATTACGCATATTTCACCAATTTTTGATTAGATTTTTTTTTTTGTGTTGTTATTGAGTTTTAAAATATACACATTTTTTTTGATCAAATTTTTTAGGATAATTAATTTATATCTCTTATTAAGAGCATTGCTTCACAAAGCTTAAAGTCATACAGGTGATAGATGATATTGTTTTATACAAGTTGTGTAATTTTAAAATTTCTAAAATACCGTTGAGTAGAGAAAACAACACATAACTGTTTCCTGACAAATAACTCTTTTGTGAGTGCATCTTAACAATTTGCTTTTCTTTATTTCGGAAGAAAAATAAATGATAATTATTGATACAAATACGTATTTGTACATGTAAATACGTATTTGTACATGAAAAAAAATTATTTTTCCTTAATTTGATCAAATTATATGTATGTATGTAGGAAAAAATTTCATAAAAATCAAAATGCCTTCTATTTTAAATGCCACTAGCTTTTAATTAAGAGTTTACAGAAATAATAAGCCTATATTAAGTCTGATAATTTCAACGGGGAATCCAAAAACTTGTGGAACTAACCATCAACTTTAACCTCCAAAACCTTTGGAAAGAGTACATTTATTAGATAAGCAGCTGTCAAAATCTTTTTTTTACAGAAAATTCAATTTGCTTTAAGAATACGCATCGATCATTTCTGTATAGTAACCCCCTGTAAAGTTATTAAATAAAGAAGCAAATAAAAAAGTATTTGTATGTAAAGTAGAGAATTTTTGATCGTTGTTATTGTTAATGTGCGTTGCGTGTCATTTCCGTAATAAAGTTTGAAAACAACAATGCCAGCTTTTGTTGTCATTTTGAGTGCTTTTTCATTCAGTAACGCACACTTTTCAGAACAAAAGCCAACATCATTATATTTGAATGTCAATGTCAGTAAAAGTTACTTTTAACAGGATATGTTTTTTTCTTCCTTTCGTTCTCTAAAATTTTCCTCTAAATAAAATAAATTTGTCTACTCGCTGGGACTGGGAATTGTATGGGTGGATTGCTGTAAATCTCAAATATTGGAATGATATATTTTTATTTTTATTTTTACAAGTTCAAGGGGACGACTACGCGAAGAATTTCTTATATTGACCTTCCCTCCATCGTTCTCACCGCGCACTCCCCCAAGAGTTTTTTTATGATGTGAAATAATTTTTTCCTTTTAGTTAGGATTTTTTTTTTCTGTAGCTCTTCTCATTCTGTATAAATAAGGATACATTTTTTGTACTTATGATGGGTTTATTCACAAAAAAGTTCTTAAATCATAAGTAAGATTATGAGGAAATGATGAGGGAAATAGGGAATTGAACATAAAGGACGAATGAATGTAGATATGTATGAGTTTTTATGAACAAAATAATTCACAAAGAAACTTTTCAACTTGGTTCTTGGTTTAGTTTATGATACTATTTTTTTTCATCACAGGGTACGAGGACACTCTTTGTAAGTCATGACTTGAACCCAAAATCTCTTAATTAGTACCTACCTACCTAATAAAAAAATGTTTTAATTATTTTTTTTTCTTTTTGTAGCTTTTCTCAGTTAAATATATTTATAATCTTAATGCAAACACTTCTCTGTTAAATTGAAAAAGAAAAAAAATCTTAACCACATTGTACTTAATTATTGTTGAAATAATAGGGAAACTAAAGACGTAAAATAAATCAAAGGAAACGAGGAATTTTTAATTTTATTATGGTGAGAAGCTTAACATAAAGACTTCTAGGTCTCCAAAAACTAAAATTTAATAGTGAGACTAGCTGCTACCTTCCCGCCTAGCTGCTCTCCCCGGTTTAACTAATAAAAAGTCCATAAAACCAATTCTTACGTGCGTCGTGTCGCTCCTATTGAATTAACGTCGATACATTTTGGTTGATATTATTTAATCAACTCAAGCAATAATTAAGTATTAAGGAAATAAAATGTTATGAACATAGTCTTAAGCCCAGGGCCGGTGAAAGGCATATTAGTGGTATGGGGACTCAAAATCCGAAATTTCAACAGGTCACTACCCAAAAATCCGAAACCAATTTTATCTTACTCAGAATCTACCCTAGCCAAAAAGCAAAAGGTTTTTTTTCATTTTTAGAGTTTTTGTTTTTTTTTTTTAAGAGAGATATTTTTTTTTCGAAAAAAAACCGTTTTTTTTTCTCTTTCCAACTCTTATCAGTATTAATTGTAACTAATGCAAAACTGTGAAAAAAGTGGACATAAATTGTTCTTTTCGTTTCCATTTCGATGACGATTTCACAATGTTTATAAACCATAAAATTGGTTCCCTTAATTGGTTTGTACGAATTTGATCATTCGGTAAGGAAAAACGGTTCAATGGATCGATTTAAAATTTTACTTATTTATAATTCTTTAGAATATCTAACCAAATTAAGTCCTGCAGTCAATATTTGTAAAGCAGTACAAAATTTACAAAAAGTCTTTAAAAAGTCGTTTTTTTGACCTTTTCTTAATGTAACAGTGAGGATCGAAAAAAATAATCCTTTTACAGTTTTGAAAAAATCATTTGATTAAATTTCTCAATACAAAAAATATAAAGCTTTAGAATGCTCTTCAAAAAACTGATTTTGTTTTTGTTCCCTTAAATTTTTTGACAAGTGTATATTTTTTTTTAGGCAGTTAATGGTTTTGCTTCAAATTTGATAGAGAAAATTTGTATGTAATTTTTTTTTTTTTGAAAATATTGCCTTATTTTCAAGTTTTTACGAGTAGGTATATAACTCCTTAATGGGTGGACCAATATAGTTATAGTTTGGCAATCCGTTGCTTCTGAATAATTTCAAATTTATTTCTCAATGTTCTATGTATTTTATTTCTAATTTTTTGCTAAATTAATATCAACTTAGCGAAGAAAAACCCCTCTTTAGTATAAGGCTAAGCACGCACTTGGGATTTAAAGTCGTTGCGATTAAAAAATTGCAATTGCAAAAAATTTTTGCCGTGCACGCACTTACGATTTTAAGGCGCGCGATTTTTAATCGCGAACGAACGGAACATACATCTTTTAATGGAAAAATGGAACAAATTTCAGTCTTTTAAGTGTCGCGGTTTCTCGGTCGCAAGTGCGGTCATTCACATTGAAACTCATTTGTTTTATTTCTTCCGACTAAATAGTCGCCCGATCGAAATGCAAGTGCATGCTTAGCCTAAGAGCTTCTTATATTGACTGGTTTATAGCTTTATTTTATTTGCGGTTCATTAGTCTTAAATAAGTAGTAGCAATTTAAATTTTGTCGTTAAATGTTTTCTATTTTTTTTTTCTACTGATTTGCTTAGTTTATAATCAACCCTAATTAGAAGTTTTACGGTTAATATTTTCTATACTGTTTTGTTTTATTTTGTTTTGTTTTGTTTTTTTTTTTGTTTTTTAATATAAAAATAAAAAAAACATAGAAAATATTAAACGACAACATTGAAAGTGCTACAATTTATTTAAAACTAACCAATAATGCACAAAGCAAATCATCAAAAAAAAAAACAGAAAACTTTGAAATATAAATTTGAAGTTATCACATCTAATTAACAATCAGTCTGCAAAATATCTGCCTTCCAATTTTTGATCGGCGAATGATGCTTTGCTAACTTAGCATTAGCATTAGCACACAGGCTGATATCACCTTCTTCATTGATAGCCAAGCAGCAATTAAAGCGATTTCTGCCATTGAAATCAAATCGAAGCTTATGTTAATTGCTGTCGCGAAGAGCTTAGGGTTCTTGGCACACAGTTGGGTTCCTGGTCACATTGGTGTTTCAGGCAACGAGAGTGCTGACGAACTGGCAAGAATTGGCTCAACACTTGAAAGACTCAATAGTCCAGATCCCACCCTGTAATCTCAAAAAAGTAATCGAGAGTAAAGTTCTATCTTCAACAAACAGGAGATAGAGCTCACTCGATACTTGTATCATAACTAGAAAGTTATGGCCAGAATTTAATAAACAAAGAACTAAAGACATTATAAAATTGAACAAGAAGTCACTTTCTCTTCTTGTGAGCATTACCACGGGTCACAACCTATTGGGCTACCACAAGAAAAAGATGCAACTTAGCTCGGATGACCTATGCAGAGGCTGTGGTGATGGTTCATGAAGACACTCCTCATTACATGTGTCACTGTCCTTTGCTATGTCATCTGAGAAGCAGACTCCTCGGGAAGCACTTCTTCGACAATTTAGAGGTACTCTCTGATATTCCTAGCAAGAATCTTTTAAAATTCATTAATGCTAGTAAATGGCTCGAAAGTTCCTAAATCCCATGAACCAACTGACCTACAATAATAGAACAAACGTATTATGATTGTAAGACACACGCAATTCCCGGGAGCAGTGGAAATAAAAGGTGTTTGGGCAGCTAGCCTTACACCAGTCTTTGCCGCTCCTGCGATAAATTCGAGCGTGATTGAAATTTCGGTAACCACCTTTCCCCAAGACTGGTATAATACACTGATGGTAGGGGACGGCCACCTCGATTCATTCCAGCCAGACGTATCAAAGCAGACACTCACACCACCACCACTGACCCATCAAACCCACCTACCAGATGTTGTGAGAGACCGCACGCTCCTCCGGCGAGCCTGGTGGGGGGGAACGATTTACCCAATGGGGGTAAAGGAGAGGATCACGCCCTCAAAGGACAGCGTAGATGATACCTCTCCTCAACCCGGTGTCTTGGTGCTGACGACACGTACAAGAACAATTTCCTGGAACCCCCCCGATAACTTCAAGCAACTGCTTGCCGAAATCTATCCCTCAAATGGGATATGTCAGGTCTTGTTTTTATAGCATAGGTTTCTTCTAATAGGGTATCACAACGGATCTACATTGATCTAAGTGTGACGGTAACAAGATCAACCGTCAACCCAATAACCTAACCTAACCTAGCATTAGCACTCATAAAAATTAATGTTTCTAGTCTTATGTATGATCAAGTGCAAGATCTCATAAAACATTAAATATTAATTGTTTGTATTGTTATATGGACTAAAATATATATTTTAAATAAACTATGCACAACCCCATTAGATTTCGCAAAAGCAACTGCTATTGTTTAGTAAATAAAAGCAAATATAGAAAAAGCACATGTTTTTTCTTCACTGATGTGCAAATAATCATATTCAAAATTTTAATATTTTTATTTATCGAAGGCCTAAATGGCCTAATAATTGTGATCAGTATTATAAAAAACTTTCATCATATTTGAAAAGTAAATAATACAGGAATGATAAAGGGTTTTCTGATCACTTCCAGATTAAATGCTCAACTAGATCTCACGAACTTGCACTAATAGTAAGCTTATAATAATCTATGGGTGACCAATTACTAGAACTACTTATAAGCTGAATTTTTTTGACCAATTAGTGACCTTTGGGTTGGTGTTGTTTTTTTTTTGCGAATATCCCACACATGAAGTGTACCCTAATCGGTGCAAAATATTTTTGGGAATAATTCCTAGGTTCAGTCTAAGAAAAAATTGTATCGGGAAAAAATTCATGGGATTTGATTTTTTGTAAAATTTACTCAAAATGAAAAAAATTATTAAAAATCAACGAGGGCATGTAAAATGATTTGATTTTTTTCTAAAAATAATATTCCATTCTTTTATTTGTTTTTTTTTTTTTTTTTTTTTTTTTTTAATAGAGTGCTTTAGAGGAATATTTTTTTCAAAATCTAAATTTTTTGAAAAAAGATGTACAATTTTTTTCAAGTTGGTTTTTTTTTCAAAATTTTGCTTAATTAAGTGGCACAGTTTTTTGTCCAAAATTCAATGATCTTATCAATTTTTAGTCAGTTACTGAAAATTCGTTGCAAAAATCTTTTTTATTTCCTGTGAAATAAAAAACAAAAAAAAAAAAAAAAAAAAACAAAGTTACTGATAAAAAATTATTATTTTAATTTTCTTTACACATCACATGTGTAAATGAAATGTTTTCTTATGTGAATTTATAACCGAAAACTTTTACTTTTGACAAAAAAATACGAATTTTAATCAAAACATTGAACCGTTTTCAACAAAAGCACACACAAAATTCGTTAGATAAAATAAAAATTCGTGTTTTGCTTTGAGAGAATGAATTGCTTCATCAAACTGTTTAGCTCTAGTTCGATGTAAACCTGGACGAGTATACAAAAAGATCTCAAAAATTAATTTTTCTCGAAACCAATACTTTTTTTCCAATACAGCTAAGTAAAATAAAAAGACATACGGGCGAGTATAAATTGAAAGCTTTGCAAGTCGATTGTTTTAGTCTTAAATAATTCTTCGATTGATTTTGTTTAATTGAAATAACCTGAAGTTTTGGAACCAAAATGAAATCTTTTTCCCTTGTGTTTGCTATCGGTGGGTTTTGAAATGTTTCTTAAGCTTAATTCTTACGACCCAGACTTATAACAGATGGTTTTTGTTTGTTTTTTTTTATTTTATATTTTGCAGTTGTCATAACGCTATTAACGTGGCCAATACAATCTGCTCAAATCTGTCCCATAAAATGTAGCAAAGGCGAATCTGTAAACACATGTGGCAGATCGGGTAATATTTGCAAACGTTTTGTCAACGATTGTAGTTTTCAAATATCAAACTGTATCAATGAAAATGGTAAGCTATATAAATCCTTAGTAATTTTCTTTTGTCTTCGTTCAATGTCAACACCCCGTCTGTTTTGATATATGTATCTACATTTACGAGTATTTATTTGCTTTTGTAATAAAGTTTTAGTAACAAGAATTTGAACGTATGTAGGTTTGTACATTTAATAAATTAATGATGAGATTTAAGCCTTTATTTGGAGGAATACTTGTTTTGAGAAAATAAAAAAAAAATCGGAAATTTCAATTGAACGAAGACGATTAAGTTTTTGAAATGAACAAACACTCATCATTGTACTGATTTTCTATTTCGTGTTCTATGTTGGTTTTTGAAAAGCATATTCTAAGGTTGACCTCTCTGAATGCCGTTATATTGATTTAAACGCTGAAAGAATTTGCAATACTGGGATTTTGACTATTGGAGCGGGCTTTGGACATCATGAAATTCTTAATCCTGGATCTAAAAAAGCTTCACCGAAGATAATAAGAGTTTCAGTGTAAAAATTATAAGTTTTTTTTTCTATTTTAAATTAAACATTTAAATTAAACATTGCACTGATTTTGTAGAATTTATTCGTCGACAGATTTTATGATAAGCGCATCCAAAGGGTCCGAATTAAATAAAAAAAAAAAAACAATAAAGCCTGTAATACCATCAGCAAAGCATCTGGATTAATATTTTGCGTCAAAAATTTTATGAAAAACTTTTGAAAAATGTACAAACATTGTACACTATTAAAATGTGTCGAAAATACCAAATTTCAATTTGTTTGCCTATACCAACAGAAAAATACAACGATTTTACCCTTGACAAGAGTTTTGGAAGATGTTAGGGGTCTCACGTTGAAAGAAAAAATTCAAAATAAAAGCATCAAAATATTTAAATTCCTGCGAGATAAAGATAAATCAAAATGGCACTTGCTCATGCGATAATGGAAATGGAAATGGATGAAATTAAAAATAAACCAAACTGACGAATATTGCTGTACTAGAAAGGTTTTTTGGTATGGAAATGTTTTGCCCACATATATATGCATCTTATCCCTGTGGACAATTTAACGAACTTCTATATGAAGTAATGTTAAAATGAATTTAACAACAAAACAAAGCCTCTCACCACATACTCTACAGAAGCGGTTCTTAAACTTTTTAAACTGTTGAACCCTAAACAATGCCCAAATGTATTTCGCAAGTCGCAAACCCCAAATCTTAAAGACAACAAAAAATTAAAAAAAAAATACATTTCGAAATCATTTTGTTTGTATTTAATTATATTGTTAGTGTGAAGAATGAAACTGTTTCATTGCTTGATTCATAATTGTTTTAAAATTGACTTCTATGTCAAAAAGCTGCATTCAGGATATTAATATGTAGATAAGATGCAAATTTGGAAGATTATTCCAATTTCATTCTGACTTATTTTAATTTTTGTGAGATATTGAGGCTTAACTACATTCAAAACTTTTAAGAAAAAGCGCAAAAGTGAAAAACTAGAACATGCGGTAGAAATTCCTGTGTGTAAAAAAGTGTACGAAAGTTGTATTTTTTTTAAATGTTCAATGTTCAATGCTCTAACGATTTTGATTTTTTTTTTTTAAATACATGTGTATTTAGATATTTTAGAGGTTTTCTTAGTCAATTTTATGGTTGTTACGATGGACTGTCATGCCGGAGGTGCGATTTCCAGTCTCGTCGAAATATTAATAACAGAAAAAAAAAACCGGCCCCTTGTGAGGAATTGACAAAACCTCCAACAGTATCTCTTGTCATAGGAAACTGCCGGTCACAGTAGTCATTCGGACTCGGCAGTAAACTGAAGGCCCCATCCATTCCTGGAATGGTTGAGAGTTGTAAGTTACTTGGACCTAGTTCTTCATGAGCTGTGGTGCCATCAAATTAATTATTATTTTTTAACATAGAACAAAAATTCCATAAGTTTGTGTGAACGCATCTGCTTTCAATTCTGAAACAGAATTTAGAGGAAAATTTTCTCTTCTTTTCGGAACAAGAACTGTCATTCAATTGAATAGACTTACTGGATGAACAGAATAGAATGACGGAACTGAAGCCGCAGACGGAACTGGAAGAGCTGTCAAAAAGTGTCGTACGTTATTTTTTTTACATGTCCACAATGGAGCTGTACAGCTTTGAAAGTATTTTGAAGAAAAACAAAAGAATATTCTTGTGTACAAGCTCAGAATTCACATTTTTTGTTTCCAATAATGTTCCTTTTAATAAATAATTTTTTTCGCGATACAAATAACCACAATATTTTTTTCCGACCCAAAAAGTTGTTTTTATTCTCCATACAATTTGAAACGTCAAAAGTGCCGATATTATAGTCAGATCTTCCAATTATTATTTTAGCTAGTGACATCTGCTATCTCAAATTTTGATTTAGCGGAATCTGGTATTTTATATAGTTAACTTATGTATGTTTACAAATTTCAGAACTTAAGTTTTTATGTACCTACTTTTAAGAACACAAAAACGTTTTAGAAAATAAAAAAAAAGCAGAAAAGCAGAGACTGATGCTTTTTGCTTGTTTTTTTTTAACCCTTCACGCGACAAGCATCCCTTTAGCCTATATAAAAAAAAAGTATTTCACAACGTTGTGTACCTATGCGTCTAAGTGCCTATTTCCCATAATTCGATGAATTTCTTTATGGAGGTGCCGCTTATACAATAAAATATGTAAAAAAGGTCGCTCTTCTGTCCAAAGGCGTGTACCTGATGTATCTCAAACAACAAGCATCTCCAGCTAGTTTCCACTTTAAGTTGGTTGAAGTCCACTTGTGTGATTCCTGGTCTTCCTCTACTACGTCGTCTCGTCCCTCAGAGGTGAAATAATTAGCTTTCCAGGTCAAATTGGCTCTATAATTTACACGAAGAAGCCACTTTTCTTGTTAAACTTATAATACTTTGGATACGTCCGTTGTGCTCTAATTTTGTATACAAAATTTGAATATCAGCGTGTTTTTTCATAAATCAATTACCATTATAATATCTTTTTAGGTGTGTCTATGATGGTGCTTAAAATATCTTTATAAGTCACTATCGCACACGTCTCCGTCAAAAGATCTTAATTTATTTGACACCAAACTTATTCGCAAGTCCCGAATTTTCAAAAATAATTCCTGGTTTAATTTTGCATATTCTGTTAGAATAAATTGACATCTTTGGTGCTTTTTTTTTTGCTTTGGAAACTTTGTATATATTATACATATTCTTATTGTTCATCTTATACAGTATTGTGTCAGTTGATTTAAGCAGAAACTTACTTAACTTAAATGAAAGACAAAGTTCATGTCTTTGTTGTTATGGTAATGCAGTTGGTAAACTTTTCACTAACTGAAATACTGAGATTTAGAAAGAAAACGAAAACCAACTGCGATGATAACTTTTTCTCAAGCCTCAGCCATAGAAGGATCATAAAGATCCTTGAATGACTGATTTAAAGTAAATTCCACAAATGGGAACTTTGAAAAGTTACGTGCAAGTCATTAAATTCGCATTTTTTACATTTGTTATTTTTTTTTTGTTTTTGGTTTTGTTTTTATCAAAGGCAGAAAGTTTTGTTTTTGTTTTTTCTTTTTGTTTTGTTTTGAAATAATACAACTTTTTTGGGGTTTTATTTTAACATTTTTTTTTCATATAGTAGACAAAAAAAAGAATAAACTTAAAGGTCAGTGGGGTTTTGGGTTCTTTCCCAACAACTTCTGTGATTAAGTAACACCGTACTTACATAATAATGATGGCTGAAAGAATATAGTCATAAAGTTTAAGAAAAAAGGTATCAAGTTCAAACGTAGGGAAAGAGCAGTCATGAAATTTAAAAGGAACACCTTAGTCTTGGCTCCTTAGTATTAAAAAAGAAAATAAAAGTTTTTGAATTTTAATCCAAACTTTTAAAGAATAATTTTTAAAGTGGTTTTAATGAAAGTTCTTGTAAATGACGAGCTATCGTGGAAGTAATTATTTGCTATATTTTTCAAGTATACGCTACACAGGTCCCCCAAGTTTCTTCAAATTTAAGTTAATTTGAGACAGTTATAGTTTTTTTTTTTTTTGTGTTTGCAGGCGATGTATGTAGTTGATGCCTTGGTAAGTAAACTCAGCAGCTCTTCCGGTTAAAACAGCTAAGAAAATCAGGTCCGTCAAGCTGGTTCCTCCACGCCCCCAAAGACAAAAATTAAAACAAAAACTAATGATAAAGGATTTTAGTGTTATACTAATTTCCTAAACGCAGAATTAAATACTCGACCATTTGACCTTGAAATTAAGTACCAAATACAAAGTAAAAGTGGAGATTTTCTAAAAGCGGCCCTAAAAAAATTTTTTTTAGTTGTAGAAAGGGTTAATTAGAAAAACTAACAAGTTTCGCTTTCTACTCTCACTGGTTTAGATTTTGTAACTCCATCGCCATCTTTGATTTTCAAAAAAAAAAAAGTGCTGTACATATTTTGATCAACTTGTTGGCCATAAATATTTATTTGAAAATTGCAAATTCGCAAATTTTACGGATGATTTTTTGTTTTTAAATTAAGTTTTTCTAACATTTTTGAGTCGTGCTTTTTTCGCAAATTTGCAACTTATACGAACGAGCACAAATGTTGCGAACAACCTAAGCATGAAGTTAGCATCGCCATTTTCAATTTTCAAAAAATTAAAGGTTTTGTTGTATTTCTGCTCAACTTCTACTGCTTGTGCTGTAAATTTGTTTTTTTTTTTTTTTAATTCGCAAAATTTCCAAATTTAATGGATGAATTTTTTTGCAAGATTCCGATTTAAAAAAAAAAATAAACTTGCCGAAGAGATAAAAAAATATTCGCATATTTGCATCTTTTAGAGCCAAAAATTTATTTTGCGAAGCCTGAAGTTAGCGTCACGTTTCCAAAAAAAAAAAAATTGATTTTAAAATACGGTACACGGTAGCACAAATTATGCGCACATCGCAGCACACCCAAAATAAAAAAAATGTCGGTGCTAACTTCAAGCATATCACTTCAGGCTATTTTGGAGTGGAGGAGATAATACAACAACGATTACTGTAACGTCCGGGATATGCAAAACCGACATTGCCGTTATCCAAAAGACTTACCTAAAAGTCCCCCGACTGAGGTACCTGATGGGTCATATAGAGCGGATTTTTACCAATTAGAGAAAAACTATGACGCAAGTTGACAAAATTTAACGTTGGAGTTGGAGATACAGCAAGCTGAGAATCGTGTGGCTTTAGTGAAGCTTGTTGTTTGAGGCCTAGTTTCGACAAATCGAACTGAATTTTTTTTTAATTTCGTCATTTATGAATACCATAAATACCTACCTTTTTTTCAAACTTATGCCCAGTTCATTGCACTAATTAATTAATTATTAATGGCTTATTTATGGCAAGTTTTAGTGGTACAAGAAGATCTGAAGGTACATTAGGAGATTTACTTTAGCTTTTAGCAAAGGTATGGAAACATTTCTTGTGACATTTAGAAATAAGGTCCTCTCGAAATTCGACAACTGTAATTTCGTTTTTAATATTAATTAGTTGCTTTTCAATTTTTGAACAACTTTCAACTGCATTGGTTTCCTCGATCCAAGTTTTAAGTATGCCCTTATTATCATAAAAAAAAAAAAACTTAAACTGTTCAACTTCAACCTTTAGCAAAAACTCATTTAATCCATCACCCAGTTAACTTTATTAACCAATTAAAATTATCACATTATTTCCACTGTAGGCTCCTGTAGATTCTTGCATTAATCCCTCCCTCATCACGATTATCCTTAAAAATAAAAAAAAAAAAGTTTAAGTGGAAAGAAAAGTCCCTGCAAGAGCCTAAGGACATAATTAAGCGTAAAATAATTCAGTTTTCCTTCTCTTTTTAATCAAATTATCCGTTTTCGTTGACTATTTTTTTCCTGGCTCGTATTTTTGAAAGTGATAATAATTCATAATTACCCCTTAATGAGAAAGAAACGCGCAGAGCAAGGACAATGCGTAAATTTATCTTCACTTTATCTCACTCCTTACAAAAATGCTCCAAACAACATTTCAAGATAAATTCTTAATTCATGTCCTAGTTATAACTATTTTTTTTTCTACGTTTTATCCCCCTCCTCTACATCTTCTTCTTCTTCTGTGCAAAGTGCTTTGCACTCACCAGGATAATAGTACTTAATGCTTTTTTTCACTTAGTATAACAACAAACAGACCTCCCTCCAAAACACCACATTCCATTCATCATCTCTGACTCTCTCTCGTTCGCCGAGACGTAAAGCACAATAAAGCCCCAGGATTATTCCACAAGCAAGACATAATCAAATCAATCTGGCACAGTGAGGAGCAACACTTCTTCTTTAATAATAATAAATTCTTCTCGGGCCTTCTTATTCTACTTTGTCGTGGGGAAATATGAATAAACGTGAAATGAATTAATGTTGTCATTCTTTTTGTTTGTGTTTCATCGCCTTGTCACTAATGTACAATTTTTCTTCTAATTTAGTTTTTTTTTTTATTCCATTATCCTGGAGATTATTTTGGAAAAAAAAATAAAATTATTTACTTACCAAACCACAGGATTTAGATTCTTCTTTGCCTCCAAATTTATTTCACAACTAAATCTCTTCCGGTTGAATTTATTTCATTTGAATTACATAAGTGTGTAGTAGAAGTTTCTGTTTGGCCTTGACATTATTTTGATTTTTTGGCAACACCTCAAGCCCCCCACCTCCCCCCCCCCCCCTCTGGCTAAGTGCCTGACCTACATACCACAATTCAGAATTTAAAAAAATAAATAAATAGAAATAAGGTTAATGGAACACATAGCCTGATGCGATTCATGCAGTCCGAAGAATGAAGGGTAACGTTGTTCAAATATTGATCGTGGTTCAGAAGTTTAACCTGTCGGTGGATCGACTGAGGTTTTATGATAGTTCATGCATGTAATTGTCTTTTATCACAGACTTGAACCATCATTGTATCTCATGTAAAGCCTGGTGAAAAAAAAATGTATTCTAATATTTTCGCTTGTCAAAATTATTGGTGTGGATACCAAAAATATTTTTTGGCGTGCTTGATGGTTTACTGTTTCATGCCAAAAAAAAAAATACCCATTTCTGTCATGAAATGACATTCAGGTTTTCAAAAACGTGTATTATTGAATGGATTAAAAAATTCAATCAAAACTATAGAAATAAGGAGTAAATTCAAAAATGCATTGTTGCAGACATGGTTTACTATCACTTTCATTAAACGTTTATAAATGCATCAAACCTGCATCATTGGATGTGATGTAACGCGTTCATTATTGCAAACTTGCATGAAATTTAGCGCAAACTTCAAGCAAACGAGAATCATGACATTTCTTGATGCGTTGATTCTGATGCAAGTGCATCAGCATCAGCTGTGTTGCGCATCAGCATCGCAATAAAGCAAATAAATATTTATATTAATTACCAAAATTATTTGGTTTTGGTAGGATCAAAAACGGACGATGATGTATGTATATATTTTTCAACGGGCAGCCAAACTTCAAGTGCGATTTTATTCCAGTAAAATCTGTAAAGACTTACCTATCCGAAAATCTTTTGTTGTAAATATGTACCGAAAATATTTTTATTGACATTTAATTCTTCTTCAATTTCATCGAGGAGACATATTTCAAAGTAGTGATCTTCTTTTTTCATTCCGAAATCCGAAAATACCATAGAAATTCGATTGTCTACAGTTACGCACTCCAAGTTGGTTGAGATAGTTCTCCACTTGTGTGCGCCTTCTAAACTTGGGTCTTCCACTGCTGCACACACAGACCATCAGGAGTAGACTCGAAAACTCGTCGGGCTGGTGCGTCTGTGTCCATTATATACACCCTCCATGTGTGGTGTGCCAGCCATCTTAGCCGTTGTATTTTCAGCTTTTTGACCAGATCGACGACATTGTAAAGCCCGTTAAGCCCGTAAATCTCGTTGTTAAATCTTTTCCCCCATATACTCCATCGATACAGACTGGACCGAATATCACCCGAGGAAATTCCCTTTCAAAACGCACCCAAGCAGATTTTTGTCCGTTTTTGACAGGGTCCATGCTTCTGCCCCATACAACAGGAACGGGATGATTAGGGTCTTAAAGAAGGTCTCCTTTGTTCTTTCGGGGAGGGTCTTACTACTTAAATGCCTTCTTTGCCCGAACAAACAGCAATTAGCAAGAGAGAACTTCGTTTGATCTCTACACTGACTGATGTCATTTCAGTTGGCTAGGAAATACTGGAGTCCAGGTAGATAAAGTCCTTGACGACTTGGAAGTTGAAGCTAACCATCCTGATGGTTTTCCCGAGTCGACGATGTTGAGATTCCTTTTTCGTCTTGTCCTCATTAACAGCCAAACCCATTTTTGCAGCCACCGATTCAATAGGTACTTGCAAATGCGCCGGTAACAGCTCACGTCGTTCTCCAGATGACGTGTTAAAGAGGTTTGGTATGGTAACGCGTCGCCTTGCCTCAAAGCTTTTTTCGACATTTATTTTGCGTAGGAGAAAATATATTGTGGTAAATAACAAATTTCTTTTTGCAAGGTCAGTTTACATTTCCGAAAAAAAAAAAAATTATATTCACCTCACAGGGTTATTTGCATGAAAATGTTATTTGCATCCAAAAATAATTGTTTTTCAATTTTAGCCGTTTGAATAATTAAATCAGGTTAAAATATCCTACGGGTTCTTTACGCCCAGGCTAACATTTTTCGTATATTGCACATCGTATTAGGTGGAAAATAGCTTTGAAAATTCGAATTAATTTGCACATCAACTGTAAACTAGGCTTAATCCGCTAAAATCGATGAGTTAAAATTACTGAACCATTATGAATCAATATTTGAACCACGTTTGTACAACTGGAACTAGGAGTTTTATTGAGTAGGGGAAATGTATAAATAGGTAACATTAATCAGTGGTTCTGCATTTATACATAGAACAGTAAAACCCGCTTAAGAGAAACTGCAAAATGTCACAGCCTTTCTTTCACTTAAGCGGGTTTTTCACTTAAACGAACCCCACTTAAGTAAAACAAAAATTTCACTTAAGCGGATCTAAAAATTCCATTAAGCAGCGAATTAATGATAGACACAATTATATTTATCTTTGAATTATGAAAATGTAATTTTCTTTTTAATAAATGTCAAAATACGTATACATCTTAAACCAATTGAAATGTTGTTTTTGGATAATTGTTTAAGAGGACAAAGCAATTTGTTTATAAAATGTAAATGTAAAAGTTTGTGAAATTATCAGAAATTCAAATGTCCTTTTTGGTGGTGAAAATGGTGAAGGTAAAAAATAAAGAAGAAACGAAAGCATTCAGCATTCGTTCTGCGCGATTCAATTTTTTTCACTTAAGAGAGTTTTTTTCAATGAAAAATATAAAATTGAATTGAAAATATGTTTCAGATATCCGGTTTTTGATAGCCTCTTTCTGCATGATTAAAATTGTAGGAGACGTTTTCGTATTTTAAACAATTTAACCGAATGTAATGATTTTGATTAAACTTCGTTTTTATAATTCCTGATGTGGTTGTAAGAAGATTGCGTTTCAGAATTATGCCAAAAAAAGATTGTATAGCGGAAATGAGAAAATTGCTTTGTTTTCGAATTATTCACGTATAGCTTAATGTAGGTATCTTTTAATATATATGTATATAAAATCAAACGTAAAACTAAACTTTTTTGACTCTTTAACACTTTTTCGTAATAATCCCCCCGTGGTGGATTTCATAATTGACATGAAAACCTATATCTTTCAATGTCAAAAACTAAGTTAACAAACAAAAAAAAACTGTCTTTGAGGCATTCCGCACTTAAGAACTTCAAAACTAAAATTTTTGCTTAACAATCTTAAAATATTAAATATACATCCTGAAACAAACCGCCTAACAAATGATGTTAAAATAAATCTAACCATATTAACAAGAAGAAGAAACTTTTGGTACAATACGACCACCCACGACACGATGCGTGTTTTATTTTATTCGCTGTTTCAAAAACAAGAGTAAAGAAATTAAGCCCCCAATTTTAAAGTATATCAGTTTCTCAAGGTTTTCAAACTTCACCTCTTGGGCTCTGTGTTATCATCTATAACAACTACTCGTATACTCCTGTATACTTTTATTGGGGAAGGTGATGTTGTGCAAAAGACAACACACCTGCAGCAATTTCTTAACATCTAAGCAAACATAGCCCATATTTATCCCTCTCTGTTTGCTTCTGTGTGGTGTGATGTTTATTCAACAAAGACAGGCGAAAAATTAGCATAGGACACCGCACCTAATGCCATTGAGCCGGAATGTAAACAGGAAGTTTTTGAAGTTTCCGCACCGCAGTACTTATGGCTCATATACGAAGTGTTGGTTTGTTCACCCTCGTCATTTCTTATGATTACTTTTTTATTTGTGTATACTTTTTTTTATGGTATGTCCTTGGAGGAGAAAGAAAACATTCCTACATTTTTATTTCATGACTGAAATTTATGATTTTTGGTGATTTACTGTTGTGCCTCCGAATTGAAGCCAATTGAACCCCATAAGAGTTTCTATACACAAATATTTCCGACAAAATTTTCGCTAAGCCTTGACATACATTCCTATGTAAGTATGTATAGGTACCTAATAAATAAAAACAAAAATGAAAAATTCTTCAAGCATCCCTAGCGACTTTATGTCAAAATCCATTTTTGTATATTTTTTTTTCGTAGGTATGAGAGTTGAATTCAAAAACATTGGTCATGAATAGAAATAGATCATAAAACACACACATGACACACTGGATGAATGCAAAGTCCTGCAAATCCCTTTTCACCGATATTATGCTTTCCCTCTGCAAACGGAAAAGGAATGCGCATATACATTTATGAAATTCAAATTGAGTCGTGGAGTAGATTGAAGTAAAGCTGATGCGACTGAATGAGTTGAATAGACTTGCAAAATATACAAAAAGCTGAAATAGAAAACAAAAACATCCCAAAATGGAAAGAGACCGATTTATGATCCTTTATGCGGGGCAATGCAATGAAGTGAATTTGAAAATTGTCAGGATTCATCATACAAATACATACTATGGGTACATTGCAATTAACAGTCTCTGATGCAAGCAAGAGTCTCAAATCCAAATATCCTATTAGTCCAATGAATTTATACTCCGACCCAGAAGTTAACATTCCAATATTGAAAATCTCGGTTTCTGTTAGCCCTACACAAAAATTTAAAAAAATAGTATGAGAAATTAAATATCTTTTTTCTTTTTTTTTTCTTTTAAGACAGAGTGACAAGTTAGCGAAACAATATTCGCCGATCGAAAAATTATTAACTGGATAATTAGCCGTTAAATTGAAGTGAATTAGATGTGATAAATTCGAATTTGTCGTTTAATGTTTTCTACATATGTATGTTTTTTTTGCTGCTTTGTTAACTTTCTGTCAACTTAGCGAAGCAGCCTCTGGAAAAGGTATAATAACTTTTTAATGCGATTGTTTGTTTTGACAATTTTGCAATAAAAAATATAGAAAATATTGAGCGACAAATTCAAAATTATCAAAACTAATTCACGCCAATTTGACAATTTTACAAAAAAAAAAAAAAACATAAAAAATATCGAGCGACAAATTGTCACAATTAATTCACGACTAATTAACGGCTAATTACCCAGTTAAAATTTTTTCGATCACGACGATTGTAACGAGGTTCTACAACCACAACATACGAACACTACACAACATCACAACAACAGAAGTAATGATCGAGGCTGTACACAAGAAGATAATGAAATGAGTTGTTCTGCATTTATACAGCTCACACTCAGTTGTCACCGCAGAGTTCATAAGGGACCATAAGAATTACCCATTAAATCAGAATATTCGAGGATATTCTCCTCTGGTGCTTATAGGTCATTTATCGTGACACATAGTAAGACCGTTAAGCAAGCCGCTGGGTGTGTAGTACACCAGTAAGAAGTTTCTAAATCATTTTTTGACTTTTTGCCGTTAAATCTCCGCTAATCTCCATTGTTTTGCCTTGAATTGTATTTAAGGCGAGGGACTTAATCTTAAACAACTATATTCGCACCCTACTAGTATTAAGGCCCATTACTGGTTTTGTCTTAGAGTCTACAGGATCCAATGAACAATTCTACCTTTCGTACCCAGACTTGACTTCGGTCAGCCAAGGGAGTCAATCCTAAATTCTGTACGCAGACTTGACTTCGGTCAGCCAAAGGAGCCAATCTCAAATTTTGTACCCTGACTTGGCTTAAGTCAGCCAAGGGAGTCTCAATTTATGTACCCAGGACTTGACTTCGGTCAGCCAAGGGAGTTAATCTCACTTTCTACCGTATATGAAATACTCTGTTAGGTATTAAAATTAATGTAAAACTTATTATAATGAATTGTTATTTTTTTAAGATATTTAATTGACCAATTCCTTGGAAGTTTAATGTTTTTATGAATAATCGTGACCAAAAAAGCCCGATTATTCATAAAAACATGAATTGTTAGAATTATTTGTAAGAAGGATTTAATAAAGAACTGGTTTTTGTAACCGGAGTGCCGAACTTTCAAACACACCGAGTTTTATTTTGCTTTCTACGATACGAACCTTAGACCCGCTGAAGCTACCTCAGCTGAGAATAAAAAAGCATCACGTTTTAAGAACATTTATTTGATATTGTAAATATTCAAAAAGTTACAGGCCAAAAGAATTAAAAAAAAAATTCAAGTATTTTTGAAAAATATCAAATTTTTAAAAAATTATGTATTCTGTATTTTTAATGCATTTTTTTGGATTTTTGCAAATACAAAAAAGATTTAAGAAAAATATAGTTTTGTATAGGTACTGTTTTTTAACAAAAAAAAAAAAAAAACAAAAACAAGAAAAAAAAATGTGAGGTCTGAAACGTGTTGAAAATAGACAGAATCGGCACCAGCATTAAGAACATTTTCAGTAGTTTTTTTTTTTTCTTTAATTCAATACATAAGCCAAGTACGCAGTTCAAGCTAAACTACATTTTATCCCTACAATTCTTATCTCTACAATCGTTTGCTAAGAGAACAAATGTCAAAATTTATCTGTGAAAGAATGCGTTGAGCATTATTTCGCTTGCTAAATTAAGTGGAGACTTTTTGAATTTAGCGCGTGAACTGCGTACTGCCTAGCTAAATATCCTCGCTAAAATTTATCTTTGGAGGAAATTTGTATGGAAGATAAATTTTAGCGCGATCTGCGTACTAGGCTATAATTTGGAATACCGAATTTTCAAAAAATTAAAAATTTGTTTAAAAATTCAATATTGTTTTGAAAATTTATAATGTTCAAATTTATTAAAAACTTTTGCATAAAAAATTTATTTCAGTTACTGGAATAGATTAAGTTACCAGTAGATTTTCTTTCGGCAGAGACTGTATTGAACTCACAAAAAGGCACAAAACCCAGCCTAATTTTAAGCACCCGAAATAATCCTCGAATTTCTTATCTGATTTGAAGTACTTCCGTTATGCATGATATATGTATGCATACATACATATACTATTTGTATATACATATGTGAATTGTTGAGTCTCAGTGGGGGAGGAATTTTGAAAATTTCATTTCATGATCCTATCCTTTATTTTAAGTTTTACTACAATTTAACCATATTAAGTTTTATAGTAACAGTAAAAAGGATGCATACAAATAATAATGTTGGTTTTAGGGTAAAATCTGAGGATATTGTGGGTTTTGTTAATGTTTTCGGGTTAGCTTTGGGGTTAGATTTTCAATAAAATTAATTAAAATTATACTGTGAGTATAATTTCAAACGCCTTTTTTATGCTGCCTGTCACAACTATTTTGAATCAGATTATAAGAAAATAATTAAAATCTTCAAGTAATAGAAAACTTTGAAGTTTTAGTTTTGATGTTAAAGTTTCTTCTCTTATATAATTTCTTAATTAGACTCACTGTCAATCAAAGAAAAAATTTTAATGTAAAGTGATTCCAATTTTCTATAAATTATTGGATAAGGGGAACTTATGAATAGGAGATATGTGATAGAAAATCTCAGCGCTACAGAGTTGCTATTGAAAGAGATCCTTAAAATATGCTTAACCCAGGCACAAGCGCTCACATGGATAAAGGCCATGAAATGGTTTTTATTGAATATTGAATTTATAAGGCATTTTGTGAATTCGAGAAAGTAACTAATAGGCGTGTCCGTTGGACCGTTGCCTGGAAATTTTGTGGCCTAAGGCAAAAATTGTTATTTTTTCGTCACAAATAAAAGAAATGCACGACAGTTCAGCACAAACTTACTCTTGTACTTAAAAACAATATATAAACAAATTTGAAAAATTCAAAAGTACTTACTACAGATTTTTTTGATTATTATTATTATTTTGTTTAAACAAATTATTATTTTCTAAATTCAAATTTACCTTAAACAAATCTGGTTGACCCATTTAGAAGATATAAACATTAAGGCCCTATTTCTGCAATCCAAACTCTTTGACACAAACCTAAAATATAGTATTTTTTTTACCACTTTGGTAATTTTAGATCAGTTTTAATCAAAATCGTTAGAGATATTTTTGAGAAAATTTGAAAAAAAAAAAAAACAGAAGCATTTGTATGGCAGTAACATACCTGTTCTAAATGACCTTAATGAAAAATTTTAATTTTATCTCTAGGACATAACATAAAAATGTCTTGTACCAAATTTGAACCAAATCGGTTCACTCGTTTAAACTCAAGTCCAAACTACAGTGGACGCACAAATCAACAGACTGACATACGATTTAAGAAGATAAACACTTTTTCTGACATCTCCAGCATCGCAGTGTTATTTGATTAGAGCCTGGATATTTTTTTTTACACGAAACTTGCGTATAAAAAAATAAAATGGTAAAAATTTTTTGTTCCAAGTTTCTTAATTCAATTTTGTCAAAACCCTTCATATTTCCGTAATGGAGTTTTCCTTTTTTTTTGTAAAGATCAAAAACGCAATTTTTTTTAATGTACGTAATTATTTAACTACAGGAACAAACTTTTATCAAAATCATTTGAGCCATTTTTAAGAAAAATTAAAAAAAAAAACAATAATCTTATATTGATATGTTTATATTTGCAAACAAAAAATTCGAATTTTCCCGCTAGGCAATCACAAAAAATTGCTCTGTACTAAATTTGAAGCAAATCAGTTCACCTGTTGAAGTTCTAACTCAAACTACAGTGGATGAGCGGACGCACAGATTCTTGGACGTGATGAGGCCACCCAAGGTCCCTGCAGTAAGGTCAAACATTTTCTTGTACTTTATTGAATTTCACTTTATTTCTTGACACTTTTTAAAAAAATACCAAGAAGTAGATATGAAATATCTTCTTTATTTTTTTTTAAATTATTTTGCAAGAAAAAGCATCGCTTCTGGGCATAAAAAGGTATCTAGGTATCTGCTTCTTAAAAAAAAATATCGCGCTTCTACCATTAGGCTCTTCTTGCTGAAAGCCTTCCAAAACCTTATGACTTGTGTTGTCCAGAAACACAAAGTCCTCCCAATGGTCATTGTGTTTTAGTAGTCTTTCTTCTCTTTAATATTGACAACTACAAAAGCAGCAACAGTCTCATATATTTTTATGACCAAAGGCAACGAGTTTGCCTCTTTTTGTTTTTCCTACTTTTTATTCATATGAAAGTACAACAGGTCTTCGTCATTGTCCTGTCCTTCGATCGAATAAAAATGCCATTCTCTTTGAGTAGAAGTTTAGATTGTTGTCGTCGTTGTCGCATATACAAAAGAACACATCACACAGCCGCCACCAAGTAAACACAAATGACAGCTTTACAGAAAGGACTCATCATATGGCCATAATGTCCTTCCTATGAATAAACCCAAAAGTGCTTTTCTGCTCATTCATATAAAATAACGTGGCACATACAGAACATGTGTGATACTATTTGCACACACATAAAAAGCGATGACTATGACAACACAAACCAAGCTAAACCAAAAAAAGAAAAAAAAATTATTACAGAGAGAATACCAGAACAAAAAAACCTTGAATCCTTACACAAATATATGTACATGAGCTCCTAGTTTAATCCTTAAGTGAGTATACCTAAAGCTGGGGAAAAGCAGGTGATTCAAGGCGAACAAAAGCCGAGAGATATGTGTATAAGTAAATTGCACGCTTAGTTAGGCTTAGTGATAAATTACCCGAACCAAGAGAATAGAGCACGCAGGAGTAGATAAATCATCTAGGAGTCTCTATGTCTGTGTCTGTGTTGTCCTGGATTTGTCACCGTTTTCTTCATCTCCGTCTGTCTAATCTTGATGCAAAAACGTAGATAGAATGGCATTTAGATTTTGTCTATTAGACTTAGAGATTTGATATAGACAGAATTACTTACAATAATATTGGAAGAGTTTTATAGAATAAGCAGATTGAATACTTTCATTTGCTGGGATTGGGAAATAACATTGTAATGTTCTCAGACGTTATTGTACTCGGTATGTGTTGTTAGTTCATTTTGAATTAGAGTTCATTTAATGGACAAGGGATACGTTCAATTGAACTTACATAAACGACCATTGACAGCACGATGGGAGGAGGGGGGGGGGGGGGGGGGGGGGGTTAAATGAATAATAATATTTGTGTTACCAACCAGTTCGTTACCAACCAATTTAAGGAATTGGTTTATAAAATCAGACTATACCATTCAGTTTATACCAATCGCAAAATATTTTCAAATTTTTTTTATAAAATAACTAAATCAATACTCTGCAAATGTTCGTAAGGATTTTATCAAAATTTCTATTATCTCGACTATAAGCGACCATTCACGCCTCCAGACATTTCTGGGGGTTGATCAAAAAGCGAGCTATAATTTTTTTTTTTATCAAAAACATTCTATTTAATATTTTTGATTTTTGTATAGATATCTACCAATTATTATTAAAATATTTTAATGAACTTAATTTATACCAACTAGTTTATACCAATTATAATTTGACACTCAGTTTATACCAATTGCAAAATATTATTAAAAATTTTTTTTATTAGAATATTAAAATTAATTCTTTGGCAATTTTCGTAAGAATTTTATGAACACCTAATTTTCCAAATTTAAACGACCATTCATGCCCATATATTTCTGGAAGGGGATATAAAATTGGAAAATATTTTTGTTTAAAAAAAAATTAGAACTTCATTTTATTATACAAAATTAATATATCATTTAAATATATTAATTTTTACTTTTATCTATACTTTATATAATATTTTCAAAATAATAATATAAAAATAAAAATTCTTTTTGTATTCATTTTTTAAAAGTCTTAAAAAAAAAAACGGGTAAGTGGAAAAAATGATAAAAATAAAGAATTTACTGTGTCTCTTTTTAAAGAATATACATATTAAGTATTAAATGCACGTTAACATTACTCATCCTTTTTTTTTTTTAAATTAGCTATTTTAATTTTTTTTTTTTTGTGTTTATCGGTTGATTGGTATAAACTGGTCTAACGCATTATATGAAATGAACACTTCTTAAAATATACATATTAATAGTATTAACATTAATTTTTCCAGCTATTTTGTAAAAGAGAATAACTTTAATTTTCCAAAAGTTTCGAGTACATTGATTTTTTGATTTATTTATTCTTTCAAACGTTACAAACATCTTAATCCAATAATTGCATTGTGGACACCTGAAAACTTACAAGAGGCAGTCATTCATTGTAAGAAGAATTACTTTGGTGAGCCAATATTGTAATCTTTTGTTTTGATTTAGAGTATTACCAAAGTCGATTCAATATTTAAATGTGTGTGTGCAAGTAAAAAATATTTTTTTAAGTGTAATTGAAATTAATTGGTTTTTCTTGGAGTAAAAGTGACAGTTTTCACAGAGGCGTTCAATAAGAGTTTCTTTTTTTTTTCAATAATACCTACCTACTACGCCAATATGTATGTGCTGTCTCAGACATTGCTCGATAAACATTTAAATATTGATTAAGTCTTTTATATTGGGAAGTTTTTTTTCGTGCGTGGGTTAAAATTGTTGGATTGTACAAAACACATTGAGATTTCATACACTCTTGAATAATTTATTTTCTTTATATATTTTCATAGCTTGAGTCTTTTTCGTGAGAGGCATTTCAGTTCTTATTTATGTTTTATTTATTCATAGGCTAAATACATATTTGTTTCGTGTAGAAACAAAGAATATATCTAATAAAAAATTCATAATGCTGGCGTAATTTGGGCTTGAGTCTAAACGGGTGCATTGGTTTTTGTTTAAAATTTGGTACACAAAATTTTACATTTTTTTTTACCGTTTTATTGTTTATTTTTTGTTCGAAAACATCAAATGGGCTTGCAAAAAGAATCATTAATTTGACGTTCATCAAGAGGCAGGATGATTCCATATTTGACAATAATTGCAACTTCTGCCCCATAAATGACGATAATTGCCGGTCAAATTTGACTTCGATTTGATGTCTTCGAAAACAGCCAAAATTATACCATTACATATGCCATGTAGCCTACTTCTTCTAGGGGAACATGGTTACATTCTTGCACTTAGAAATATATGTTGTTGTTGTAAACCCGTGGTCTGGTTGATGTACGAAGAAGAGAATTAACAAAAACAAAAGAATACAGTCCACTAAAACAATAAAAAAAATAATTTTCTTTTGTGTTTGTTAATTCTCTTCTTCATTATGCCATGTATCTTTAATATTCAGCCACGTTATAATTTTAAAGCAACTAAAACAAATTTAAGCGATTCTTACTTATATACTTTATACTTTCTATGCCCCATTTACACGAGTGACAAAATGCCATTAATTCTATAATTTTATACCAATTAACTGTCATAAAACCGGATTATGACAATTTATTGGTATAAAATGACAAATTTAATGACATTTTGTCACTCGTGTAAATGCGGCATTACTATGGCGACAGTCGAGGGTGGACTACAGCCTAAACCATCAAGCCCTTTCACCCAAATCTGTCCTTACTATCCATAAGTTTGATGAGGTTGTCCTCCACTTGTGCGAGCCACATATGCTGCCTAGACCATCAAGGGTAAATTCGAAGACTCGTTGGATTTGTGCATACGTGTCCATACTCCATACCATTTGAACCGCTGTATTTTATACTTTTTGATCAGGTTCACGTCAGGTTCGGACCCAGTTTAAGGAGTCAGTTTAAGGACCCTTATACAGTTAAATCTTTATATTGCAGTATTGTGCGTCCTGTTCTTGAATATAACTGTGTGGTTTGGAGCTCTACAACTGAGTTTAATAAGAAGAGAATTGAAAATGTTCAAAAAAAATTTCTTAGATTTGCCCTTCGAAATATTTTTGAAAACAATGTAGAAGGTTTCCATCATTCTTATAATTCGAAATGCCTATTACTTGGAATACAAACTCTCGAGGCGAGAAGAAAAATGTATAGTGTCATGTTTATTCGTGATATTTTGACTTCAACCATTGAATGTGAGAGTTTTTTTGCTTAACTGCTTACATCTGTATGCTCCAACAATTTCCTTAAGAACCAGACCGCTCTTGGCACTTGATTCCCATCATACGCTATATAGACATCGTGAACCGATTTCAGCAAGTTGTAATTTATTTAATATGTTTTATTTTAATTTGGATATATCAATGCCCAGAAACTTATTTAAAAGTCGATTATTAACTTTACTTGATTAATTATTTCAATTTTTGAATTTTATATATAATATGTAACTTGTATTTATAAAATGAATTGTTATTAGATACTTAATTTGAAATCTGTTGAATTAAAGTTCGTAGATTGGTTACTTAAATAAACAATAAACAATAAAGCTCGTTGGATTACACACTTACTTCTGATGGAATTTTAACAGTGTTTTTCCTGGTTCTCTGCCTTTGATGCTGGTAGCGAGCAAGCTGATAGATTAAAAGAAACGTGGCCAGCGAAATTCTTGGCAATTTCTTTTGATTTTAATTCGACGACATCAAATCTTCATCTGCTACCCATCCAGTCGGCATCTGAATCTGAGTCTATGTTGGCACCTCGGAGTGTTTGGAAATCATATTTGAAGTTTGTCTGTCTATCGCAACATGATAAACCTGGTTGACGATTTTTTTGCAATCCGGAGACCACCAGCTCCACTTGTGTATATCGAGGTGAGAGAATTGAGTGCTTACTACGATGACGTTTCGTCCGGCCGCAAAGTCCATCAACTTAAGTTCATTATCGGAAGTGTTATCGGACAGACTGAGATAAAACGAAGAATAACTTTTGTTTAGAACAAACACCTTGTTCATTACAGAATGGAAGGAATATACTTCCGACTGGAAAAAAGTCTCTCGGTTTGGCTGTACTTATTCTCCATCTAAAAGTTCCTTATTAGTACCGGCCACAAAACGAGTTTTCAGTAAGTTTCGTTTCGATCTTGTTTTAACATAGTCTTGCGGTATGGGTTTCGATTTTGTATGACTGGAGTTTCATCTCAGTTTCTGTTTGGAATCCAAGCTTCGGATGCTTTAATAAATGCAACGTATGCCGGGAGACCGATACGAGACCAAGATTTTTTTTTCTCAAGCCTAATGCTATTCCTATCTAAAGCCAAGTACGCAGTTCAAGCTAAACTAAATTTTATCCCTACAATTCTTATCTCTACAATCGTTTGCTAAGAGCACAAATGTCAACATTTATCTGTGAAAGAATGCGTTGAGCATTTATTTCGCTTGCTAAATTAAGTGGAGTCTTTTTGAATTTAGCACGTGAACTGCGTACTGCCTAGCTAAATATCATCGCTAAAATGTATCTTTGGAGGAAATTTGTATGGAAGATAAATTTTAGCGCGATCTGCGTACTAGGCTTAAATATGAAATTATTTTGAAACATTTAGGCCAGCATGGCGAAATATTCATGAATACCACAGATATTCGTGTACTACGATATACTGTCATGTATGTGTCAATGTGTGCTGGCTTAGTATCTATTTTGCATTTCATTTCACGCAGATAATAAAACTAAGTATATTTACAAATTGGAATATTATGTCACTACTGCCAGTATACATATAATATCTTAGCATACTGTTACTTTCTTTTTTCCCTATCATCACCTTGAGAATAAATAGTTGCCAGTATTGTTGAGATATTATTCTTCAAAATGTCCGTTATGGGACTCGGTGAAGCCTTTTTATTTAAAGGATAAATCCTGTTTGCTGAAATTACTGTCAATTTTATACATTTTAGCTGAAACACACTCGAATGGTCATATCCTCTGAAAAGTGAATGTTTTCTGTGTTATAATAAAACTTTAACTACAAAATGGCATTTCCAACAACTCAGTATAGGTCCACACCGACAGAAGGAATATGATGTTATTTTATTGCCAAGGGATTTTGAAGAGATAACTATAGCAAAACATTGCCGGAGGCCAAATTTCTTAAATAAATTCTGCAGCAGCGCAACACTTCATTCGTTATGCTATTAAAATGGAATCATGTCCTTTGAGAGCTTGTTTAATGTGCACTTTACCTTACAATATCCATACTGTATCCGCACTGTGAGAAAATGTTATAATTTGCATAATGGTCATATGTAGAGTTGGTAAAGGACAAATATGTATCCATCCCATCCATATATGCATTATGGGTACACATACATTTTAAGGACATTGAAACAAAATTTAAATTGCAAACACTAATAGTGGTAAAATTTTAGTGAACGAAAAGTTAAGAGCCCCTGGACACCATATGACAAGCGAATAGTGTGTGAAATAAGAGATAACAATATGACAGCCTTTTGCTTTATTTTAATAGATAGCTAGTAATAATGATATAATGTACTACATGCTTACGTACCTGCATAATGATATTTTAAATTCTGCTGCACAGGAAATGATGTATTTTTGTGATTTGTTTATTTTATAGATAAGACATTTAGTGGAATAATGTTCTCAACCTCAAATTCAAATGCGTCAATGAAAGAAAATTTTCTGAGCTGAGATAATATCTAGAAATCTCTGTGGTTTGAGGCTTTAACTTGGCTATTGAAGAAAATTCCCACTAAGATAATGGCTTAGAAAAAGTAAAGTGAAGTTTTTGTTCACATCAAAATAGTTTAGTAGAAGTATGCAATATTTTTTTTACAGGTATGTAAAATTATATGTATTACAAATTATGGATTCGTTAAAAAATTTGAACTCGTAAATTTGATCAAACTTGATATAGCGATGATAAAAAAGACGAACAATTTTTGTCTCGCAATTCGGTCCGTCAGTCTGTTTTTTTGATTACATTATTGTTTTTTGGACATTCCCCTAACATATTTTTATTTTTTTTTTTGGTAAATCTAATTTTTTTTTTTGAATAAAGATTTTTTCTAAAACAAATTCAATTAATTTAAATAGGCATAGGGAGGTAACTTTAAGTGAAAATAAATGTCTGAAAAATGGTTTTTATTTTCGCTTTTCTTGAAAATAAATCAGCTGATTTTGATCAAGTTTACTAAATTTGAAAAGTTTTGAATATTTTAAATAGTAGGAATTGTATGTTAAAATTTTCAAATATTTGGGGACATAAAGTTAATTTATTCATGTTTTCCTTTACCTACATCAAAAGCAAATGGACCTATTGTCATCTGTCAGTAACAGTATTGTTAATAATGCTACTATCTATACTAAGATTTTTTCTCATAAAGACACTCCTATATCAATTTTTGTTCAAGGTGATTTTGTCAAAATTTTGCGAGATTAAGTGCCACTGTTTTTTTAAATACTCAGTGGTCCTATCAATTTTTAGTCAAATAATGAAAACCAGGATGTAAAACAAGATTTTAAGCTTTATATTTTGAGAAATTGAAAAAAAAAAAGGTATTCATGTTTGTTTTTTTATGTTTACGACCACCTATTTATTTAAAAAAAAAACGGCTACTGCCTCTTGCGAGGAATTGACAAATCCTCCAAGAGTATCTCCTGTCACAGAAAAGTGCCGCTCGTTAGCCGTTCGGATTCGGCAATAAACTGTAGGTCCCCTCCATTCCTGCAGACACGCACACAGGAATGGTTGAGAGTTGTAAGTCACTAGACCGTAGTTCTTCATGAGCTGTTGTGCCATCAAAATGTAAAATGACGCACGCAAAAACATTACCATTTAAAAATTAAAACCCCTTTTTCGGCAAAAAATACCTTTCTTTTATTTTTAATTTCTCAAAAACTAAGAAAAATTTTTACATTTGGTTTTTAGCATTTGAAAAAAATAATAATAGAAAATTAATAGAAAATTTATTAAGCAAAACAGTGGCACTTAACTACGAAAAATGTTGAAAAAAATCAACTTGAAAAATAAAAATTCACAAAAACTATTAATTTTAAAATGTTTATTTTAAAAGAAAATAAAAGAATGAAATTTTTGCTTTGAAATGAGCAGTAGCACATCATTTTATGTACTTTCTTAATTTTTAATAATATTTTTTAAATTTTTAGTCAATTTTTCAGAAATCTGGCTTTCTTGGCCTCAGAAGTGGAGATATACATTTGTCTGCCCATACAATTTTGTTCTTATAACGATTCCAGGAACTATCGTCCAAAATATCATGCAAGAATCAGAAAAACCCTACTTTTTTCTCATAAACTAAGATTTATTAAGGAAATCAGATGATGTACTTTTTAATATTTTTTTTTAATAAATTTAATTCGTATTAGTTTGATTTTAAATGTATGTACATGTGTATATGTATATGTATATTTGCATGTTCATTTTAGTATATTCATATGACACTATCTTAAAATGAATTACATTTTTGGCAGGAGTGCCATAGAATTAGGCTTCCATAATCAATTTACATGTATCGTTTTTTTTTGCTTTTTAATCTCAAATGGCAAGTTTTTTTTTTTAAGTTGTAAAAACTATCACACTTTTTTATTTATTTAAATGCGGAAAAAATCATTATACATATGTATTTTTTTTGCCATAAGAAATATTAACTTAACTTTGGCAATGGACTTGCCAAATGTTGCCTTATTCAGGGATATTATCTGTCGAAAATATTGGTTTTTCGCAATCGTGCTGTCGGATCCTGAATTTTTAATGTTATGATTTTACAAATGATGGTATAAGATTTCTTGTATCAACTTATCAAAAATCTCAAGTAGGACCAAACTTGCAGAAATTTGCCATTCAAGTTAATTTGCTTTCATATTGAATATAAAACCAGTGATATGTCACTAAAATTATTGATTCAAAAACTATAACAAAGTAGGCAGTATTAAAAATTATTTTTACAAATTACCAATCTTTTTAACTAGCTTTGGGACATTATTGTAGACTTTCTTTTAATTTTTGGAAATTTTAAATCTTTTGTTCGTTTGAATGTGACCGTAATATCCCGTCAGGGGTTGTTTGAACTTTTTCGTTTTAAGCAAGCTTCAGTTATATCACAAACTTTGGCCAAAATACCTTACCTCCCCATGTAATTTTAACCCATTTCAACAACAGAAAGTTCTGCAAAAGTGATTTCATTTACATAGGTAAACCTGTTTTGCATTTTTTCATAAACAAAAAACACCTCGCTGTAGTGTTGAATTGATTTTTGTGTATGTACATACTAAATCATCTTCTTTTATTCTCAATACTGACAGTTTTATACCCTCAATCACAAAACATCATCTATATGTATATGTATCTAGCTCACCCAACTCACAAATCCCAAATTCCCGTCCAAATTCCTTTGTAAGAGATTTCAATTTTGATTAAAAAAAGAAAGAATTCTATTTGACATCTTTCACTCGAGAAAATATTTTCATGCTTCAATAAAATTGGGGCAGCAGGTAAGAGAAGAAGTTGGAAAAAAAAAAAAAATTAAATCCATCATGTCCTCGATGTAATTCTTTCGACATAATTCTAGTCTCTCCTGTATGACACACAAAATTCCTTTATATAGATAATAATGTTGGCCAAACTCATATATAATACACCTTTATGAATGTATGTAGGTAGGTAAATATATGTACATATTAAGGTACTCCTTTATTTTACAGCACAAACAACTTGACATGAAAAGATATACTCATACTCACTCAAACTCATATTATGAGGGTGGTGTTCTATTGAAGTCCATTATTCCAGCCAGGGTTGTTTATTATTTTTTTTTTTTTTTTTTGCAAGCTTTCGGTTCATAATATTTTTTTTTTTTTGTAGCGAAAATTACCTCTTGATGTTCTCACGCGAAAAAGTCACGTTCCACGGATGGCTTGCTACGAAATGAGGGCTATCTACTCCAATATAGTTTTTCTTGTATGTGTACATCAAAGGGGGGGTTAGGGGCTCGGGAAATATAAATTACACCCCAACTAAGCCATCCATCCATAAAACGGCTTTATCCTTCGTATAGGTTAGTTACATGAGGCCTAGTCCTAGTTACTCATTATTTTTCTTTTCTATTCATTTTTGCGTTTTTTTTTATTTTTGGGTTATGAGATTTTTTTTTTTTGCTTCCCAAGCTCGTTATAATCATATGTTTGATTTAAGCATACACCCACACACATACATTTACAAAACAATCTATACTTTCTTTGAAAGAGAAATTAAGGAAAATGTGGAGGCTCCTGTAGGGAAATTATAATCGAAAAGCTATATGGTCGTGGGAATTATTCACATTATTTATGGTGGCTTACAAGACTTAGTGCAGTGCCAGAACTCCTACGCTGGGCTGTTTATTATTTTTTTATGTCGCCCTAGTTCTGTGATTATGGACTTCTTGCGAAGTTAGTCCTTTTTTTCTCTTTCACATCGGCCTACATTTAAGGACCTACTGTCATGTCGTTTCGTTTACAAAATCAATATTTGGTGTCAGGCTGATTTTCCAATGAATATGGTTGAACAAATATTGTATTCATGGGATGTTGTTGCATGTCCTACGAAGATATGAATATTGAATTTTTAAGCTATTCATTGTCCTCAGCTCCTGCTGGAAAATGATGCTAGAAATACGAATCACTGCATGTTTCTGTTTAACAATGGATACAAAAAAAAAAACAGATTGGACAATATTGGTGTGGCCTAATAAAAGTAATTTTAAATTAATACAATATCTATCGTTTGTTGAAGCCTTCGGGCACTCCTTTTAAGATTTAATTTACTTAAATCTTAGCAAGGCATTAAAATGCTATTTAAAAAAATGTCTTGCATCCTTTCTAAACCTTTGAAAACTATGTTACGACTTCTTTGTTCTTCAAGTTGTTCGTCTAAGTTTTAATTTTTACTTGCAAGTATTTTTGCTATAGGGCAATTATTTGTTTCGTGTAAAAGAAAAATTTCCAGGTTGTAATCAAAATTGACACTTACTGAACTACGATGGTGTAGAAGTCCGAAAAAGTCGGTTTTCGCCATAATCGTCAGTAGGTATTAATGTCTGTGCCTATTTGCGTGTGTGCATCTGTGCATTTGTGCGTTTGTGCATCTGTGCATTTGTGCATCAGTGCGTTTATGCATCTGTGCGTTTATGCATCTGTGCTTTCGTGTGTCCACTGTAATTTTAGCCAGAGCCTTAACGGATGCACTGATTTGCTTCACATTATAGAAATTTTCAATGTGATTTCCTAGATAGTAAAAGAGCTCGCAACAGATTTTCTGCCCGAAAGGAAATCAAATCCTATTAATCTTACAAGTAGTGATGACGATTAATAACGAATATGTTCATCTAGTGGCCGCGTTACCGCGAAAAAGTACATCAAAACTACAACTTTTCTGAAAAAAAACCACTTAGAATGTATCGCATCCAAACGTGCAACACTGCACTGAAGATCAACGTAAAGCCATTTTAACTATGCATAACATGGAAGAATCTATTAGAAATATAGCAAAGACTCATTGGAAGCTCTGCAAAGATTTGTGTTTAATGCTATAAACTCCAGAAAAAACAAAGAAACCGGATGGCGCCCAAAATGCAATACAAGAGATAGAGTCACTTTGTCAAGAAAAGCTAAGGCGGATCCTTTCATGTCCTCAAAAGATCTGCAGCGAAAAATATAAACAGAAATCAGTGCTAGAACTGTTCGTCGTATCCTTAAGGATGTGATCTTCACGCTTTATATCCAAGGAAGGTGCAATTGCTAAAAAAAAATACATACCCAGAAGCGGATTTGTTTTGAAAAAAATTACCATATACAAAAAGATACCCTTAAGGCCATGAAATAGTGGAGGAATGTACTTGGAGTGATGAAACTAAAATAAATTTATTCGGGATGGATGGTAAACAGTTTGCCCATCGTTGGTTCACAAAACCAACCGTAGGGCATGGAGGAGGAGGTGGCAGCATAATGCTATTGGGTTGTTTATCTTGCGATGTGGCGTTGGTCCAATATTTGGTGTAGATGGTATAATGATAACGGAGTCGTATGTGAACATACTGCAGACTGTTATGCTTCCGTGAGACGATAAAAATAAGCCCCTTAAATGGTGTTTTTAACAGGACAACAACCCCTATCACGCGACAAAGTCAACACAGCTCTGGTTTCAACGAAAAAAAAAATGGCTTTTATGGAGTGACCTTCTCAATATTCGGACCTTAATCCTATCGGGAAACTCTGAAATTAGCTCAAGATTGATATTAGCAAACATAAACCTTCCAACAAAGCGGATCTCTGGGCAATTGTACAAGAAATGTGGCATTTGATCCCCCAGGAAAAGTGCCAGAAGATGGAACACTCTATGCCGAATAGTAAACATGCAGTTTTAAAAATAAAGTTTTTTTTTTTAACTAAATATTAAATTTTCTCTGCTAATAAATAAAGAAAAATGACATTGGTCATCAGAAATTCTTGTTTTTTGTTAAATAAATCAAGTGTTGCTATTATGACCATCAGCTTGTGAAAAAGCTTACTGCAAACGGGCTTGGAAATTCTGAAAATTCCTTTAAGTTTTCAAAAAAAATTTACATAAACAAAAATTAACAAAGTACTAACCACAAATATACAACATAAACATTTTTTAGTATTTGCCTAATATAACTATTACATAAAATATTACTAAAAATTAGGCGGCGGTGTTGCTATTATTTTAGCCATAGCTGTAGGAAGCAATAAAATTAAATATGCACATCAGGAGTGATTATTTTGATGTTTTTCAGAAAAATGCTTTTTTATCGAAGTGTTCTCTTATTTATTCTGAATGGATCGACCAATTTTGTTATGATTTTGCATTTTAGTGCTTCAAAATATAACTTTTTAAAAACTTAAAGAAAAAAAATCAAAGACATTTAAAATTAATTATTATTTTTTCTTTCTTTTGACTTTATAAACATTTGTTCAAAAAAGATATATAACGTTATACTATATGCAACTTTAAGAGCGATCTACTAGTTGTGTTTTTATTTTATTTATTTTTTTTGAAAAGATGAAGATTGAATTAGAGCATCAATTAACTTACGATATTACTTACGCCAGTGACGTTTATTAGAAGGCGCGCAGGTGTTCACCGCACACCCTACCAAAATCTTAATTTCCATATGCAGCCAACGTTCTTCAAAATATGCATTTGTCTTTTTTTTTTTAATAACCTATCAATACACATATGTACGTCAATAAATAATTTAGAAAATACAAAAAAAATCAAAAAAAAGCACGCGAAATCATTTTCCCTTATAAATCTTATGCATTGGTGTTCACCTTCATCAAGCGCACCGACACGACGCACTGTGGGATGAAATGACATTTTAGGATATTTGTGTAGGTTGTGTCAAGACAAGAAAAAAAATATATGTGAAGGGGATCTGTTTATCTCCGTATGAGCAGGAGGGTTGATTTTCTGAAAAAATTGACTTCGCATAAAAAAAAATTGAAAAAAAACGGCTTCGCTTAGAATCTTGTGCTTCGCAGCTTTTTTTAAAGCCAGAAATCTCATCTTTCATTTTGTTTTTAAATTAAATTGATTCAATGCGCAATTGAATAAATAATAATTTTCAAACTCAAAATAAAAAAAAAAAAATATGTTTTTATTTAAAAAAAGGTATTCATACCTACTTAATTTAGTGCTTGTTTGGATTTTAATCGATCTTTGTCGAGCATAAAAAGCTAAATATATTAGCTGTACGATTTTGAGTTTTTGAGAAAATTTAAAATTAAAAAACTAATTTTTTATCTATTGAATTTAATTTTTAATAAATTATTACAGGACATTGGATTAAAAAGCTGTTTTTGTATCTAGAAGTCTAAGGCATAAAATACCCAATTAACTGTAACTTTGAAACATATTTTGCACTTTTTCAAATCTTTTTTCTAATTTTTGAAAAAAAAAAAAAAAAAAAATGAAGAAAAAAAAATCGATATTTATGAATCCATTATTTTTTATAAAAATGTTAAGTACCCATCGCGGAATAATAACCAAACTATAGTAATTTAGGCACTAGCCAAACTCTTGTTCAGAAAAATCATATCCAACTGCATTCTTGAGTCACCTTTGTGATTGATTGAGTTTTCATGTTCGCGGTTAACGTTGTCGAATATCTTTTGATTCTGTCAAGATTTGTCAAAGAATTTGTTTGATAATGGTTATATAAAAATTGACGAACTTAATAGAGGCAGAAATTTGAGGTTGCGAGAGATTGCAGGTTTTTTCGCCGGATTTTTACAAAAAAAATTATAAAAAAATTTCACAACTAGTTAATAAATTATTACTGATTTTGATCGTTTTCAATAATTAATATACCAGTAGACGAAGAAAAAGTTTTCTTATAACTTTCTTCCATTTATAGAATTAAAAACGATAGTTTGAAATAGAGGCAAATTAGTCTTCATAATTCAGTTTTTTTGTAGTAGCCCGTGGCGTAATGGTTAGTGCGTTGGACTGTCATGCCAGAGGGTTGGGGTTCAATACCAGCCGCTTACACCTTCAGTTTTTTTCGGAGCTACTACGTCTTGAGAGGAAGTGACAGGAGTATCTCTTGTCATAGAAAAGTGCCGCTCACTTTAGCCGTTCGGATTCGGCAATAAACTGTAGGTCCCCTCCATTCCTGCAGACACGCACACAGGAATGGTTGAGAGTTGTAAGTCGCTAGGCCCTTGTTTTTCATGAGCCGTTTGTGCCACCAAATTTATTTATTTTTTAATTCAGTTTTTTGCATACACGTCCAGAAAGAGATGTAGGTATAACAAACATTTGCATGAACTTTTTCAAAACCATTAATGGGGTTGACCACTTTTGACGCGCTAAAATGCCGTTTCATCCCACAGTGCGACGTCTTCATCTTCGCCACGACTCGGTTGGAGTAGAGATGATTTTTTTTACTTAGAAGAATCATCAAAAATGTCGATAGACCCTACCGGATTTCAGGTAATTCTTTTTCAGCATTTAAAAAGTTTTCAAATGTAAAATTGTTGATCAAAAATTTAAATCATTTACAGTATGACAGAGGTTTTTCTTTTGAACTTAATGTTTTTCATTAGAATAGACAACCAAAAAATTGATACCATTCCAAATATTTCAAAAAAAAAAAAAATTGCATATTCTATTTGTACACTTACAATATTTATGTCAAATACGAAACTTACCTGAAAAGAAAAAAAAATGTCTTTATTCATACGTATATCACATAAAAAAAATATGCAATGGAAAAAATGATTTGTTTTTAAAAATAAAATATACCAGCCTTTTCTTTTAAACTAACAGAAATTAATATTTTCTTGGCTCTATTTTAAATACTATCTATATTAAAAGAATTAAGATATTAAATTATATAAAGCAGTCAATAATAATGAGTACGAGTACCTATCTAGAATGCATCATTTGTTCGTCCCTTGACGCCTAAAAAATTATTTTACAACAATTTTCCTATACACTTTATTACAATACAATAATTTTTCATCTCGAAAGGTGGAATTTCTAGAATCTACCAGTCAAGCAGCAAAATTGGTAAAATCCCAAAATGTTTTGTTTTTAGAATTCATTTTGGACTTTTTTTTTATAATAATTTTATTGGATGACATGTTCATATAAAAGAATGTTCAAACACTTTGATGGAAGCTGGAAACCTGCAGAGTTCAGTATGTAATTTTTAATCAAAATTTTTGAAAATTTCAGAAATAAAATGTAAACGGAAATAAACGGAATTAGGAAGTTCTACATATTTGCACCTGTAAAGTTTCTGATTGATGCATTTATCACCTTGGGTGCCAAGAATAGCTTCCATTAAAACTCATCATTAAGGATTTTTAATATAATTTGTGAGACACTTAAAATTCAGCAAGCCTAGTGAATTTGCAAAATTTTATTTTTATTTAGTACATTGTGAAAGCAGTTTTTCTATATATTTTTGTAACCTGTAGAAAATACACACACACGAAAAGCAGCTGACATTAGCAATGGCATTTGATTACTATCATAAATACATGGGCGCAAATCTTACACTCTTGTATTTTTCTATTGCAATTTGGGGTAGTAAAATTGCAAATGTGTTGCAAGATTGTCTTCAGTAAACAAATTTATAAATTAATTAATAAATTTTAATAATAGCTATTACTGATGCCTTAGGATCTTAGATACTATCAGGATATAATCTTAATTCCTACGGAATGTTATCTCTGAGGAACACCAAGAATCTTCCATGAATCTTACGAAAAAGGAAAACACATTAATATCCTCCTAAACAAATTTATTTATTATTTATAAAGACATCAAGAGAAAAATTCATCAGTATAATCTAGGGGATATTTCACTATCAAACATTTATTTTAATCTTGAAAAAGAATATAAAACATTCAAACAATTAATCACTCACTGTTACTTCACAAAAAAAAATACAATTATCAAAAAAGAACGAAAACCCCCCAAAAAGATCAAGAAACATCATGAGGATGTCGACTTTTTTTGTATGCCTATATGTATGCATGTAAATGTCACTGTATTCAAATTCCTCTATGAAAAGGACACTCTCTGTTTGATCATTTACATGAAAATTAAATGCCGCACATTGAGTAAAAGAAAACAATACTTTACGTAAATAATGTCCGATTCTGTCCAATTTGATAGGCGGATTCGTACATACAAAAAGAAAAGTAAATAATTAATGAAAATACACACAGGGCATAATATAGATGGAAGAATAATACAAAGGAAGGCCACAACCACACCATGTCCTTAGCTTACACACTTATGAGCATAGTTACGTAACGAAAATAAATTGGTACCTGCCCGGGCAGGAGTGGCATGGGACTGTAGTTGCGGCAGTGCCACAAAAAGCTTGACTTTTTCCTTTTACCATACATTAAAGGACGACGACAAGCTACAAATAGTGGTCGTTTGGATATTTATATAAGTTTAGGACGGTTTGTTTCCCTAGAAAGGAATCATCATAAACCCACACAAACTCTACGGGAAAATGACAAGTTTGAATTATAAGAACCAGGATCCAGCTAAAGGCAATGTATAGGCAAATAAATTCTATTTAACTTAATAAATGTCTCGGACTTTTACTGCAAGTGGCGGGTTTTGAGCAACTCATATATATAGTGAAGTGAATAATTGCTTAAATAATTATAATATGCGTATCGTGTAAATACCTAGTAGCAGGACAGAAAAATATTTTAGGGTTCACTTGGGCGTATACTTAATATTTTTTTTTTTTTGTATAGTAGTCTGATGTATAAGTAGGTGTCGGCTTTTATTTATTTTAATTATGAATAACAGCAATGTTGATGTGGCTCATTATTTTTTTTTTCTTTTGAAGTTATTAAGTAGAATAATATTTCACAAAAGCAAATGCAAGAGCGATTTACTTGGAATAAGTTATAGCTTTTCTGTTCCATGGGAATAATAATAATATATTAAATATGCTTGTGGGGAGGAAGAAAATTACCATCGAAATTTACTCTTGAACTTGAATTTCTGTAGTAATATGTGATTTTATACATTTTGTTAAGGTCCTGATTGTTTACAATAAGGAAAGAGTTGATTTTAAATTTTTTTTATAGACTTCAAATAAAAGTCCCGGTATTGGTAATTATAATTTTTATGAAATGCTAGGTAATTGTACTTGCACTTGTATTAATTATACAGATCTAGGGGCCTATATTTCACCAAACACTTTTCACTTTGCAACTTTGCAAAAAAATAATTTCCTACAAAGTAAAAGTGCGAAGTGTTTCACAAAATTTGCTTTTCACTTTTCACTTTTCAATTTTTCAGACTATTTTTGAAAAGTGAAAAGTAAAAGTGTTTCACCAATTTAAAAAAGAACATTGCATTTAAATTCCTATTTTGCAAAGTTGCAAAGTAAAACGAATTTAAAAAAAAAAGTTGACATTGACCCCTGTTAAATCTCTGTTCTGCAGAATTTGTCCTTAGTGGTGTTATTAACACTGCATTAGGGGATGGTCGCTTCTGTTTGTTTCATAACCTCGATTTGTTTATTTTTTCAAATTAACAAAACTTTTCTTTTTGCAGAAAAGAATAGTGAAAAGTTGCAAAGTGAAAAGTGTTTGGTGAAATAGGCCCCTGGTTTGAGAGAGTCTTTAATACAAAATTTTCAAAGCCATCACATTTGTTTTTATTGAATCTACAAAATATTCTTTTCTATCTGAATAAAAAAAAAAAATTAATTCGAATAATTTTTAGAGAAATCCGCATTTTAGATTTTTTTTGACATAATTGCCGATTAATTCCTTTTATTTTTATGGCAGCACTGCTTGCGAGACACTACGAAATTTCACATTTTTTTGAATTTTTAACCCACAAATTTTTTGTGAATTTTTATTTGCTCTTTGTTGTGAGTTACCATAAATAAATACCAGGATGGACCTAACAAAGGGTTTTCCAATACAGGCTTCCGAACTTTGACACTTGATAGCGGCCAGAAGTTACAACTGTCAAATTGGCTGCGGAAAACATCGCCGCTGTCAATGAGAGTGTGCAGAAAAATCCGAAGCAGCCAATTTCTCGTCGCTCACAAGAACTCGGGCTTTCGCAGACTGAAACTTGGCAAATTTTGCATCGTCATTTAGGCATGCACTCGTGCAAAATTCTGCTGACCCATGAGCTGAAGGTAAACGAACAAAGATAACAATGTGTTTTGGCTGAATGCGCTCTGGAGCAGTGGGAAACTGACCCTAATTTTCATCGACCAATCATCTTCAACAATGAGGCCCTTTTTGGTAAATGTGTACGTCAGCAAACAAAATTGTCGATTCAAAATAGCTTTTAACGGCCTTTTGTCCATACAAATTGGCGTTTCGTCCCGGCGATATCACTTGAACTCATCAGTTAACTAGTGAGGGCCTTGTCAAGATGAATTGTCGAATTTGGGACGATTCCAATTCATATGAATTCCGAAAAAGCAACTGTTTTGTATGGATTTTAAGCTGGCGGCAGCGGCGGCGACTGCGGTGTTATCGGTCAATATTTCTTTGAGAACGAAGTTGGCCTGGCAATCACCATCAGCGATGAATGCTATAGGTCATCATAGACCAACTTCTTTCTGCCTGAATTCGATAATATGGACACCAACGGTATATGGTTTCAACAAAACGGCGCTACCTGCCCCACAGCTCACGCTAAATTGGAAATTCTGCACGAGCGATTCGAGGGCGTTGTCATCTCATGTGTATCAACTTAGAAGGCTACTTTTTTCGTTGCAGATTAAAAAGTGTATAGTAATTAGTTGCTACTTAATTGCTAATTAGTTAAGCCTAGTTTATAGTTCAAAGGAAAGTGAAATGTTCATACAAAAAGATGGTTTTATTCCCAGGCGTGAAAAATATAATAAAATTAAATGAGAAGGAGGGAGAAATTTGTTTCGAAGAAAATATAATTCAACGGACTTATCTAAACCAAATACAAAAACAAAGTTTATTTTCTTGGTAAACCTTATGACGCGAGATTTATTTATGTTTCATTTCTATTTTGATTTCACTTCGCATTGATCTACAAACTAGGCTTTACGCAACAAAAATATTAATTGCCCATCGGTTTGTAAAAAAACTAGTGTCCTGCTAAGTTGACGTCAATTTGGCAGGTCAACTTTCTCAAAAATGGAGATAAACGATCCGAGAGTGGGTATAATATATTGAGAACTGCTTAATTGCTAATTATTAACTCAAAAAAAAAAAAAAAAAATTAATTGCTCTGTTGATGCACATGTTCATCTCACGTGGAGGTGATGCGAACTGGCCACCGAGATCAAGCAATTTGATCCCGGCGTTATACTTGTTTTTTGTGGGGTTTTCTGAAGTCGCAGGCGTATGCAAATAAGCCACAAACCACAGCAGCTCTCAAAGCCTATATAAAGTCCATGCCAACGGTCAAATGCAGCCTGATTTATGTGTCAGAGTCATGAAAAATTGGATATTTTGAGATGCGCGCCACTCAGAATCCTTTATTTCATACAATAATTTTGCACAAAATGTATGCGTATCTGTCTTTTTAAGAATATTTCATTAAAAATAACTAAAGCTTATAATTTTTTCAGTGCACTTATTCTTTTGTTTTTATTTGAAAAACGAAACTCTATCGCGCCCATTCGTTACCAGTCATCTGATTTTTAGATTTTTTTCCGACATATCCTTATATCACATAGGTATGTATATTCTCGTCAAAATCAACTTTCATCTCCCCTAAGGCTATACTTTGATATACATATTTATATTATAAAAGATATTAAAATCATGTCTTCAATCAGACAAATGAAATGGAATATTATTCAGTAAAAGCTAATTTAAAATTCGACGATAAAATACAAACAATTTCACCATTACACAAATTTACAAATAAAGCCATACTTTTATTACACAAAGAATTTCCTCATTTCCCTAACAGGAAACAGAATAATTTTTCTTTTATTTAAATTATCTTGATAAAGCAAAAAAAATTATGACTCCATTCGAAAATTCCACAACCCTCTCTCTAACACGTTTGATGCGCGTGCCAAATGAACACGCAAATACATAATATTATAACATCGTAGTCATTCAATCTTGAAGTACGTTTTCAAATTTCAATTTTCAAAAACGGCCCATTTGCTTTTCTACTTTTCAGTCATCATCATCATCGTCGTCGTTGTCAAACTTTCCCGCAACCCTTTTCTTTCACTGGCTGACTGCTTGATGCTCGAATGGTTAACATTGTAATATTTGTAGTCCTATATACCAAGCCCTAAAGTTTGGGCAAACAAATTTCACACGCCTTGTTCAAACATATGGCCCTCCCGCTATAGCAAACAAGCACGTTGTCTTGTACTCAGAAAGCTAAAGATAATAGCAACAATAATACTCAAGTTTAAATGGGTTACGTAAATATTTTGTTCTACGTAAGTAGGACTAGGCGGGTGGTACCGAAGGCACTTAACTGAGTTGATGGGGGGAACACTTGAGGGAGATTGGGGGAAGGTAAGAAAAACATAAGCTTAGCATTAAAAAGAGTTGACGACGGCGACGATGACGACGACGACGACGATGATGGCAATGACGATGACAACGAAATCAGATAAAGAAAGACAAGAACAAAGCCAATCCTTGACAACAAGGATGGCAATTATTATTAAAGATAGCTTGGTTATACAATATACTCAGATATCAGATCTCCGATGTAAAGGTTATTACTTTTAACGAAAGGATTTTGTTTTATTTGGTTATGTTGTCTCACGATTTTTTTGTTTGCTTTTGAAACATGAAAATTATTTGTGTGTTTGCTGTCGATGGAAAATATTCAAATTCTATTGAAAATTGTTACTTATCCATCAACAGTATTAATATTTAAAAAGAATATATCTATCTATATATCTACGTATTTAAAAAGAAACTTCGAAAAATAGAAATGTGTTTAGCGTATGAAAAAAAAATAAGTCCAACTCAGTACAGATACTTCCTTGGCGATCTAAACCTTGATTGTTAAACACTTTTCTTTTCCAGCAAGTATAATACCTAAACTAATAAATATTTCTGGTTTTTGTTTTAATTGAACGAAATTTTTATATAATGAATTTATTTAAAAACTGAAAAACACAAATCAGGCTAACACAATGGAGCTTTATTCTTAATGGACATTTACAAGTTTATTCTGGGAGAAAAAGGTACGGAAATGCTCCCTCGTGAGCTGCTCGCAATTTGAGCAATTCCTAATGAGAACTTATAAAATGCTCTCGCTCACGAGCTATTAGCCGCGACGATTTTTATTTAATTTTGCTCATGCTCACGAGTGATTATTTTATTACAATCTCAGAACGTGAGATGAGAGCGAGCCAATTTACTGCTCGCGAGCAATTAACGTAGAATGATAATACATTGAAACATCTTTTTTTTTTTTCATTTTTTTTTACATATTAAATTAATAAATTCTTCATTTTGAATTAAGTCAAAATAATAGTTTTTTTTCTATCAAATCGTTATTTAGTTTATATAAAAGAATGACCGCGTTCAATCTCTTACATTTTACATCTGAAATTTCAGATTTCTGAATTTTTGGAGCTTCTGATTGGCCAGCGGTCATTAAAAGTTAGATTACTTTTAGTGACTTTTAGTTACGTTTAGTTACGTTTATTCTGAAATTTCAGACAAGAAAATTTCATCTGAAAATTCAGATGACAGTTGTTTGTGGCGGGGGAAGTGTAAAAAGTGCTGAAGTGCTAAACATGAAAGTTGAACTTTATGATTTTCGGTGTGGTTAGTGATTGATTTGTGTCTATATGAAAGTTTTAATAATTAAATTGTAATACTTACTTATTTGATTAAAAGAACTTGTTGGTAATTGTTTAATGACTCTTTGAATAAAAGGAATAATTTTTCTTACAAAAGTATTCTCATAATTCTCCATCGGATTATTGTAGAACAATTTTTCATTGAAGTTAAAACAAATTTACTGCATAAAAACAAACAAACCTGTTGGTAATATTTTTACATAAAATTTCATCTACAAGGCTCATGTTAAATTAACAATTTACGATATATCTATAAAGTTCTCATTTATTTCGCTTCATGCGAATTCAATAAGTAAATACGGGAATTTGACACAATGCCTTTTGAGTGAAATTTCAGATTTTTTTTGCGTTCAACGAAAAAATCTGAATTTTCAGATTCTGAAATTTCAGATTTTTTTTTATTGAATGTACCCAGAATTAGAAAGAAAAACTGATTACGGACAACAACGCAATCATTGAATTCATAATACATATTTAGAAATATAAAATTGCCTGCTTTTAAGATACAGGGAAAAACCAGAATTTTTGTTTCTGAAAACAGATTTTATTTTATAATGGGGGTTTTCTTTATAAGCGTAATCTACTACATATAGTACTCACAAAGAGCACCTGGTGGTTTTGCCAATTTCGTAAAAAAAGCAAACTATTTCATGAATGGTGTTGTAATTGAGTAATAAAAATCCTATATTCTCACCATTGCTCACATGTCTATATCTATGTCTATGTCTATGTCTATGTCTATGTCTATGTCTATGTCTATGTCTATGTCTATGTCTATGTCTATGTCTATGTCTATGTCTATGTCTATGTCTATGTCTATGTCTATGTCTATGTCTATGTCTATGTCTATGTCTATGTCTATGTCTATGTCTATTTTTATGTCTATGTCTATGTCTATGTCTATGTCTATGTCTATGTCTATGTCTATGTCTATGTCTATGTCTATGTCTATGTCTATGTCTATGTCTATGTCTATGTCTATGTCTATGTCTATGTCTATGTCTATGTCTATGTCTATGTCTATGTCTATGTCTATGTCTATGTCTATGTCTATGTCTATGTCTATGTCTATGTCTATGTCTATGTCTATGTCTATGTCTATGTCTATGTCTATGTCTATGTCTATGTCTATGTCTATGTCTATGTCTATGTCTATGTCTATGTCTATGTCTATGTCTATGTCTATGTCTATGTCTATGTCTATGTCTATGTCTGTGTCTATGTCTATGTCTATGTCTATGTCTATGTCTATGTCTATGTATATGTCTATGTCTATGTCTATGTCTATGTCTATGTCTATGTCTATGTCTATGTCTATGTCTATGTCTATGTCTATGTCTATGTCTATGTCTATGTCTATGTCTATGTCTATGTCTATGTCTATGTCTATGTCTATGTCTATGTCTATGTCTATGTCTATGTCTATGTCTATGTCTATGTCTATGTCTATGTCTATGTCTATGTCTATGTCTATGTCTATGTCTATGTCTATGTCTATGTCTATGTCTATGTCTATGTCTATGTCTATGTCTATGTCTATGTCTATGTCTATGTCTATGTCTATGTCTATGTCTATGTCTATGTCTATGTCTATGTCTATGTCTATGTCTATGTCTATGTCTATGTCTATGTCTATGTCTATGTCTATGTCTATGTCTATGTCTATGTCTATGTCTATGTCTATGTCTATGTCTATGTCTATGTCTATGTCTATGTCTATGTCTATGTCTATGTCTATGTCTATGTCTATGTCTATGTCTATGTCTATGTCTATGTCTATGTCTATGTCTATGTCTATGTCTATGTCTATGTCTATGTCTATGTCTATGTCTATGTCTATGTCTATGTCTATGTCTATGTCTATGTCTATGTCTATGTCTATGTCTATGTCTATGTCTATGTCTATGTCTATGTCTATGTCTATGTCTATGTCTATGTCTATGTCTATGTCTATGTCTATGTCTATGTCTATGTCTATGTCTATGTCTATGTCTATGTCTATGTCTATGTCTATGTCTATGTCTATGTCAAATTTTTAAGATTTTTAAATCAACATCCATTTTCTGCTAAATTTTGAATTCCATCTTTGGCAGATATCTGGTTTCATTAATTTAATTTGTACTATTCTACAAAGCTATCATCTAACCCAACAAGCTTTTCGCATAACCAATTCAAATATGCATTTGCTCCAAATTGATGCACTTGTGTTTCCCCATATACGGTACATATATATGTATTAAATTGATAATGCTAACCCGGTCTATGCCTGCTTTTAATTAATTTACCAAACACTGTGTTGGCTGATTATCCCGATATGCTGCTAATCAAAGACAAGCAGCTGATGTATACATAATATGCCCTATTTGGAATTTATGCCACCACCGTATGCATTAGCAATTAAATCTCTTTAATCAGTTTTAATGATAGCTAGTTTGAAATAATTGTGCGAATTTAGCAAACAATATGATGACGAAGTGATAGGAGTTTTATGGTATGCCTTGTATTTTGTGGAATCAAATTTATAACACTTAACGTGATTAGATTCCCTAGGATACATTTAAAAGATTAAAATAAAAAAAATTATCCTCTGTCAGTTATTCAAATTAAATTTAAATTTCAAAATAAATAATATCTGATGTTTATCATATAAAAATCAGCAAATCAACCCACTGTAGCGTACTGTTCAGAACTTTTTCCACCATCAATTCAATTTGCTTTATATTTATTTTTTTGTTTTTTATTTTAAAATCAAACATTGTGACCTGAAATCATATTATTTACTGGTCCTAAGTCTGACAAAAAATTCTTCTTGGGTAACCTATTTCCAGTGATTATTGAGGCATACAAATCAGTAAAAAATAAAATAAAAAAATAAATCAATTTACTTAAGTGTGACAGATATTCAATGTCGATTTCCTCTTAGATATTTCTCAGAATTGATTTTATTATTTTTATTTTTTGAACAAGAAAAAAATAAAATAAACAGTAAATTTTGAGAAAAATTACGATATCCCATCAATGGTTATCTTCTCTGGATGGCAACTTCTGGTCCATTTCCATTATTTTTCTTCAAATAAACACACAAAAAAAAAAGAATACAAATCGACAAAAGACTTTTGGACCATAATCCGGTACATTTCATTTACGTTCAATTGATTGCAAAAAAGATGTATTTTTATATATGTACATGGAGATAATTGGTTTTATTTCGGCTTCTTAGGACACGTGTTTGAGCCGTTTAAGACTTTGACTTCAAAAAATCAATTCACCTTGACCAATAAATATTATTGTGTATATATACCGAAAAAATAGTACGCCACAGTGAACTTATACAGTTTTGTTACTTAAATAGATTTAACGGTGAATAAGATTTTTTAACAACTCAAAGAACTGGATTGTCCAACTATTGACAAACCTTTATAGCTTGTCGGGCAGAGTAGAAAATTCATGCATTAAATATATTTCATCATTAAAATAAAAATCATGGTTTGAAGTCACTCAAAAATAATAAATACATAATCTCTCACACACACAAAGTACACATTTTTCACTATCAAGTTATTTTGTTTCTTATAAAACAAAAAAATTTAACCTGTCACCAGGGAAGCATTTAAAAATATATTTCTTTTCTTTTAGAACCACCAAAATCCTATCTTAAAAATAAAAAATTAAAAAAAATGATGACTAAATTAATCCTAATATTTTTGGTTACATAAAATATTACGTATACGCCACAGTAAACTTAGAAATTTTCTTTTCTATAATCTTTCTAAAGACTGTACCTAAATGGTTTTTGGCCGAAACCACTATTTTATAATAAGCTGAGTATTGAAACCAATCGGAGCTTCAATCAGTTTTATCAAAGCCCTCAATGAATTACATAATTCGGCACGAATTTGGCTATAGACAGGTTATTTATAAGCCATTTGCTGAATATAGTGACACATTTAAGAACTTTTTCCTAATTTATGTGACAGCGAAATATGAAGCAAATATTACAAAAAAAAATTATCCCCAAATCCAGAAAACATACATTTATACGAAAAGTCAAATAAAACTAGTTTCAAAAATCAATAAATAAGCCCTCTAGCGTGTTTAATCCATATTATCAAAACCACTAAATGTCTGCACTCAAAATGCAATATTCTCTACAAAAAAAAGCATTAGGTACTAATGTCAAACATATTAAATATTCATATCTATGTTTGTGTGAGATAGGAAATGCATATTGCAGATGTCATAAAGAATTTCAATTTTTTGGCAAACGACCAAAATAAAACCGGGTACAACTCAATATATGTACATAAATGCCCTAACAAGCTATTTTTGCTTTCAAATATTTTCTCCCATCACCCCTAACGTGGGCGCTACCGGGCAAAAATGTGAACGAACTTTACTCCTCCTTCATCATCATCAGAGTATGCCGCTATATCAGAAAATCCGTTTGATGTGTCCTGTATTTTCACATATCGTTTCCAATAAAATGGATAATCAAAGGCAAATAAAAACCAACCTCCACCTCAACATTTATATTCACACGAGAAAATATCAATGTGTTGTAAGCGCTATCGTTATTCTCTTTTCGGTTAAATTTTTTTCTTTTTTTGTTTTTATTTTGTTTTTGAAAGAATGAGGCTTAAATCAATATAATTGCTATGCACAGACATATAGATAGGAATGGAAGGGGATAGCAGAATGAGGTAGTCTACTGACGACGAAGACAATGACAGTCTGTCGTGTCGTGATATGCGATGATGAATGTTAAATGATGGAAAAGAGAACTTAATATTATTTTTTTGTTGTTTGTTATGGTGATTGGTGGCATAAGGACCTGAGTGCAGACAAGGACTTAAGGGTGAGTGAGTTGAGTATATGCAATTGTTTTTCACTTCTGTCAGCTCAAATATTATTTTTTTTTGTTGACAGAGTCAACGAGTGTATTATTATTATTAAAGAAAATAGAGTACTCGCCATCAAAATAAATATCGTTCGGTTGGGATCAATAAATAAAACTCAATAAATCAAATTTTTGAGCTAACATTGCCTTTTTTTTGAATAGATGAAAAACTATCAATTGGAATAATACCAGAATCTACTACAATATTTCGAACTTAATTATCTATTGCGCAGTTCTGATATTTTAACAGATTAATTGAAATTCAAATTTTCGTTCAATTTTCTATTGCCTATTTTGAAAAATGAGATTTGTTGAGTTGTGTCATTTTTCTTCTGAACCGATGATGGCTACATGAAATTTGGCCCCAAGCAAAAATTGAAACAGGGCCCCAAAAATTTATATGAAACGCAACAGCAACAAAATTTTTAAATTTTGCGAATTGGGATCATTTTTCAATTTTTGGAGATTCTTTTCATTTTTCATTTTGATTTTAAATTTAAATTTTTGGGCTATTTTATATTTTTTGTTTGAGGTAATTTTTCATTGGGGCCAAATTTCATTTAGCCAAAACAAAAAATTATAAATTTTTTGGATAGGTTGCGCAGGAACACCAAATAAGTTTTTACTCCGGGATAGAGAGGGTTTTAGCCTCCTTTTTGGATTATTATTGAACATAGAGTAACACACAACGGAACCGAAAATTGAAAAATTTGAATTTTTGTTGGATTCGTATTGAAACAAGTAACTATACTACGGAGCCGAAAGTTGGAAAATTTGCCGGTAAACGCCAGGTCATACATTTTGAATTGGGTTTTTATCTTTACTTGCATAATTCGGTTGAAAATTAACTGATTTGCGTAGAAAGGGGCATTAATAATTTAGTTAATCTAAAAGGAATAACTTATTTGTTTCTTTATTGATGTAGAATTTCGGGTAGTTCTTCACATAAATTCATATAGGTATTTGTGGTACATACAAAGAAACGCTTAATATATAGAAATTATGCAAAGAATTTGAATTTAATGATTAAATGACAGAACAAATGTTTGTGGGAAAAAATTCGAAATCGATTTTAATTTTTTTAAAACAACAAACTCTTACACTTTTAACTAACAATATTCTGGCTTAAGAGTGATTTGCTATTCAAATGGGGGTGGCCCCGGCGCAGTGGAAGTAGTGCTTGACTGCTAACCTTGATGTGTGGGTTCGAGTCCCAGTCTAGGCAGCATTCTTTTCTATATTCCCTCAACTGAACGCCACTCCTGGAATTTAATGAGATAATCAAAACCTTATTTCTCAGTCCACTGTGCCAACAAAAATCTATCCTATCCTTCTATTCCTTCTAACATTGCCTAATTTATAAGACCCTAGGTCTTACTGGCAAATATATGTTTTTTTTTTTTTTTTTTTTTTTTAAATATATCTCATACCAAGTTTATATAAAATGAACTGTTAGACTGTTATGTACAGATTTTTCAGCCTAAATAATATAATAATGCTGATAAAAAAAGTACGTATACGCCACAGTGACTCCACTAATGCTTATTTTATATTATTTATTTTAAAGGGTCTGTAATGTTATACATATGTAGGAGTTAAAAACAGGCAAAGATTTATAAAGTGAAATTTTTCCACATGTAATAGGTTACAAGGTCACAAAAAAATGGAAATATAAAAATTTATCAGTGTGCAACATGTTAGGCTGGATTTTATTATAGGTTATAACATTTGGTTATTTTCTTCTTCTCATGATGGTAAATTCTCTAGAAGTAGGTAAAACTCATATTTGTTTTAATTTCTTTATACAAAGATATAGATTGGTACAAAAAAGATAGGGCTGGCAACGAGACGGGACCAGACGAGACTTTTGTTAGTCTCGTCTCGGTCTCATCAAAATCGAAAAATTTCAGTCTCGTCTCGGTCTCGGTCTTGGTCTTGGTCTCGCCTAACCAAGTCTCGTCTCGATCTCGGTCTCGCCTTTCTCTAACGTTTCGTTACTCTACCCAACTTCTAAAAGCGAGAAAACGATAGCAAAGCAAAGTAACCTGAAGTATTTCGAGTTAAAAAAATTTCTGGCTGGATGAAACAAATTAGTTTTCTTTCCTTTACCTTTAATTCACATACAAAATTCATAAAAAAAATCGTGTTATTTTTCTGCATGAGAAAGCGTTAATTGCATAAAGAGGTGCGCTCTGTTGAATACACGCCACTTTCTATGTCCACATTTCTCCGAGTTATTTCGTGAATTTGTGTGTAGCAACTATAAATATATCATAGCGTGGAAAGCAGCAAAAAAATCTAGTGAGTTTAAGCTTTTTTTTTTAATGTGACTGTATAGTAAAGTTTCTCTAGGGATTCCAATATTTATGACATTTCATTTTCATAATTAAGTTGAAGTTATAAATAAACTCCCCCTTCCTCTTCTCCTGATGCACTTCATCATTTTTATCTTTCCATTTCAGGTTTCAGCATCCTCATATTATTTTTATATGCGACAATATAAATATCGTATGGTTTCGCATTTGGTGATGTGATGTGTACAAGCACTGACAACACTGCACATCGCAGTAGAGCTCACCAGGTCCTGAGTAGTGTCATCCTACCTATACTACTGCCAATTAATCCCGATGCACATTAATTGTGTGTCACTGGGTGTCGGTAGCGTACAACGCTCTGTGGCTCTGCCCTAGAATTTCACTTCCTTCAACGCTGTGTGGAGCAGAAAAATAAAATAAAAAAAAAACAAGTACCTAGCACTCTCTTCAACTCACTACTCACCCTCACCATCACCAATATAGTAGTCCTGTACTCAAGCTCAGTATGAATGCACAATTTTCATCTCTCACTTCCTCTCGGAATTCTTATGGCCATTGTGCTTGTTTTCTGTGTGAAAAGTCCTACAAGTTTCAAAGATGAAACAAAAAACAAAAACAACAATAACCAAACACAAACGCATTACTTAACTCTTTCGGTAAAGTGGGGGGGTGCCTTCACCGCTAATTGACATTTTAAGCGTATTTAACAGTCAAAAAACAAAAAACCAAAGAATGGCTGTAATAATAACGGAAGCAACTCTTCCGTCTTTCAGCCAAGCCAAACCATTGCAAACAAGAGGGTAGCTGCGTGCACCACCCTGATTTAACTTTGTGGCACACCGCAGTACTTTACCACACCACACCAACACCACTCTGTGTTATACAGGACGATATTGTACAGAGATATATACCTTCAGGGACACTCAATTAACAATGCAGGCAAAAATTATAAAAGGAAGCATATGAAATAAAAGGAAGAAAATATAAACAAAAAAAAATATAAAACTTGAAAGCTATTTGCTTTCAGGAACATAAGGGCATTGGCTGAAGTGAAGGGTGCAACACAAAAAGTAAGTACGTCAAACTTTTATGAATTTATTTTCACGCTCGTGAAAAAGTTAGCCCTTTAAATTCACCCGGAGCAGAGAGAGTTCCTTTTGTGGGTTTTATAGAGCTCTGTTGGTTGGAATATGGAAAATTATAAAAAGTAAATGGAAAATATGCACATTTCAACGGCGCATAGAACTTTCCATATGTGTCGAACACACATTATTGTCCAAATAGTTGGTATACTGTTATACACGTCAGAAAAAAAGTTGAACTAAACATAAAGACATGCAAATTAATTAAAAAACAAAAAAAAATAATAATAATACGGCCGTGTCGGCGGCGGCGGCGACACAATGCAGAAAGATGTCATTTTTTTATTTGAAGGCACCTTCCCTACTTTGCTTAATTATAGTGACTTAAGCAAAGGAAAACAAAACAGTGGTTTTGAAATTTTAATTCGAGAAGATGTAGGTATTTAAAACTTAGTGGAGCAACAATATTTTTAAACGAAGAAGAGAATTAACAAAAACAAAAGAAAATTATTTTTATTGTTGTTTTAGTGGACTGCATTAAATTAAATTCAAATAGAAAATTTGTTGCGACCAATGCGTTTCGTCCAGGCACGACAGTTGGGCTCATCAGTTAGATGCTGTCGTACCTATCTAAGACTTAGAATATAATTTACAGTGCGTATAGGTACGCTGTAGATTTTATTAAGAGTCGGTATTCATCGACCAAAAAATTACGTCTTAGAAAGGTACGACAGCATCTAACTGATGAGCCCAACTGTCGTGCCTGGGCGAAACGCATTCGACTAAAGGTCGCAAAAAATCTTCCATTTGAATAATTTTAAACTTCTTTTCGAAAGAATGTAGGTCTAAAAAATTAGATAGAGAAAAATTAATTTTTTTTTTTGGAATATTATTTAAAAATAATGTGATGGCTCATTTTGTCTTATAGGTAAGTTGGTAGGCAAAATCATATATTAAGTTATGGCAAGTTATGTATTCTCAGAAAAAAACTAAAATTTCAATAAAACCTTACACTACGTTAATATAGAGAACACAGAAAAAGTGGGTAATGGAATTCCGTCTGTCTGTCTATTTATATCTATCCCTTTTCTGTGTGTATGTCTTTATTATTTTCATACCATATACCCTTTCTTTTACTCGGTGCAAAAATTCAACTGAATTCAATGCCTACAATTCTGTAATTTCAATAAACAATGTCATACTATAGGTTTACCTATGAAAATTGATTTATAGCTTCATGAGTTTGTGATTTTCAAAAAAATATTTTTTGGATCAAATCAAATTTTTTTGAAAACTCATTTTTTTGAAAACGAATTATTCAATTTTTTTTGAAATTTATTTAAGTAAGGTCCTCTGTGTTGATCCATCTTTTTCCAGAGAAGGAAAAAAAAAAACTAAAAAACATAAAATTGCCTTTTTTTATTTGCCCCAACAAATATTAGGATTTCAAAAATGTATGGTAATGTACACATTCCCGAGTTTGTGAAAATTGTGTTGTATGCGTTTGCAAACCTTGTTTTGCTCACTGGATTCTTCTCTTTCTTCTTACTACATTATTATGATTTTACAAAAATAATTCGTTTGTTTTTTGTATGTAGAATATTTTCAGATAAAATTTGTTGTCCAAAGGAAAAGGAATCGTTGGCTGCGTCTGTTTTTCAAAATATTTTTATAAGAGATATTTTTTATGAACTATATATATGTAGCATTCGCACATTGAATTAACCTAAACGTAAATAGTTTTAACCCAAACGTAAATAATTAACCCAAACGCAAATAGATTTAATCCAAAAACAAATAGAATTCTTTTTGTGTTTGGGTTAAAACTACACTTGCGAACAAAAAAAGGAATCACCTTCTTGCTTTGCGTAAAAACAATAATTGCTCTCAATGTAATTGACAGGCATGAATGTTTATGGTATCGTTAAAACGCAGGAACCATAAGCTTTAAATCAAGGTTAAAAACATAACAAACTTTGGGACTTCAGGAGATAATCGTTATAATTGAAGAATGTAATACAAAATAAAGTGAAATTAAAACAGGTAGTAGCTCGAAAATTAAACATTTACAACCAAATTAAGTAAATTTCTGTAAATTGTGTTACCCCGCCCCGCCCTTGCTCTAATTACAGCTTCTAAACGATTTTTCATTGACCTGATGGATTTCTCGACTGCCTCTTGCGGTATTCTTTCCCATTCGTCTACCAGTGCTGCTTTCAGTTTTTAATGGTTTTAGGAGGTGAGTTCCTGGCTCTAAGCCTTTGTTTCAGCTCGTCTTACAAATGCTCGATAGGATTTAAGTCTGGGCTTAGCGCCAGCCAGTCTATCGTGACAGTACCAACTTTCTTAAGGAATGCGATTGTTCCCCGCGCAGTGTTGCTTCCAGCGTTATTATGCATTATTACGAAATCAACCATAGTCAACCTTGTCGGTGGTCAGGTGATTTCGCCTGATGATGAAGCTATGATACACTCCGAAACGCGTGGTAAATTCAAACAAATAGTTGTGATATAAAAAAATAAAAGTTTTTTAAAAATTGAACAAAAATAAAATCAAATTGTTTTGTTTTTTTAAAATTCTTTATTTCTTCATTTCAAGTTAACAAAACTAGGAGACAAACTCAATGCAAACATTTTTATTTAATTTTTTTTAAATTTATATTTAAATAAATATCACAACTTTAATATGAAAATTTTTAATAATTCTATGCGACGCGTTTCGGAGTGTAACTCCATCATCGGACGAATCACTATTTTTCAAGTTTGAAGTTCAAGCTTTAAAATGTGACCATTAATATTTAAGCATTGTATCCACAGAGATTGTTGCTTTTAAAAGGCGGAAGGGAGTGATTCCAATTTTTTGCTCGCAAGTGTATTTACGTTTGGGTTAAATCTATTTGCGTTTAGATTAATTCAATGTGCTATTTTGTATATTTTTCATTTTGAATTCTTATTGTTTTTAGTTTATTTTTTTCAAAATGGGTGCATTAAACAAAATTGTTCTCGAAAACGATTCCTACCATTTTGTTGAAATTGTTTTAAATACTAATATAAGTGCGGTCTATCATTAACCAAAAATAAAATTTACGGTCCAGTAATTATTAACAGTAGAATCACTATTTTGATTTTTGACTACATATTTTACTTTCTGTAAAACCAATTTAAATTAATGTTTTTATGTATTCAAAATTTTCAAAAAAAAAAAAAAAACTTTTTTATGAAAATTTAATTTTTCAAAACTAGGTAAATGATTTTTTTCGAAATTTAATTTCCAATTTCACATTAATAAATATTAAGAAAAAATTTATAAAAGAATTTCTGAAAATAAGAGTTGAAATTTACATACTAAAAAAAAGTTTTTCTCCTCTTAAGAGAATTAAATTTAACAAATCACGCCTAATATTCTTGTCCGCGTCCGGGTAAAGGAGTGTCTGCTTTAGGGATCATAAAATGTATGGAATTTAGATCCAAGATCCACGGTCATGAAAATTTGTCCGTCTAAGGGGATTGTCCGCAAAAGGAGCTTTCTCTGCATTTGCATCATATCTCTCAAAATAATTTTCTTGATAAACATTCTTTTCAACAGTTGGGTTGGCCAAAAAACCTACATTTTATTTTTTCAGGTCGTAGGATGGAGACTCTAGAAGAGCATATAGGTAAACGATAAAAAACAATTTTATTTTAAAGAACTCGTTAATTGAATGACACAATATTTGTATGCAAGTTATTAATGCGATTTCTAAAAAAAAAAAAAAAAAAAAAAAATAAGGACGAAGGATATTTATGTACCTAACCTATAGTAAATTGTAAATTTTTTTTTTTACATTTTCAATTTCAAAACTTTCTTTTTTGTCCTTCGGGGATGCTATCGTATAAACAATCTATAGATATGCTGATATTAAGTCAAACCATCATGGAACTGATGACCCAGATACCAGATATTCAAAATAAGAAAGAGCACTCAACATCATATAACCAAGCTCTGAGCACCTTCCCTAGATGTCTGCTATTTGCCTTGACTTGAAGTTGTCCGTTGTCGATAAAAAGGATGCACCATGCAGGATGTACTATGCATTCAAGACAACGTAGGTATACCTTATCTTATTCAATAGACCATGGAATACAAAAAAAAATATAATACAACATAAGGATGAAGCTCACAGTATATACTTACTCATAGTTGTTGAAAAGAAAAGGACTTTTGTGCTCATCATCATCATATAAACTTTTGTATACTTAGTTCTGGCAAATCCTTTTTAAAATATCCGTTTGTTTTTTTTTTGTATTTCCATTTTGGTGGTTGAATGGTAAATAACGAATTCGTATAAGCCAACCACCCATGGCAACAGAACTTTTTACCACACACACACACACACCAGCATCCAGCTAAACTAACTTGAATCAAATGACCCGAGGATGCATCACGCCATTCAAAAGCAAAAAAAAAAAAAACAAAAAGGAAGCAGAAGCGGAAAATATTTATTTTCCAACAACCTCAGTAATGTAAGAACGTTTTGAGGATATGCTGCGAACCACAGATAATGGGGATGACTTCCATAGCCGGGTTCGTCCTGTTAGGAGGAGCGCATCATTTTATCCATACCTTTTATAAGACAGTTCCAGAGCAGAGAAACCAAAAAAGCCGGATAAAGTCATTCAAAAAGTTTGCACTTCTCTAATGGCTGAAAAAAGGTGCGGTTAGACGGGGCAGAGGACAAACACGAAAAAGACGGTTTCGGTTTCTTAACTGTGATGCCGATGATGTAAGTCCAGCGTGTAGGTACTCCTCTATGCTCTTTACTCTAAATTGATGCATTGAAGTGCTGGTCTCCTCAAGCTGCTAGACTAGGGATGTGTTGATTTTTCTAAATGTTTTTTTTTTTTTTTTTAAGTTTTCTTTTTTTTGCTATTTCCAAAAAGCCATTAAAAGGTTTTTTTTGTTGGTTGTTGGTTCTTAGTTTCAAATCACCACATTCACATTTCGCAATAAGAAATTATACAAACACACAAAGAAGCAAAGGATATTTGGCGCTACGAATTGTTAGCAGTGAGGACGAGGAGGCATTATTGAACGGAAATAAATCAAAAAGGATTTGCGGGTAATCAATTTGATGTATTGGTATTGGATGAATGCAGGCAGTCTGATTGTGAGTTCATTTTTGGAATATATGTAAATACATTTCTGTCTATTTGGGTAAAAGCTTTCAGTTTTTGAGGATGTTTTTTTTTTTTTGTTACCAGCTATATTTGGTAACTATAGTATGTTTTTGGTGTGTATTTGATTGAAAGCATTTTACTGACTCAAATTGATCTTGTTAGTAAATTTTACTTTCAACTTTTTGATTTGTAAACAACAATTGAAATCGTGAATCACACACCTAAGCTGACAATGATAAAGAACGCGAACAATATGGGTTCATGCATTTTTATCTGTAACTCTACCTACAGCCTAAACCACTGAAGCGATTTTCTTCAAACTTGGAGCATAAGATTTTTAGGTGATTCCCTAGAACAGAAACCTAGATTTATTTTCGCTCAAAAAATAACGGTACCTGCCATACAACCGTTTTAAAAAAAGTTATTTATCGCTAAAATAGCTGTAACGATTTTGATTAAAATTTTTGTGTGTACAAATGCTGGTATGGTCTTAATTTTGGTAAAAAATAAAATTACAAAAAACTATTAGTTACGGTATCTGCCATATAGAACCGTTTTTTTGTTGTTGACTTTCTCGTTAACGACTTAACCGATTTTGATCAAACTTTTTACACTGCAGGCCTTTTTAAATTTAAATAATTCTGCATATTTTCAAAAAAAAATATATTTTGGATTTAAAAAAAAAATATTTTTTTTTTTTTTTTTGAAAACTACATTTTTTTGAAAACCGGTATTGATTTTTTTTTTTAAATTATGGTTTAAATTGTATATTATTAAGTTCTTAAAACTGACATACCAAATCTATAGGTATATAATATAAATCAATCCCTTTTTGTGTTCGTACGCACTCGGCTAAACATCATCCGATTTGGTTGGGTACTTTTTTAAGTTTTGACAGAAGGTCCTTTTAAACTTGAATAATATTGTATACAAAAGATTTTCAAAAAAAATAATATATTTTTTATTTGGATTTAAAAAAAATCATTTTTTTTTTTTTTTTTGAAAATTATTTATTTTTGAAATTATTTTTGTAAGCTAAGGTTACAGTTGTGTATTTTTGAGTTCTGAAAAATTGATATTTTTTATAAATGTTAAAGAAATTTTATATACCTATAAAATATTGTTTTTTTGAAAGTTTAGTCGAGACATTTAAAACATCGGGTCTATTTAGAAAATATTAAAAGTACGTTTTTCTTAAATTCAACTTCCATTCATTATTTCGTTGCTTCATAGATCCTATTTCCACTAATTAAGTAATAAAGCAGATTTGATTATTTTAAATTTTCTCAAAAATTAAAATATATTTAAGCTGGTTTTTAGTGTTTGAGCTAGTACAGCAATACAAGTTCAATAAAACGCTATATATCTACTTTTGTTTTCCACTATTTATTTCTGTAGTTGTGTTTACACCCTTTTGTGAGTGAAAAACATTCTACGTTAGTGAAATTAATTAAGGTTGAAGTGCACACTCTTTGTCCGCTTTTATATTCACTAATTTAGTTGCTTATTTATCGGGCCTTTTGATTTTGTTATTGTTCACCAAGGTACATTTTACTGCGCTTGCTATAAAATTTCCAATAAAACACACCTAACGTAAAATTCTGAACAAAATAAATTTGAACACACACACCGTTTGCGATTCACCCTGTACGGTTAAATTTATATTTATTATTATTTTTATTAAGTACATGTAGTACTTATAAATAATAATATCATTACATTTTTATATTTTCTATCTATTTACTGCCTTATTTATAAACAAACAAATGGTTATTTCAGCTCTTGTGTTCAGGGTAACTACACCATGGAATAATAATATGAGTCTAGAAAACTTTTATTCCATGGTGTAGTTACCCTGAACACTAGAGCTAAAATAACCATTTTTTGTTTATAAATAAGGCAGTTAATGTTTAATTTTCAGTATTTTTTTTTATTTAAAATTGAAATTATATCTTCAAAAAGATTTCAAAACGGGTTGGTTTTTTACAATTTTGTAAACGAGTATGCATGCATAGGTACATTATTTCAATAAAATAGAATTAAATAAAATACAACAACACAAACATATATATGCCAGTCAGTAAGACCTAGGGTCTTATAAATTAGGCAATGTTAGAAGGAATAGAAGAATAGGATAGATTTTTGTTGGCCCAGTGGATTGAGAAATAAGGTTTTGATTATCTCATTAATTCCCAGGGGTGGCGTTCAGTTGAGGGAATATCGAAAAGAATGCTGCCTAGACTGGGGCTCGAACCCACACATCCAGGTTAGCAGTCAAGCACTACTTCCACTGCGCCGGGGCCATCCCCCAAATAACAAATAACTAAGGTAAACAAAAACAATATCCAAAGGTAAACATATAACTTCATATTTGGTCATTTTTAATTAAATACTTTTTTTGTTTAAATTGGTCAAACCCAATTCAAATAAATTCATCAAAATGATAAAACTATACAAACATGACACGAAACGTTTGAAAAACTTATTTTCCTGCTTATCTGGAAATATTTTCGCTTCTTTTTGTTTTAATAATTTTCCAGTTATTTTGTTGACATTTATTTTTTATTATAGCCCCCATGGCCAGTCCTGAAACAATTTAATTGATCGTTTTGTATATAGAAAACAAGGTCACAAATATTTGCAATTAGGTATATCCCCCAAAAATAAAACTGTCACTTCTATTAGTTCATATTTCCCTAACTAGCTCCATCCTCCCTAACATTGAAAAAATCGTTGTTTTACCGTTCAATAATTTTATTCATTCCAATTAAGTGCTTAACATCAATGATCCTTGGGGTTTATCAGTTTCACTATATCAAAATGACAACAATATGATAAATGTTCGACCTACCTTACCTATTTGTTTTATTTGCAGCTACGTTTTGTTTTTTGTTAAAAATATTAAACACGTCCTGTTACCCAAAAATCCATCCATCTTTTAGGTTTTTTTTTTAATCCGGAAAATTGCGTTTGAAATTTATAAAAAAATTTTTTTCATGAACAAAATTTTTAGCTGCAAATTGAATATCCTGCAGATTGACGGTTTTCTCTTTTTCATCTTTTTGATCCAGCATCAAACACACGCACCACAAAGACCCCATATTCCTCACTCCTCCTCAAAAACTAAATGTTAAACTCTATGTAAAATAAATTTCCACAAAAAAAAAAAGAAGAAAACATAAACATTTTCAATCGAAATTATTTTCCAATATGGAATATTAATTATTATTTTTCACTCACAACACAACACCGGTGTTTTGCTACACATTTCCTGTGTTCATGTTGATGGTTTAACGATAAATGGGGTTGAATAAATAGCCATAGTGCATATTTCTATTTGCTATTTCTATCGAATTGAAATTTTTATTCATATCTACATTGGACTATGTTTGATAACCAAAATGCATATTTACTGAATTAATGTCAGGCTAGAGAGGAGGGTTGAGATCAAACAATTTGGATTTTATGTTTTGCATGCAGCAAGTTTTGAATAATATTTTCCATAATCTATCTGTTTATCTGTAAAGGAACAGGATTGCCAGACTTAATTTCTGGTTAACCTAATATATAAAAATCTCATGTCACGGCTCGACCGATTTTTATGAAATTTGTTTTGTATATTTGGTAGGTATGAGAATTGGTTTTAAAGTATGTATATTTCATACCGCTAGGTAATAAGGGTGACCATATACAGATTTTTTTTTCTATTTTTTTTGACAAAATATTTATTTTTGTTTTTTCTTAGATTTGAAATAAAAAAATACTTACAACCCCAAATTTTCACCTTCCTAACACCTCTCTACATTTTTTAATCGTGATTTTAGTATTTGTGCATGAACAATTGAACAATATCCAAATAAATCGGTGTCATTTGTTTTTCAAACAGAAACAAATTGTTTATGTTGTTGAATGACAGATGGTGCTAGGTTTGCCTTATCAAACTTTGATTCACACATGCGCAAGTCATTGACGTGAAGTGTTGCGTAACTTTGACTTTTCATTCAGCATTTTGTATGTATCTCACAACGCAGTGCGTGCAACATTTTGCACAAATTTATTTTAGTTTATAAGAAATATTGTACGTGTTTTGTGACTGCGAAAGGTTGGAATACTAAAATAACAAATACATTATCGAAATTAAAATTTTCAATAGTAAGTACCTACAACAATTTGGTCTATTTGTGTGTTTGTTACACTAAACAATACCAGCAAGACGTAAGGGGCCCATTTGGGCCGTCGAATGAATGAAGCAACAAACATGCGAAATAGTAGAGTTGAAAGAACAGACGAACACTTCCCGTCATTCCACGTTTAACGTATGCCGACATGATCAATGTTAACTTGAAATTATCTCTACTATGGCGTTATGTTGAAAAAGTCAAGTTAAAAATAAATAAATATGTGCTTCCAAATGATACAAGATCAAACCGCTGACACATTCTGAAAACAATTGTTAGTTGCAGTGATGGAAAAGTTGATGTCCATGAAAATACTATCTGCTTAAAATTGCGCGCCGATTTCCGCACAATCGTTGATTCGAAAAATGCTCTCATTGAACGCATATTCCCTGATGTACACACACAAAATAGGTACATAAATAAAAAAGTGGACGATACAGTTTGCGCTGCCAACGAAGCTGTAAATTATCCAACAAGTTGTGTTCACTGACTTCGTACTTGATGTAATCGGCCCGGTACAGCTGCATCCGAAGTAGGGTCTGAAAAATTCTTAGAACAGAACTGCGACGCACAACAACAGCACCCTTTCCGTTTCAAATTACTTACTTACTTACGTTCCATTTCTTTGAGATATCCTGGGTGTCCAAACGACCCGACGAGATACGCCATGAAATGCTTGATTGCAGCGATATTTCTGAAGTGCTCTGCACAGATATAGTGCTGCGATATTTTTCTCCTCAATAGAACACAAGAATCACGAACATCGTTTTCACGTTTGTTTATCGACTGACAATGCGCACCGTCTTTCAAATCGTTTCATTCGTTCTATTTTACCGATAAACGATCGTTTTATTTTATCGATCAGATTCGATCAATTTTATCGATCGTTAAACATTCAAACACATTATTATTCGTTATTCTTTATTTAGCAACCAAAATATTCACAAGAAATAGTTTATATGGCAGAACAACGTTTGCCGGGTCAGCTAGTATCTCTATATTAATTAGAAAAAAAAAAAAAAAAACTACACAAACATATATATGCCAGTAAGACCTAAGGTCTTATAAATTAGGCAATGTTAAAAAGAATAGAAGGATAGGATAGATTTTTGTTGGCACAGTGGACTGAGAAATAAGGTTTTGATTATCTCATTAAATCCCAGGGGTGGCGTTCAGTTGAGGGAATATAGAAAAGAATACTGCCTAGACTGGGGCTCGAACCTACACATCCAGGTTAGCAGTCAAGCACTACTTCCACTGCGCCGGGGCCACCCCCGGCTTATTTCTGAAAAATTCAATAAAAAATTTAAAAATTATCTTACAAAACTACATTTATGTACTTTGGCAACCCTTGGGAATGTGTATACAAAAAGGTTTATCGTTTATGGTTACCTCAATCAGATTTCGATTATACAATGCATTTTTGATGAGTATAGTTAAACCACAGGTTTCACAAATTCGTGCTATTTTTTGGTTGATTCATAATAAATTTATAAAATAAAGATGATTAATTTTACTAGAGGTTTGCCCTTTCATTAATAATAAAATAAAGTAGTAGATTATATGTTTTTATAATTGAATAAAAAAAAAAGTAAAATCATCATAAAACGGGATGATGAAGCTCATTAATTGCTATACAAATAATAAATACTCAAATTGTTGTTATTTCGCTTTTTATTGTGTTTTTAATTTAAACTTTTTTTTTTCTTAACGAATTTTTTATTTGCAGCATTTTCAATGTAATCAATTAGCTGATGTAAGTATTTAAATATTTTATTAAATTAAATGAGTTTATTGAATATGTGAATTAATATTATATATTTTGTTAAAGTTGATTTAAGGGATTATTTCAAATTTAAAAATGACATACGCAAAAGTGATGCAATCATTTACAAAACAAAGAATATAATTTATTATAAATAATGACTGTTATTTTAAACAATTTCATTGCAACATGAATATCCCAGTGATCAATTTTAGCATTTTTGAAAGCGGAAAATCACTATTCATCAGATATGTGGTTGACGAGGTTATATTTATAGGTGCAAAATACTAAACCAAAGACTAACATAAAATTTTGGTTCCTTACTGTCTGAAATATTAGTGCAGTAGTAGCTGAAGCTTGTAAACTACTACAGTGCAATGAAAAGCTGTTTAGCTGTATGTTGTAATACAAAGCTGAACGAACTTCAACTTTATCTAACATCAGCAACTAGCAACAGCCAGTTAAACTGACAATGAGAGATGGATTCTCAATTTTTTTTTTGATTTGTGATCCACCAAAATATCGTTTATGAGATTTTGTGATTTTTCGCAAAGTATTTGACAAAAAAAAATCTCCAAAGAAATGCCCCTCATCATTTACATACAAAAAGCATATATTCTTATTAACCCAAATAAAATTCTGGATTTCCAAAACTCGCATTCATAAAAAGTGTTCCAGGGAGGGTTTGGAGTTGAAAGATTATCGTAGACATGTCTTCTTCTGGGCGAATTTTGACATTTCAACCGATGAACAATTCTAGTTTAAAAAGAATACCTTCAAAAATTTAAATTTTTCATGAATATTTGCTTTATATTTTGATGAATTATTTCGTAATTTGTTACACATAATGGATATAATCAAAACCAAACCTTTTTAACGCTGTGGCTCCATTGGCAATATTTGAGGCAATGTCAATTTCAATGGCGGTGGCACTTTATTGCTTGTGTGGGGCATTTCATGCCCAGGCAATTCCAATTGTCAACAAATTCACGTATAGAAATGACGACAGCAACTGCATAAATATACTGTTTTTGATAATACAAAATTTTAATTCACTTATTTGTGGTCACTCCTATTCATATTTTCAATTTTCAAAATGAAGGAAAAATCGTTCAAAATCGTGGAGAAACCATTTTGTAAAAGACAAAATGTCAAAATTTATTGCCTCGTTGATGGAAATCAATAATTGCCTTTCATATTTCGGGCAATGCAATATTGCCATTTCTATTGACAAAGCGTCTCCAATGGCAATATTCAAGGTAATGGCAATCAGGTAAGCAATTTACTGCCTCAAAAATTGCCAATGGAGCCGCTGGGTAAGAGACAGGGTAATGCAATTTTTTATTCAATTTTCTCCTTGGGGCATATTCCTGGGGGAGTACGATAACTTTGGAGCCAAAAGTTGATAACGGTTTTTAGTAGATGGGTCAAAAACAAGCATTTTTTACTATGAGAGGGGGGGGGTCTATCTCACCCCGTTTAGAAGGTAGAGTCAATTTTAGAAAAAAAATTACCTAAACTGAAAAAAAAAAATTTAAAAAAAACGTCAAAACTAACAAAGAAGTACTATACTGGTTTTGAGATCCAGAAATCTGTTCTTTAATTGTAAATTTAAATAAAATTATATGTGTTAAAGTTTTTTGAAAAATTCGCATGCAAACTAAAAATTTTTATAAAAAAAATGAAAAAAAAAGCTTAGACCAATTTTTTTTATCAAAATTGTGAAATGAAGTGCTTAATTGGCTTTTTGTCAATGCGTATATCAATTCTTAATCGAACACAAAAAACCAAATGGTTTTATGTCTTCTAGTTTTTGAGAAAATTGAAAATCACGAAAACTACTTTTTTATGAGATTTTTTAATCCAGCTAGAATCCAGCATTAGGGCGTATAAACAACGAGTTATGTTAAATAATTCAATTAAAAATAAGAATTAAAGAACAAATTTTTGGCTTTCAAAACCAGTATAGTACTTTATTGTAAGTGTTGCCGTTGTTTTTTAATATTTTTTTTTTTATTTTAAGTCATTTTTTTTAAATTGCCTCCTACGGGGCGAGATAGACCCCCCTCCCATAATAAAAAAAAGTGCTTCATTTAACCCCTCTACAAAATAACGTCATACATTCTTGGCGCCAAACTGATCGTACTCGTGCCCATATTCCGATTCCGAAATGTTACACATTAAGCCACATTACTGGAAAACCAATGTGATGTTAACTTCTTTTTGATACTATTTGCGTGTTTAAAGATACACAGCTAAACATCTTTGTGTTGTTTTCCAAAACACAAAAAAAAAAAAAATAAATAAACACACACCATTTCAGAAGTGAACAACTCCCATAATAACGTATTTTAAATTCTCGTCCTTTCTCAGCACTAAAAGATACCATACACACAACTTAAAAAACTTCGACCACATTCAACGATAGTTTGTTAACCTCCATCATACTATTCTCTATGCACACTTTTCGCAAAAAAAAAAATATAAAATATAAATTTCCTTTATAAACTTAGGACATTTTCCTCTCTAAATAACCGGAAATAAATTAGGAATAAAGAGATAAATTTGAAATCATAAATAATTTTCTATTTAATCCACTATTAAATAGAAAGAAAAAAGAAATCAAATCAAGAGAAAAGAGACAAGAGCTCCCTATAAAAAGAAAAAGAATAAAGAACTATACATTATAATCTAACAAATGCGCATTTTGAAAAGGAAAATCCATAAATTTCCACTCGAATAGATTGGAAAAACGTTTTTTTTTTCATAGCGAGACATAATATCTTTGTTGATGGTGCTGTTTGTGCAGTATAGAAAATCACACAAACCATACATATGCTGAAGCAAAAGAGTGAAGATAGATTTTATAAAAGCAGCATGTAACATGAACAAAAGGTCATAATACGACATCTCAAGAAATAAGCTCTAGAAATTCATTGGCACGGAATGAAGCCAGTAACTTAAAAGTATTACCAAAATTGATTGAAGTTACATCAGACGTATAAATTTTGATAACATGTAGATAACCAGCAAAGATAATCGATTCTGTGTCATTTTTTTTTGTTTTTTGAAATAGAGAAAAAAAGTTGAAAATTTCAAAAAGATTTCTGTTTTAACATTAAAATTACCTATTTAATAGTTCTCATTCACTAGTAAAGTAAAAAAATTAAACTTCCACTACGCTAAGAATTTACATACATAATATACCTTTTTTCGTCCAATTATCGTAACCGACAAAATGCAAATCTTACATTAAACTAATTGATTAATTTTTTTCTGGGCATTATAAACGATCGGACATTTATTGTTAGCTTTCAGTAACAGTATGGCCAATATTGTTCAATGTTGAAATTTGGCCTGATTGGTTTCGTTGCTGAGCAAACAAAAAACAATTTGTCGCTTACGATATACTTTTTAATTTTGACGCTTACGATAATTTGGCGGGAAGGGCTCGATATATGTAAATTCTGAAAAGCAGCCATTATTTGGAAAAAAGCTTTTGATTTTCTTGATTGAAGTTCTTCATTCAAAATTCTACAATCTTATAGCACGTAATATGCGGAATATTCGCAAAAAAAAGATAAATTTTTTTAATTTCGGTAACTAATCTACTTTTTTTCAAGGTCACAATGCAGAATGCTAGCACCTCGTTTCAAAGAGAAAAAAAAAAACAAGTAGATATGCCATGAAAGGTCATAAAAGGTGAGTTTTATCAATTTCGGTCAGCAAAAGATGTGTAGGATGTTCGAAAACAAATATGGATTGTGGTCAGAATCCCACAAAACTCAAACTCATGAAAACACAAAGTCTCGAAAACTCAAAATTCCGAAAATACAAAATCTCGAAAACTATAAAATCCCTAAAACATAAAATCCCAAAAACGTAAAATCCCGAAAATCAACATCCAAAAGTCAAAATCCCGAAAACGAAAATCCCTAAAACCAAGATCCCGAAAACTCAAAACCCCGAAAACCAAAACTCAAAATGCCGAAAACGCAAATCCCGAAAACCAAAATCACGAAAACTCAAAATCCGGAAAACTCATTATTCCGAAAAATCATTATTCCGAGAATATTTATCCGAAATAAAAAAATGTCGAAATATTTGCGGAATTCCAAAATGTTATTCGACTTTTTATTTAACATTTTAAACTGGTTTTAAGTATACGATTTCGGCTTTTCGGGATTTTTTTTTTAATGAATTAAGTATAAAGTTTTTTTAAGGTAGTATTTAAGGTCGGTGAGATTGTTAGCATCTCATATCTGGGATATTCAAAAACATACCATCTGAAAAGTTACTTAACCCTTATGTATAAGGGACAACTTGTTTCCGAAATTGGTCAGCTATTATACATATCTTAACTAATTTTTAAAGTTTTTTTAACTATTGCGAATATCTCACAAATGAAGGTGCCAAAAATCTCAAGTGACCTTGAAAAATTTTAACCATTGATTAAATATTTTCTATGGCTTTGTAATTTCTGAAAAAAAGTTGACGAATAACCTTTTAGATAGAAGTTTTTGTAAGAGCAATAAATTTTAAGAAAAACGTGCTTTAAACTTGACAACCTCGTTTATTCTCTCGTTTTAAACAAAAAAACTTCACTGCCGCAAAAGACTTCCATCTAGATTTTATTCAACAATAACAACAAAAATTATTTTCTATTGTATTTGTTATTTTTTTTTCTCCGTAAAATGGATTTTATGTAAAATAAAATTCAATAACTTAAGATATTTACAAAAAACTTAATTTTGAAGCTTTCAACCCAGAAAATAAGTTAATATTTGGGTAATCATATCTTTAAGAGATGAATTTAGGAAGTGGATTTTTTTTTTCATTTCTGAAATATCAGTAAAGCACTATTTCATGCACAATATATGTAACCCTACCACCGTTATATATTTAATAGTTTTATACAATCTGTCGTAATTGAATTTTAATTATCTAATATAGCTATAAGATAACAGAAACCATTCTTTGAATTTCAGGACATTTTGGTGGCAATAAGCTAAAAACTTTGTATGTGCGGGACACATAAAATAGTATGACACGCATTCAAAATCTAAACCCCAAAAAAAAATGATGTATCACTGTCACCGATTTTTATAGCCTATGCGTGATCAAATTAATGGCAGAAAATTGTAATAAAATCGTCCTCGCTTTTGCGTCAAAAACCTATTGACGTAATCAAAGCCTGAATAATTTAACCTTTTCGTGATATTATGTTCTATGCGGTGTTTGTCATAAAAACAAAAAAAAAATATACAACAACTGGATTTTGAATAAAAGATTTTGTCTTTGCCTTGAATGTGATGTTTCCCATTAAGCCATCTATTTTATTGCTTTTTACATAAATCTATACAATTTGAAAAAGAAAATATATTTAGAATAATAGATGTATAGTTTGGGGAGTTATTCAATGTATTTGAAGATTTTATAGATTTAGGTTTATCAGACTAAATTATATATAAAGTTACTGCGTACTATATTTCAAAATTTATGAAAAATATTTTCTATTGATTTTTAGACACATAGTAGTCCAGTCAACGAAGACCTAAAATTATAAAATAAATGAAATAAATCGTGTAGTCTAGGTTATTTTTTTAAGTCGAACGCTAAAAACTAGATAGCTGTAGGTCTTTTAGTTTTTGAGAAAAACAAAAATTATGAACACATCTTCCTTAGTGTTGCTTCAAGCGAAAATATAAATATAACATTTTTTGTAGGAAATTTAATTTACTTTAATTCCTTGGTCCAGACTTTTTCAGTTAAGCCCTTGGTTTTCGAAATATTCGCGAAAACCTAAAAAAGGGGACCTTTAACCCCCTCTCCAGGCTTAAGCTCGTGGCCCTGGGCTGCGGACTTTTGGTATGTTGGACCTGAGGGTCACCCCTACCACTTAAAAAAATAACCTAGACTACACGATTTATTTCATTTATTTTTCCTGGACTGGACTATTATAGATATTACTAAAATGATTGAAGAATGAAATAGTATTCAGAAACATGGGCTTTTCATAAATATCCCTTTTTTGTTTGTCACATTAAAAAAAAACGCCTCGTGATCTAATGCTATGTATATCTGAAGAGTCTAACAAATCCTTATATCAACGATGAAAGAACGAGTACCTATACCTTGCAAACGAGTTGAATGGGTTCGAATAAAAACGAGTCAAGCAGCGCTCGTGAACAAAATACTCACGATCAATGTGCTCGGATGCACTCGACTCGTAAGATGTGTATCCGAGGTAGGTGGTTTATGGGTGGTGAGCTAGCTAAACTCTTCGGTGTGTGCATTGGGGATGGTTGCATTGTTGCATATCACCGGCTACAAAAAATTTAATTGTTCTTTTGAAGCAAAGGAATTTTAATTTAATTTTTATTGATCATTGCATAGTTACATCTTCTTCTTTTTTTGTATACAATAGCAAAAAATACAGATCTTCTTGAGACTAAAATCTACCTACCCTATAACGACAAACGACCATACTCGAGAACAAAATGTTCATGATATTCACTTTGCCTCAACAAAAATACCAATATTTAGAGTGTTCAAATAATTCATCTAATAATAATCTCTTGCTCTGATTTATTAAAGCAGGTATTTCACTTTCAGTAATAATTTTGTTTTATTTTAAATGATTTTTACGGATTAATTTTTACCTTTGTATTTAAAAATACGTTTTGAAAAAGTAACTGAAAAATTTTTGAATTAAAAATATAATAAATAAAATACTTATATAACATATTCAATTTATTTGCATAAAAACTATACAAAAAATTTTTTTAATAAATGTTGTTCATTAAATGTTTTTTTTACGCCATATTGGTAAGCAAAAAAAAACAAGTCGATATATTTTAAGTTCAATAAATTTTTAAAAAATCTCCCATAAAATGTCTTAAAAATTTAGTATATAATAAAACAACAAATATTTTATTTATTTATTTATTTATTTTACATTTTAAATTGTAATTTGTTTTGTTTTTTTTTTTTAATTTAAACTAGTTTTTTTGAGCTTACTGTTAATAAATATTATATGTCCAGAGTTGAATTATTTTTGTTTAATTCACCACTGAAACAGGTCCTAGGACCAGGTTTTTTTTTATTATTTAGCCAATTTTTAGACAAAATTTCTTACAATTTGTCAATTAGCGCAAAAAAGCGCCATTTTGATACCATTAACTCATTGGAACCTATTTATAGAAGAGTGGAGTAAAAGCTGGCAGGAGGCCATCCACAAACGCTTTGAGTCAGACACTTAAGTGTCAAACTAGTCACTACATTGCCAGAGTCAGATGGGCTCTGTGGTTTGGCCTTTTGGATTTTATTTTGTAAAGGTTGTTAAAGTTATGTAATATTGAGTAACAATTGAAGATGACTCAGACACTCACTCAGAAGAATCACCCTCCTCATCCCGTGTCCCCTCAAAACTCAAAGTCCGTATACTAACAGTCTAGCGAATCAGGGAAAGGGAGTCGCGATGAAAATGCTACCGTCTCAAAGCCATTTCGTTGCGTTAAGAAAAGAGATTAATTCTTTGATCTTCATTTCGGAAAGTTCGTTAAGGTCGTCATAAAAAGCATGTCCAAAGGATTGTACTCTATACCGGGCTAGACCAGGGCATTTACAGAGGAAGTGAACTATTGTTTTCTTTTCCTGCTGGTCCGCACAACTTCGACAGTGAGTATTGTAAGGTATACTCAGTTTTGACGCATGCTCTCCTATTGGCCAGTGCCCAGTGCAAGTTGCAACGATCCTGGCAATGCCCTGCCTTGATTTGCAAATTAGATCTTTTGTTCGGGATTTACTATAAGTGAGCCACATCTTTCTAGATATTATACAGTTGCTCAGACTGCCCCACTTTCGATTGGATTTGGTTAGGAAATTTGAGAATAAATTGCCCTTCATACCGAGGAGTATTAACTCGTTCCGCAAGTGAGCGATGAAGGGCTGATCCTTACCTGGCCAGTTCGTCCGCTCGCTCATTATCCTCAATGCCACAATGATTTTCGCCAAGAAATTACATTACGAAGAATCGTCCAATTTAAAAAATATTACCTATTCACAGCTAGTTTTATATATTTTTCTCAGAACTTAATAATCATATTTAAAATATGTATTTGATAAAAAAAAATGCAAATACTGAATAAATTTAAGCTTTTCTCCTTTTTCATTAAAAAAAACCCTAAACATGCTGCTGAAATATGAGACTTTTTTGCGAAATACCAAACGCGTGTCCAAATATAAACAACTTTTTTGCGCACCCTACATAATATTTGAGGCCATGAGAGCCATGATAGTGGCCTAACTGATTTTTGCACTTATTTTTAAAATGGGGAAAACTAATATTTATCATAACAAATACTACCTTTTTTTGAAACAGTTATGTGCTTCATCACTCTACAGGGTGATCGGTATTAGATGCACCAAACTGCTGTATTTAGTCAATTATTTTAGAAAATTGGTCCTTCTGTTATTTTCAATTTTCTCAAAAACTAAAAGACATTTTAGCATCCGGTTTTCTGTTTTTTATTGAAAATTAATAAGAGCATTGAATTTTGAATACAAAAATCATACTTAATTACATAAAATTTTGAAAAAAAATTAGTTTGAAACTTTTTTTTTCATTTTTTTTTTTAAATTTCGAGTTTGGAAATTAATTTTTCAAAAACTATTCACTAACACAACTTAATTTAAAATGAAAATCAAAGAAAAGATTTCTGGCTTTCTTAAGAGTATAGCATGGCATTTTGAATTGTACCGTTGTTTTTATATATTTTTTTTTCTGGTTTAAGTCAATTTTTTAGAAAATTGCCCCTCCTGCCTAAACGGGGGGAAATAGACCCCCCCACCACCCATACGATTTTTTTCTTGTCTTAACCCAACCTACTCGCTTCAGCAGTTTGGAGTATCTTATACCGATCACCCTGTATAGACATCACCGTTCGAAAAGAAGCAGTTTTTTTTTACTATAAGATTTCATCTTTTTAAAAATATTTAAGTTCAAAAACCAGTTAAGTGACTCTGCTTCTCATTGCCTCAATTTACCTTAAATATTGTAATTCATTCAAAAGTCTAAATTTTTATTTCATAAAACCATAATTTTTTAAAACAAAAAAAAAAAACTATCAGAAAATAGTTTTTATTCGCAAGTAGGTACTACAAAAATTTTAAATACATACATATTACGTATAAATTATATCTTATTTTTGTAATATTATGTATAAATTTCGAATAATTATTTATTACCCATGATGCAAATTGTATTTTAGTATCTACTAGAATCTAGGTCAACAAAGTGCATTTTTGATTTCCCATAACAAAACTCCCGTTGGACTCCCGATGAATCCTTCTCCAAACAAACAGAACTTATCCTAGACAAAACCTCTTGATATTTAATTTTAAAATGAAAATCATCCTTCACATATTGCACAAAATATGTCCTAACAATGTGAAAAGGAATCCTCGTTTATACTTATTAATGTCGAGAAAACATTCCAATCATTCGACCGGTACGTGAATACGCAAGAACGCATTTTTTTCATTTTTTTTTATTTTGTATTTTATACTTTCATTATTGCATACCGATTTGGAAATTCTTCCTGAACATCCTTTCCTCTGACAGAACAGAATAAATATAAAAAAAAAAAAAACATTTTATTGGAAAACACAGAAACAACTCCAACTTACCATCATCGTCGTCATCGATAGATATGGCTGCAGTATCAATAGCAGGCCCACTGGCTATGACATCCATGCCAGTAGAGGACCCTCCAGCAGCTGCAGCTGCAACAGCAGCATTGACACCATAGCACTGATGAATCCTTGAAAAGTGTATTGTTATAAAGACTATAAGAAGCTTAAACACCCAAGTCCTGGTGTCACACATTGTCCATTTCACACACTTTCACCTTGCGTTAGATTTTATCAGATTTATTTGTTTAAATTCAAGCCGATGGCAATGGAGCTCTATATAAACAACAAATATTAAAACTACCAACAAGGACGAACCCAAAGATTTGTGAAAAAGAAAAAAAAAAAACACTCTAGGAAAATATACAAAAAAAAAAAAAAAGAAAGTAAACCACTAGACCCGGTAGAGAAAGGACTTTCAAATACTTGGAAAATTTACTTTTCTTCACTTTTTATGGCATAGGATAAATTTTTCTTGAAACAAGAAGACGAAGAACAAACAAAAATTATTAAGTTGATCAAAGAAAATAACTCAACTTCATTCACTGTGTATTTAACCGCACCATCAAAGAATGTGAGTCAGTAAAAAGGATTTTTATTTTATTTTTTGTTTTAATTTTATTTATTATTTTTATGCTTTGGGCTAAAACAAAAAACTAAACTGGTTGAGAAAAATTATAATTTTTTATTTTCAACGCACACACTCTGCGAACGATGAGCGAACACAAGGATGCAACTTTCTTAAATGAAAAATATCCTCGCAGATTATTGGTTTTATATTATTTTTTTTTGCTATCAGATTCTCGGATTGGAAAAAAGGAAGAACTTAGCACCGGCACAGGAATCAGTAGACTGGCAAAACAATTTTATCCAAAAGCATGGCTCATATAATATTGTCAACAGAGAAATAATTTTTTTTTTGTGGCTATTTTTGTCAGAGAACATCCTTTTCTCAATGAATTTCCAGTGGACGGAAGTGCGCAGGATTTGCCAAAACTTCCAGTATTTTTCCAGTTTCACGTTGGGCGCCACATGTCTGTTGAATTTTGCGGTAGTCCATGAAAATCAACAAGAACTACAGGACACTTGCTGTGTTGTTATTGCTATTTTTGAGACGTAAATAATACGCAATTGATGGTGTATGTTGTTTATTTTTCAACCTAATACGACGTAGATTTTATAAAGGATGCTTGAATATAAATTTTGTATCTGCGTTGCGGTAGTCATTAAAGAAAATCCTGTCGAGCACAAAAAAAAAAAAAAAATGTTTCTTTGACTTGTGTGTGTATTTGATTTGTTTCAATGTATGTTGTTGGTCTTTTTTTTTGGATGGAGAGACCATTGTGAAAACGAATGTTAATGAATAGAAAGTATTAAAAGCACGAAGATATTTTTTTCTCAATGAATTTCTTTTTTACTGATAAGGAAACTCGATCAATATAAATTTTTCATTTCTGTTAAAAAAAAAAATAAAAATTCTAGAAACGGGAAGAAAAAAATCCCTGTTCTGTCAATTTATTTTTGTCTTTTGGTCGAAGGATGATTTATTGTTTTGGGAAAATTTTAATTTTTACTTGCGGGCAAGTTTTGGATTCGTAAAAAAAAATCGAACAAGAGATTTCAATCAAACTTGACATTATGATAATAGAGAACATGAAAAAAGCGAAAAAAGTAGGTCTCGCAATTCAGTCTGTCTTTCTATATGGCTGTGTGCCTATATTTTTGTGTGTCTGTATGTATGTATATGTATGTATGTCTGGCTGAACCTCAATCTACAGCCTAAACCACTGAAGCGATTTTCTTAAAACATGGAGCATACAATTTTTAAGGTCCGTCAGGCTTATGCAGGAATTGAGTACTCCAATCCCGAAAGAGCTCCAAATTCCCTTCACCCTAAAACTTGTGGTGGACTCAGCTTGACGACAACCTGGGTCCACCACAGCTCCCAATGCAAAATTTCAAAAATCAAATGATGCACGAATTAGGGGCTAATTTGGGGCTAATTTACTACCCCAATCCCAAAAGAGCCCAAAATTCCCTTCACCGCTCAACCGATTTTGATCAAAATTTTCACTCTGGATTTCCTTTCAAATCTTAATAATACATTAAATTTTTTCAAAAAAAAATAATTTTTAGTTTAAAATAGAAGTTGAAATATTTCTTTTTTTTTTGAAAACGGGTTGATGAGTTTTTTTTTTAAATTATGGTTTGACTTGTATATTCATAAATTTTTAAAAATGGCATACCAGATATTCTTTCAAGAAATTTCAAGGAATTTCAAGAAATTTTATATAAAAAAAATTATTTTTTAAGAAAACCGGTGAAACGATATTTGAAATTTGTTCTGAATAAATTTGCATTTTTCAAGAATATAATTCTTTATTCAGTCATTAAAATATTTTAAGTACTTGTTTTATCGATTTAAAGAACGTGTTTCATGCTTCTTCCCATATTATATGAAAAATTAATATATACATAATTATTGTTATTAATTCCAAGCATTTTTAACCACAAGAGCAAGTTCATGAGATCCTGTCGTGACTTTTATTTTGTAGAAAAGTTCATGTTTATTATAAGATAATCTTGAAAATTATTTTGGCATGAAACTTATTTCACATAAATTGTTTAGCCCATTTTATTTAAATTATAGAAATTTCTAATTTATTTAATTACATATTTATATTTAAGTTTAGGCTTTATTTATTTGCAAGTGCAAAATTAAACGCTTTTCTTATAAACCTTACACCTAGAGCTTTCATTAGATTCTTTCTGGTGGTTTCATAAAGTACGTAAGACTTTTCTTGGAATTTGCACACATTTTATTAAAGTGCTCTAAGACATTTCCTGTATTAAAGAAGGTCCAATGGTTTTTTTCTTGGACACGACAAATAAAATAAAAAAGTTCTTCCTTGATATTTAACTTGCCATATATTTTATAATTTCCCACAAAACAAACCAAAAAATATTTGTTATAAAGCTTGAACCCTTGACCTCATGGTTAATCATTGTTTTTTTTTTTTTTTTTTTTTTTGTGCAAAACACACTCAATGCAAAGCAAATTTCCTTATTATTATTTTTTCCTGATGCTTAAAGGCAAATTACATAACAAACGAAACCCCAAACTACCTTTTTGTTTGGTTTATTTATTTTAAATTTGGATTTTTTTTTCTTGGTCAGGAGGACAGTGCTGAGAAGAAGTGCTCCTCCTGTAGGCACAATAACAATTCCCATGAGAACCAATAAACCAAGAAAAATATTCAAATACCCCGTCAGGGAATAAAAATTCAATAATAATTTTCTTTATATTCTTTCATAACAATCCTTAGAATTTCCTTTTGTCCTTTAATATTTTTTTTATTATTCTGTTGGTAAAATCTTTTATGTAAAATATTATGAGGATTTATTTTCAGTTAGTTTTATTCTTTTGCCTGTTTTTTTTTTTTTTTTTTTTGTTCATTTTGTTGGTTTTAATTAGGTACTCAGGTTAATCTGTCTGAAACCAATAAATTAACCAATTTTTAATAGACACAAAAATATTATACAACTTCGTTGTGAGACCTATTTATTAAAGTAATAGTTTTAAGTTTGTCTGTCAAAAACTTTGAATTTGTAAAATCGTTGCCAAATAAAAAGCACTTTGTTTTTCAGAAATTGATTTTTAGTCTGAAAAAGAAAAAAAACACATTTTTAATAAAAGGAGAATAGGTACCCAAAAACGTATGGGCGAAAAACCCAGAGTCGATTAAAAAATCCATAATATGTTGATCGAAAGTACATACCTTAATTGAAAATAACAAATAGGTATAGCCGAGACTGGCTACGACTATTTCAAATTCTTAAAAACTAACTGCCTTATTCATAAACAAAAATTGGTTATTTCAGCTCTTGTGGAAACTACACCATGGAAAAAGAATTTCCCGGACTCAAAATAAAGACAATTGCTTACTGCTCCATTTGAATCCCGAAAATTGTTATTCCATGATGTAGTTTCCCTGAACACAAGAGCTGAAATAACCACATTTTGTTTATGAATAAGGCAGTAAGTGTTTTCGTATGCAAAAAAAGTAAAATATTTCGAAATTGTAACGGTATAGCGATGAAACTCTGTCATTTTCTCTAATTCCAAGAGCAAATCTCGAAGATCCAATTTGTAAAACTAGCCCTAACTCCCTTCTACTTCTGCAGATACGTACGTAGGAATTTTTGAGTAAGTCACTAAAGCCTGGCTCTTCACGAGTTGCTACACCACCAAATTATTACTTTTTTATTTTTTTTGTAGGCATATTATTTGGTATCATAATGCATATATGTATGGTGTTTTATTTACAACGCCCAATAACAGTCGGGAACATTCTTTCTTTAAGACACAGAAACGACCTTTTCTGGCCAAACTATAGGTAAGGTATGCAAAAGTTTTAATTTTTGTACCTAGGCTGTGGTTAGGTCCAACACTTGTAAGCGAGTGCGTATAGACACGGTTGCCGTTTTGGTAGGATCCTACCAAATTTGGTAGTTTTTTTTAATCTTTGGTAGGTTGGTAGGTTTTAATTCGATTTGGTAGGTTTTTTAACAAAACGATCTCATAAATGTGAATTCCCAAAATACCACTTTTTAAAAAATAAAAAATTATTGTAATACAGTCCACACGAGTTATTGAAACTTATGTAAGCATTTATTTTATTTATGAACAAATTATAAAGTGAAATTGAATTTTAAGTTTTAACATGACATGATGAATCATATCATTTTTAATTCTTATATACGGATCTGAAACGGGATCATTTTTTAACACGTAATACAAAATAATTTTAGATCCTGTTTGTTCGGTGCAGAGCACTGAGTAGACCCTGAGCGAACGGAGTAAACTCTGAGCAGAGTATGTTCTGAACGAAAAAAGAAACACAAATTCCAAGCTCTGAGCGCTCTGAACTCAAAAAGAAACACAGCATTTTCGCTTGACAGTTCAGGCTGAGCTCTGAACTGTTCTAAACTAAAAAATGAAAAACGCCTTATATTGATGGGTGGCTTGCATGTTAAGGTAGTGTTAATTTCAGTGTAAAGAAAAAAGAAAAAAATGTTTGAAAATTAAGAAACAGAATTAAAAAAGAGATATGCATACAACACCGCTGTCACTATCCTTGCCGAAGTGGCACGATCGTGTTTTTTGACACGATAATTTTTCCCGTGGGTGGCCTGAAAAAGTTCAATATGACACGTTTTTTATTTTTAAAGTTTACTTAAAATGAAGCAAATTTCTACAAAATTTAATAAAAGTTTGTCCAAATTCTGTAAAATGGGCAGAAACTATTATTTATTGACAACAAGCGAATAAAACAAGTTTTTATTTATTTTGTGGGATGCTTAAAACCCGTTATTGAAATAATTACAGTTATTTCAACAAAATAGAATAATTTGTGGTTTTTTCATATGACACGAAAATGGCACGTTTTTCAGAAATTACGGCACATTGATCCTGATCAGATCCATATATAATAAAACAAAACAATAAGAACTAGAAAATTAAATCCACATGTAGATATGATATGCGTAAGAACTTCAAAATTGGCTTTGGTAGGTTTTTCTTTGGTTTGGTAGGTTATTTTGAAAAGTTTGGTAGGATTTTGTTTTTGGGAGTGGCAACCGTGGGTATAGATAGTGCTGATTCACACTAATTCGTGCCAGTAAGATAATAGCAGGGCTGTCGAAGTACTTCAGATGCAGTATTTTTACTGTTTTTGGACTATTTAGTATGAAGTTAAAGAATTTTTAGTATGATTCCAGGTCAAAAACAGGATTTTCCAAATTTTGAACGCGTTAGAACTATTTTATCTTTTTAATATTTTACTAAAGTTATAATCGCCAAACGCCTATTTTATCTTTGTAGTATCATACTAACTTCAAATGTCACTTTGACAATTACAAATGTGAAAATGGTGTGATCTGTCACTTTCTTAGGCGTGTTCAGCTGGATTTTATTAAGGAAATTGGTTTAGTATGATACTAGTTAAAAATATTTAAAACTAAGAATATTTTAGTAAAGAGCTTTAAAGTTAAAAAATTGTTAAGTAGTATCATGTTAATAACTTAACATAAAATTAATGTGCCATATTTTTTGAAGAAACGTGCCAATTTTCTTGCCATATGAAAAAAACACAAATTCTTCTATTTTGTTGAAAAAACTAATTAATTTTATAAAAAAATTTTGTTGAAATTTGCTTGATTTTAATTAAAGTACATAATGGAAATAAAAAAAACGTGCCATAATAAAATTTTTCGTGCCACCTTGCCATGGGGAAACACTATCGTGTCAAAAAAGCACGATTGTGTCACTTCGGCAACGCTGGCCCTAATAGATATTGGACAATTATTCAAGCTGTTTGATTCACACTTCTTGGCATTTTCTGCTGTAGTTTTTTTGTTATTGACACCACATTTAACATTTAAAAATCGAACTACTCGTGTTTTAATAATTTTTGAAAATCAAATGAGTTTTGATATACCAGCTTACAAGTGTGCACTAGAAGGCACAAGTGAGAAAGCAACTACATACATAGCTTGATATATATAACCACATTATTGATTATACCCGTACATTAAATTTATTAGCATACTAGCCCAAACTGGCGTTGGACTTAAGACTTAACCACGGCCTTAAACTCATAAGCAGTTGTTAAATTTGGATAGATTTTATCTTATGCTTTGTATGCTGATTTCGCTTAATCTGGTCCTAAAACCAAATACCCTTTCTGCTTCTTACATACTTCTTTTAAGAAGTCAGAATAACTTAAACATTCAAGTACCTATATATACATATACCTTTCATATTATACATGAATATTAAACTTTCATCTTATTTATAATATTTTTTGTACATATAGTTCCACCGTGAAAAATATCAATTAAAGACAACTTATTTATTCAAACGGTTCGAAACCACACATCATGTACTCCTGTGTCGTTTGGACTCTCAACTCAGTGGTTAGTAATTAGTTTGTAACATATCCCTTCATGCTAACCTACTTCACATTTTAAACATCAAAGTAGAACCATAACCTGTAAACATATCCTTCCATCTACCTTCAATATGCATCAGCATACCACATCCTTTGGACATGGTCCTTCCGAATTAAAAAAAAAAAAAAAAAATATATTCTAATATTGTAAGGGGTCAATGAATTTTTTATTTGCCCTCGCTTGAGGAAGAAGCACTCTTGTCTCGTTCAGCAACAGCACCCTTAAGCAAACATGAATAGAAAAAAAAAATAAAAACAAATACACCGCAGCTATACATATAGCATCATATCGTCCTTTGAAACGACATCCAAAACAGCAACAATGTAAAATCAAGTGGTTTGGCCTCCGTCCCAAATTTCTATACTGCATACTTCGGTCGATGTTTTTAGGGTGCTTATAACATGACAGCATATGAGAAATAAGTTAGAAGATAAAGTCTACGGCATGGGTTTCACAAATTTGTTTAACATAGCGGACTTTCGAGCTAAACAAAGGGGGTGCCTCCCACTAGGTGAGAAGGATTTTTTTTCTTTATCAAGATGAATTTTTTACTTCATGGCATAAATCAATTTTAGACAGAGTTTGTTATCAAAATGTCAATACATAATACCCAACGAAGTTTTATTCCTTAACAAATGCAGGTAGGTACTGATTTTTTAGCCTTATACTCTTTACCAAAAAATTATTTACCTTATGTCAGCATGCCCATGAGCTATCTTTATAGTTAAAATTTTTTAAATATTTTTTAATAACTTCATTACGTGACCCTTATGGTAGTAACTACCTCTATTGGAAGTAAAAAAATATTAAAATGTTGGAGTAAAAAAAAAAAAAAAAAACACTGTATCAAACCAAAAAGAAATTCTACAACAGCAAAAATTACGAGTACTCCACCCCAGTATGAGGGATGTGGTAGATTTTAGAGAAAAGTCTTACACTGTTACACTATCTCTCTAAACCAGGCCGTAGTATTTCCTTTTCCAACAGTTGCTTCGCCATCCGTTGCACATACATATTTCGAATAATGGCACTGCGGCTTTGAAATAGCTATACTCCTGAAAAAATTACGATTTGTGAGCTTAGGACTTTTCAGCAAAATGTAAATATTTTTTGATCAGAGTTACGGTTCACAAACATATTTCTAAGGTTGGTTTAGTGGCTCATTAAAGTGTTGCCATTGTTGGAACTTATTGATAAAAACACAAAGTAGACAACCTGGGCCTTTTAACTTAGCTAATAAATGGTTCCTCAAGAGACATGACTCTTTTCGAAGCTTATTTAATTACGAAAAGGGTCATGACTCTGAGCCATCGTGCAATAGTTGACTTACATCTCTCAAATTCAATTCAATTCAATTCAATTCAATTCAATTCAATTCAATTCAATTCAATTCAATTCAATTCAATTCAATTCAATTCAATTCAATTCAATTCAATTCAATTCAATTCAATTCAATTCAATTCAATTCAATTCAATTCAATTCAATTCAATTCAATTCAATTCAATTCAATTCAATTCAATTCAATTCAATTCAATTCAATTCAATTCAATTCAATTCAATTCAATTCAATTCAATTCAATTCAATTCAATTCAATTCAATTCAATTCAATTCAATTCAATTCAATTCAATTCAATTCAATTCAATTCAATCCAATTCAATTCAATTCAATTCAATTCAATTCAATTCAATTCAATTCAATTCAATTCAATTCAATTCAATTCAATTCAATTCAATTCAATTCAATTCAATTCAATTCAATTCAATTCAATTCAATTCAATTCAATTCAATTCAATTCAATTCAATTCAATTCAATTCAATTCAATTCAATTCAATTCAATTCAATTCAATTCAATTCAATTCAATTCAATTCAATTCAATTCAATTCAATTCAATTCAATTCAATTCAATTCAATTCAATTCAATTCAATTCAATTCAATTCAATTCAATTCAATTCAATTCAATTCAATTCAATTCAATTCAATTCAATTCAATTCAATTCAATTCAATTCAATTCAATTCAATTCAATTCAATTCAATTCAATTCAATTCAATTCAATTCAATTCAATTCAATTCAATTCAATTCAATTCAATTTTGAAAAAAAAATTTATAAAACTAAAAATTGGTCATCCTTCAATGGAACACCGACAAATTTTTAAATCAAAATGGTGTACCCAAGCAGTTTTTGTTCAAAACTTTTCCCTTAAACAAAATTATACTAGGCAACACCAAAAAATATCAAAAATATAAAAACGCTAACAGATTCCAATTGTTAATGCCCCCAAATCCTAGAGTAGCCACAGTTCGTCGACATTGGCTACGAACCAACAAAAAAACAAACAACAAAAGCAGTTTCTATTGCACTTTGCACAGTTTGTGTATGCTGTATGCATATATTGTGGCTATTTTACAAGTTTTTGCCGCAACACAAGCTCTATATGGAATTTTGAAATTTCAATTTTTATTTTATTCTATTCTACCCGAAGAAAGACAAGGAAAATCCCCATGAAGCATACTGGACTAACTTCAAATTTATAGATGCAAATAAGCTTAAGGCAAAACTGTAAGAGGGTGCATGGGAATGGCTCTATGTTATAGTGTTGGGAAAGGACAGCATGCCAAAAGGGATATCGGAGAGGTTTTACGGTCTTTAAAGCAATCTTTTTTGCATATTTTTTGTTGCGTGGGAAAATTCACTCGAAAGCTTTACCCAATATAATGGGAACTATTTTGTGGGAATATGAAGTGGTTGTGGTTGGGAATAATATTGTGATGGTTGGTCATTGTTATGGGACCGATAATGGACCTCGAAAGTCTGCTACTTTTTTTTTTTTTTTTATGCACTCTGGATTATTAGAGATTAAATGTGGCTTATAAGTGAGATCTTTTTTATGAGCTCCTATGAGAGTAAAAAATCCGAAAAGAAAAGTTATTATGTTGAAAAAAATGTAAAATATTTTAATAACAGGGTTTTTAATTTAATATGGACATATTTTTTGTTTGGATTAACATAAAAAAAAAGAATGGGACGAATTTTCTTAAAAAAAAAAAAAGAATTGGAGGGAATTAAAAAATCGTTTGCCGTTATAAACGAGGACACTTTCTAACAATGAAATTTTGTTATCTGACCCAGGTGGTGTAGGTGGTGATAGCGACAACTCTGGGAAAATCAAGCTCTAGTGGCTTTCAACTCTCAATCATTCCTATGTGTGTATTTTTAGTCGATATGAATGGATCCAAATTTTCTACCAAATCTAAATAGATAAGATGAAAGCTAGCAAGAGTAGTATTATTGAACTAAATTTTGTTTTAACCGATTTTAGATTCAATTCCAATGCACAATTCGCAGGTAAATTCCACGGTACACCAGGGCGTATGCGTATTTTTTTTAAATTTTATTTTATTAATTTTTCCTTAATTTTTGTTTCTGTAGTTCTCTATTGCTCGAATCACAGGAAATACATCCTGAAGGTGGTGCAAACACATAAGAAAAAAAATATATGTAATTAAGCAAGTCTTAAAGGAATTTTCTCCAAAAGTTCTTAGAAAATTCAAATTTAGACTTTAAATTAATTTGCAATATATCCAGTCATTTAAATTTAAAAGTCATGGCCCGCTGATACCAATTTAAAGATTTTTGTTCGAAAAATTGTAACTGAAAGCGACATAAAATGAAACGGATTATTTGGAACATCAGTTCAGATTCAAAAAACCCACCCAAGGGACATGTCTTAAAATATTTCATCATAAGGTTTATGAGAATTCGATTGGATTTAAAAAGTGACATATCGTTGCGTATGTATTTTTAAATTGATAGCTGACTGCATACACTAGATCCAGTTATGCAGTTTTGTTCAAAGATAACAAATAATATTTAGAAATAAATAAAATCAATAAAACAATGCCTTTGTAGTCTATATTTTTTAAAATAACTGATTTTTTTTTTTTAATGTGAAGCGATTTTAATAAAGATAAAAAAAGTGTATGTCAGCTACCGTTTTGTATTAGGCCTGCCTCTAGTTTAGCCGCAAATCGCGTTTAAAGATAAAAGTCGATTTTTTTATAATATAATGCGATGTATTAACTCAAATTTGGGACTCTCTAGATTCTAAGCGTAATTTTTTTTTTTAACTTTTAAACGAGACTTTTTTGAGCATTTTCCAGAATTTTTTTCTAGCTTAAAATGTATTTTTAGCGTTTTGGAATTTTTTCCGTGGCTCCACCCATTTCTTTGGATTAGTCAAAAATATTTTCAAAAAAAATCAATATTTTTCATCTAAAAATTCATAAAAACGCTTAAAATGTTATTTAAGCGTAAACAAATTTTCTTTTACACTAAAGCATTTTGCAGAATTTAAAAAAAAAAAATTAAGCTTAAATTGCGTTTTCTTGAAATTTTTGCCGTGCGTACCATTTCTTCTGATTAGCTAAGAATAATTAAAAAATATTTCAATAAAATTAAATATTTTGTCAAAAAATATTAATTTAGAAATATTTTTTAAAAAGTACAAATTAATACTTTAAAAAGAGTTGTGAAAATCCCGTCAAATATTTATAAAAAAATCTTTCGGGTGGATTATAATCTGTTTTTTTTCTGCGGGATTTCATGATTCGGGATTTTGTGATTCGAGATTTCGTGACGCTCCCGTGCTAAAGGGATTAAATATATCATAATGCGATTTAATTTATGCGAAAAATAAAATCATCTATTGATAAGCTTCCAATGTTGTTTCCGACTAGGTAGAGTAAAGTCTTTTGAAAATTAGTTTACTTACAAATACTGCATGTAGTAGCCAGTGGCGTAATGGTTAGTGCGTTGGACTGTCACGCTAGAGGTCTGAGTTTGATTACCACCCTTTGCCACCTAAAAACAAAAAATATTTTTCAGTTCCTGTTTCTTAATGAGCTGTTGTGCCCCCAACATTTGTTTATTTTTTACAAATACTGCAAAGTGGCTATTGGAAAAATTTTAGAATTAATTTTTTCATTTATTATTACCAAAGTTATAAACAATTAAAGTTCTCATAAGAAAGTGCTTTTCGTATAAAAGTTCTCCATGATAAAATGCTTATCGAACGAATTGTAAATTAATTTATGTCCAGAGCTTACTTATACTCATACCACTGCAAATCTGACCCTACGAAGCGGAACCATTAAAAAGGGGAGGATTTTTATAATTTTTTAAAACAATTTTTTTAGATTAGGCCTTCACTAAAATTCTGTCTTTATATAAATATTTAAATAGCTGACCTGGTGAAATTCGTTCTGCTTAAAAGTATGCAATATTTTTCACGATTCTCCTACTTTTTTGGTCAAAATTTCCAATTTTCGGATCCGTAGAATTGTCTTTTTGAAACAAAAACAGGAACTTGACGATAATTGGAACAATTGTCAAACATTTCTTCATGCCCATAACCAGCAATACTCTCGCACCCCGTTCCATAAACTTTTTACAAGAGAAGATTGCATAATAGCCTTTCCACACTATCCCATCGAGTATTAATACATATGTCAAAAAAAGTGTGATAGAATTACTTACGACTGCCAAATTTGTGTGAAGAAAACGATTTTCATATTTTGCCTTCACACTTGCATCCGAAAAATCAATTCACCATAACCTCAAACCAAGTGGGATCGTTTTAGAACCAATCCTAAAAATGTTCATGTATTAACACACATGTCAAATTGTGTGAGATGGGCTGTCAAGTCATGTGGGACGAAATTTCATATTTTGTCTCCACACTATTATACATGATTTACTTCCCACTTTTTTGAATTGTGTTAATACTCACTGGGATAGTGTGGAAGGCATTTAAGACTACTGAGAATCAGACTTGGAAAAACGATCTTTAACACTCGACATCGACATCTGTATGAGGGAACCTCCAGAAGTTTGTAAAAATTGTCAAACAATATTGACCACATGACACATCTTCGTAGAATGCCCCATATCACGTCAGATCAATATACCAACTGATAGCTCACCTATATCAAGCCAATTATAGTTAAAATACTAAGCCCATCTGATATCAACTATAAATCCAACGATAAAAAGATGCTATACATCTGCGCACAATAAATTTTATGAAATATAAGTTTTTTTCCTTCTTTTTTAAATTATTTTGTTCATATTTTTTTCCTTTTTTTTGTAATTTAAATTACTGCTACACATATACAATTTACTTTGCTTTGGTTTAGTTAACAATTACTTCTTCACTTAAAAGACGGCGTCGTTTATGGTCTTGCTACCCCGATGCCTTGTTTAAATAATTTGTAAAATTTATTTTTTAAATTCTTTGATTAAATAAATAAATCAATAAATACATCGGATAATGTTCAGTCCAGTTATGCGCGTACGAATTAAATTATAAATTTGATGGCACAACAGCTCATGAAGAACTAGGGCCTAGTGACTTACAACTCTCAACCATTCCTGTGTGCGTGTCTGCAGGAATGGAGGGGACCTACAGTTAATTGCCGAATCCGAACGGCTAACGAGCGGCATTTTTCTGTGACAGTAGATACTCTTGGAGGATTTGTCAATTCCTCGCAAGAGGCAGTAGCTGTTTTTTCTTTTAAATAAATAGGTGGCGAGGCTGGGGATCGAACCTTAGACCTCCGGCATGACAGTCCATCGCACTAACCATCACCCCACGGCTACTATACGCGTACGAACAAAGACAAAAAATTAAATTTTAATATAATCAAATCAAATCAAAATTTTCTCATCAAAAGTGTTTGATTTATTTAGATTAAAATAACTTGCAACCATACCATAAACATAACTACAAAACTTATGGACAGTTTTATGCTCTACCTACATTTTTGTTCCACAGTGATTTTTTTTCTAATAGCAACTATATTATCGAGATATTAAAAAACTGAAAGAAGCATACTTTTAGGGGCCTTAATTTTGAAGGTATACCTATACAAAATATTTTATGGCCCGTTCTCGAGGTATTGGTTAAAACAGTGAAGCAAAATTTCATTTGTAAGTATACTCATAATCACGTTCTTCGATTAAGCTATAGGTATTAATTTTTCACTCCACAAATAATGTTGCCACAACGAATTTTCCATTGTGTCTGAAATTCTCGTATTCTTTTAAGTCTATTACAACAACTAAGGCTATTACAGAAACTTCACAACAAATACTCAAACTTTTAAAAAAGGGTTTATAGGTGTATGGCTATTTTATTTGCCCAATAAAGAGTATCTCATTCCATATCAACATCACCGTTCGTCCATTGTAAATTCTAAGAACGTGTTTCTATTCAATGGACACACTACTTACATAATAGACCCATAAAATTGACCCCAAAAATCCTTCATATAATTCCAATATTCTTTCGACACGTCCGTGTTCTTCATGGCTGTTATAAAGTCCAGTTAATAGTTTCTCCGACCATCTTTAACTGAAAAGAAAAACCCTTTTTCCTTTCAATTTTTCGTAGAGCCCTCCGAAGAAAAAAAAAACAGTGTTTTAACAAAAATCATTGACCGCACCAAACACACAGAAGTAACGAAGATATTTTCCTTTCAAAATCATCATCATCATCATCTCAATACCAATCAGATTTGAAATTCGACGATTATTATCCTTGCAAATTCCGATCACGTCCAGCCGTTTTACCCTCCGTGTTCTTATTTCTTATTATAGCTTTGCGCTCGGTTTAAGGATGACGTTAACGGTTTTTTTTGTTTTTCAAGATGTTTATGATGTCTGTGTCTGTATTTGGTGTGATGATGTGGTGGTGGTGATGTAGTCCAAGTCATGTCTTCTTCCATTGATTTATATTTTCAGTGTCAGAATGTGTGATAAGTAGGCAAGGCTGGTATTTTTGTCGGATGGAGTGGGGATGGGATACACTTTTCTATTCACTTTTTAACTTTTATTGATATTTTACATTAATAGATATCTGCTATTCTTATAGACACTTTAAACAAATTAACTAAAAGATTAAAACAGGTAACGAGAGGGACCAGTAAGGTATATCTTAAAGCTTTCAAAAGATATCAAAAGTTTTATATAAATATGTCATCAGGAAAAGACACTCAACAGATATATCGTGAGCACAACGTTACAATAGACACTACTTTGTCTACTTAGGCACCCTTTTTTTAACTCAGACAACGAAACAAGCACTAGGTTAACTCTTGCCTGAGAACAACTCCTTATAATCGCTGCTTCTTTGGTCTAAAATGGAAATTCAAAAACAAAGCCATCTCTCGTGTAACTAAAGTATCATCGCTAATCATCCAAGCCTACTTTATGGTGCAGGGGCATGAACCTGGTGAATCAGAACCCTCTAGATTCTTTTGCAGAGGAGGATTCTCCAGGTGATTTTTGGTTTCGTCTGCACAAACTTAGAATGATAAAAATATACCAACCTATTTTATGTCAAAATCCAAACTGCCTTAACAGTAAAAAGGATGAAACCAAAAACTTGTACACGAGTCAATAAAGAAAACACTATATTAAGTTACATAATACATTATGTCTTCAAAAAATACAATTTCTTCATTTATTTTAAACTTTTTAAAAAAAGTAAAATTGCTACACCAATGCCTAATGTTAGGCTCTGTGATGTTAGCACCTCAAGCCTAGTATGCTGTTGATGCAAAACGAAAAATCCCATACAAAAATGACATAACCAAATCACAAATGAAAAATTTCGTTCTGAGGTACGCTGTTCGATGAACGAAATCGATAATTGTAGCAGATTATTTGAAGAGATCACCCCTCTCTAATCGCACCAAAATTAATGCCGCAACCATTAATTGTGTGCGGAAAAGTTACATTTGGTCTCTATTGGTGTTTGTATTTGTTGTTTCTTTCATCAAAACATGGCTTTCAGTGATTTGTATGTGTTTGTGTTTTGTTTTTGCTAACGGTGACACTTTCAAGGGGTAATTTTTGCTGCGGTTTTCGTAAGCATTTCGTTGTCATGTTAGAAACCGTCTAAAAATTTCGTTTCGTATCAGCAGCGTACTAGGATTCAGATGTGGGATATACGCAAAAAAATATGCTATCTAAATTAGTGACCTTTTATGGCTTGCAAAGTATTGAATCGGGGGCGGCGGCGGAAATGGGTTTGGCTGTTAATGAGGACAAGACAAAGTATATGCTATCATCGAGATAGGAATCTCAAAATCGACCACTCGTGCAAAACGTCACGACGAAGGATAGGTACAACTTTGAAGTTGTCAAGGACTTTGTCTACCTGGGCTTCACTATAACCTTGTAAAATGACAGTAGTGCGCAAAGATCAAACAAAGAGTCACTCTTGCCAATCGCTGTTTCTTCGGGCTAAGAAGGCATTTGAGTAATAAAGCCCTATCTCAGAGAACCAGGGAGACCTTATATAAGACCCTAATCATCACGGTCCTGCTATATGGGGCAGAAGCATCGACCCTGTCAAAAACGGAGGAGAATCTGCTTGGGTGCTCTGAAAGGAAAATTCTTCGAGTGATTTTCGGTCCAGTATGTATCGATGGAGTTTGGAGGAGAAGATTTAACAACGAGCTTTACGGGCCTTACAGCGACGTCGACCTAGTCAAAAAGCTGAAAATACAGCGACTGAGATGGCTGGGACACGTGGAGCGTTTGGACACCGACGATGCACCAGCTTGACGAGTCTTCGATTCTACCCCTAATGGTCTGCGCAGCAGAGGAAGACTACACCTTAGGTGGCGCAGTGGAGAACGACCTCAACCAACTTGGAGTGCTTATAACTGGAGGCAGCTAGCTATGGTCCGAGCTGGCTGGAGGGGCTTGTTGGTTAAGGCTGTAGTCCACCCTGGCCTTGGACTATGAGCGCCATCGAAAGTAAAGTTAAGTAAGTATGAAAAGTTAAACCAAATGAGGCAGGCAGGAGTACTTCAGAACCAGCAGAATCACCTGTTTACTTTAGAAACCAAGTACTCCTTGTCAGCCCTGTTGCTCTTCCTAAGATAAGCGGATGAACCAGATGCAGCAAAAGATGGCTCTCTTTAATATAAGTGCATTGTGTTTCTTGAATTGGAATGAAAGTGGATGGTGAAGTTTGATGCTTATGATGAAGCAGATGAGCCTGGTCTTCTGAATGTGTTATAGTCTTCTTCGTCACTGGTACCAGTTTTGCCATATTCCATGCCTTGCTGAAGTAGCTTTTGAAGATGATGGCGAGATTTAGTAAATTTTTAAGTGCAAAGCTAGAAATCTTATCGTTTCCCGCTAACGTCTTCAAGTTTGTGGGTCCATTGCGGAATTGTTTTCAGTAAAGGTGGTGATTCGTAGTATTGAAAGGTGCAAATTCTACATATCTGCATTCCATTCCATTTCTTAGATAAATTCGGATCTTACAGAGTTTTGCTCGAAGTGGTTGGTGAAAGTTTCTGCTTTCTGGGCTGGAGTTATTGGAAATCCTTGTCCGAGCAGGATGATGTCAAAGAACTACAACCGACTTCATCCATTGAAGTAATGTGGAAAGCTCATTTTTCATCGAATTTTCTTGCATTTTAACTCTCGATTTAAAATCAACTCTTATGTTGGCTAGCTTGGGAGTTTCCCTCAAGCTGGGCAATAGAGAATAAAATGGCCATTAATATATTTCCCTAAGCGAAATTTCCATTTCCAAAACGGTATTGCGAAATACAGTAAACTTAATCCGGCATTAAATGTTCCATTGCCACCAAAAAAAAACTATACAAGTAAAATTATAGGATTACCACAGGGTTCTATTATAGAACCAATTTTATTTTTACTTTCTATCAACATTTTTCTTATTTCGTTGGACAGATGTATACAGGATGACGTTTTAGTCTGGGTCACCTGACAACCTGCAAAAATTCATAACAATTTCATCGGATCTTGGAAGGAAAGTTAATTTTATTATGTGAAATGAGTGAACTTTATTTTATTGCAATAAATTTAACCTCAAATAAAAAAAAACTATTCATATGTACTTGTAAGTCGTAACTATATATGTTAAGACTGCTCGCTGACAAAAAGATTCTGTTTTTTTTTTTTGCTGAAAATCGGTCCAAGTATCCTTTTGTGACAATATTAATAAAACTTTAAGCCTCATTGTTCCCCGACCGGTTTTCTCATCTCTAATTGGCAAAGATATTATATTTTTTTCTTTCTGTATCACATCCTTTTACCCTAAGGACAATCAGCTTTTTTTTTTTGTTTCTTTTGAAAATTCTTTTGTACTAATCTACTATTGTTATCACCAAGTTGCTATTTAAAGCGTTTGGGGACACAATTCTTTTACAATAATGTGCTGCGTGGGGATATGATTTAATTTGCACCATCGAGGATAATTCAACTGTCCTTTATAGAAATTTCTCGGTATCTATATCTATGCTTGATTTTAATCAAAATAAAAATTCAAGCGAATACAAAAGAAAGAACAAACGGGAAATCTGGTATGTTTCTGGTTTAATGTACAATTGCCCAGCGGGACATTTTCTTTTTGTATTTAAAAAAAAAAAAAAATAAAGCTCAATCTTTTTGTATTGCTGACACGCAGGATATTTTGTGCGTATCCTTTCTTTTGTTGTATTCTCGAATCCATTTTAGTGTTGTTTATGGGTCTTTTGCTGCGGCATGATGCCATCATTTCAAGAGGGAACAATTGCGACAGATATTTTATTGGACATCCCAAGGATCCGGTCGGTGCTGGTTGGTGCTCTGATGCTCTGGTCGGTTTTATTGTGTGTCGTTGATCCTTTTTCGTTCATTCAGAATTCGCACTGTCTCTGTTTTGTTGTTTGGATTTTTATTTTATTTTTTTTTGAAAAGATAATTTCAATGCTGGTACCGTAGTGGATTATAGTCGCAGATATGCGGTGGATGTAATGAAGGGAAATGCAGATAAATCAAGGAATCTGATGACAAATGATTACATTTCAATTTGTAAAGTGTAACGGAAGTGGTTTTTGTGTCCCATAATGGAGACACGAACTCTATCAGCAGGATATGGATAGATGCGGGTGGGTGTTGGTAGGGATTATTAATGGAGATTGAATCTTCCTTGTTGGTTACGTCGTGGTGCTAGGTCCCTACAATCACACAATACATTTGTGTCTGTTGATTATGATGACTCTGATGGTTTTTCCCTTTTTTGAATTTATGAAAATAAAACCTAAGAGAGAGAGAGAGATAGAAAGATGTGGAATAAAAAGCTTTCAGAAGTTAAACGAACTGATGGAATAAGGTCGAATTGAATTGAAATTCAAAAAACCTATCCACATATACATATACATACCCTACTTATACATTATTATATCTCTTTATGATCAGAGAAAAATTTTATTGGGAGTTATACAATTCAAGTTAAAAGAGGTAGCAGTTTTTATTTTATTTATTATTATTTTTTTTTTTTTTTAATGAATTCAATGGAAATTTTTCAAAAGGGTTACCCTGAAAGACTTTGTCTCAATTTACGTAATTCATTCAAGTCCATTCCTTTTGAATGGTTTTTGAATAAAGGGTATAACTTTATTCCAAAATGGTAAACGAAGGTCAAAAGGATTTAAAACTTGTAGATGTGGAAGTATTTTGTTCGGTAAATTTTGCTGGTATGAGATGGAAACATATGGATGTTCAAAATAATATCTATTAAAGGTCCTATCTTTATTGTGCTGGAAAAGTTTTTCTATACCATATGTTGCATATTGTTTAACTAATTGGAAAGATTAAGACTTTTTCGAAGGGCGAACCTATTAGCATAAGAAAAAATTCTGATAAATCGTAGAATGATGAATTATCGTCCCGCATTCTATTTCTATTCAAAGATGGAGGAAATTTAATTTAAAAAAATCATTTAAACTGTAGAAAGGTTCGACGATGTCGTAGTATTTGGTCATATAGTTACTATCCTTTGTTTTTTTATTTCTATTAAACTAAAGAAGATATGTATTTCCATTCTCTAGTTAAAATCAGAAAAGACAGAAGCACTTAACCCATTTCCGGCTAGCGTTGCGAAATAGCAACGTCATACCTAAGAACTTCTGAAACTTATCTGATGATAAATTTAGATAAACTAAGTAATGAATTTGAGAGTTAATTGAATTATCTAATCGACCTGTTTTTGGATTTTTTTCAAATTTATTTTTTTTTTTGTGTCAATTTTGCACCTTCAAATTTCGAAATTTTGAGGTAGAATTATTGAAATATATAAAAATTTCACCAGAATTAAAATTTTTCAAAGTAATGTTAACTACAGGTAAATAAAGGTTCAAATTATATTTTGAAATAATATTGACGCAATTTATATGAGTCTCCTGTCTGACAGAGGTGAGATGAAAGCACAAAGTTGCGTTTTCGCAACGCTCGCCTAATCCAGTAGCATTTGAACCTAAAAAAAATATTTCCTTTCGTTGCGTTTTTAAAACATATTGAACGGTTTTTTCTCAAAATATTGTGTGTTTATGTTTATAATATACCAATTTTTTAAGAAACAAAATATTTGATTGCATCCTATCCAACAAAAGGATGAGTATTTTTTTAGGTGAATTGTTTTTTTATCAATTTTTGTAATGTTTTTGATTTTTATCTTTTTAAGTATTGGTTTGAGATTCTTCAAATTTAAAAAGCGTATAGGTAATTTTGGTCTAGATTAAAAAAAAAAAAAATTAAATTGAAAAAATTAGATTTTTGATTTTTTTTCTATTTTTGAAAAAAATGATAATTTTTTTTTAGGTCAATTTTTGTTTTCAGTTTTTAATTTTTATCTTTTTTAGGGTTCTTTTCAGAAACTTCGAACTTATATAACAAATAGATAATTTTAATCTTCATTTTTATAAATAAATAAAGTTTGGCAAAAATGAGCTTTTTGATTTTTTTTCCATTTTTGAAAAAAAAAAAATAAATTTGGGAGAAATGATTTTGTTTTACAATTTTTGATTTTTATCTTCTAAAGGGTTAACTTTAGAAGCCTTAATACAGAGTATACATAAGTAATTTTAGTGCTCGTTTTTGGATTTTTTTTTTTGATTTTTATTAATTTTTGAAAAAAAAAATTTGTTTTTTAGGTCAATTTTTATTTTTATTTTTAATAAGTTTATTTTCAATAATCTTTTCATAACCAAGTGAAGTGTGTCTTGGTATATTTAATTATTTTTTCATAAAAGTATTCATATAAAGCTCATGTTTTCCATGCATTAAGAAGAAGATTTTATTTCAATAATTTTGATACTCCTTTCGGCGAGCGTTGCGAAAACGCAATATGATTTTTCTGGGAAACCAAAAGCTTTTCCATTAATTTTTTAATATTACACAAAAAAATATCCAGTGTATAAAATTTCCAGTTTCTAAGTCAACTGAAACTGGTAGCCGCCGGAAATGGGTTAATAACGTTGATTAAAAAAAAAAAAACTAACTGACCAAATCCGGCAGATTAACTGTGGTTCAACTATGATTCAGGCATGTAGTTGTCTATTTAGGTCATATCTGAACCTTGAACCATCGTTAAACTTTAGTAAATTTACCGAAATTGGCGATTAAATTTTTAACAACGCTGGTACATCTGATCCTAAAGAAATTAGAAATCAGTGATAGACTCTACCGTTGCTTTGGTGAAAACAAAAACAAACCAGAGCGAGTTGTGATTATGAATGACGGGGCAGTAAATGTGGGATGACGTCCGTTTTGAAAGGGTGCATTTCCTAGACTTGTGTCGTCCTTTGCAGTTCCCTTTTTAAACTGAACACATTTCGTGTCCTTCTTAACGCATATAACTTCGAAAATTTGGCGATCTTCTTTAGAAATTCACCCTCGATTCTGACTTAAGAATCATAATATTAACATGCAAAATGCACGATGGACTAGATGCAAGAAAAAGTTAAATTTTGACGACTGCAAATTCCAAATATTGTACATTTCAAACAAAAAACAAATCTGATTCAATTATATTCCTTTTTGAAAGCAACACATTTTCCGCACTCTTACCTGTATGATCGTAACTCCAAATATTGATTTATTTTCTGAGATGCCCCCCCTCTGAAATAAAAAAAAATGGCAAAAAAACGTTCATTATTTTTTTTGTAATCCTCCACAGGTAATATTGCAATCAAAATTCAATGCCTACATAATTTACATAATCTTACGAAAACACTTTTTGTTATTACATAATATCTAAAATCACTCAATACATTACTGTAGTTTTTTTTTCCAAATTTGTATCTACCTGATGCTTATATTGATAGCATCGTTGACAAATTGATATTTTTTGTTGAATTATTATGCTCCCCTAAAAGTTATATTTAATCAAAATTCTTCAACGGAGTGTTTCAATATGAACATGTTAAACAGTAACAAAAAACAAACTTTTTTTCCTTCAATTCCCAATAATTCCTTCCCACAATAACTACCTACCTAATATTCTTTATCAAAATGCTCGATTATCTTTGCAAAGTGTACATAAAAATATATTCCAATTTATACATTGTCATAACCGAAGAGGCCCGCTACAATAATTTTCATCATCCACATAATCTTCATCAATATTCTGACACCACCAAGAATCATCTCTATTTCAAACTTTCTCGCCATCATCGCCACCCGCATCATCAGTTGTAGTCAATATCATAAAATATTCCTTACGCCATCCATGCTGTGTCAGATGCTGCTGCTGTTCCATCATCAAAAGACTCTATAACGCCGTCGTCAGTCGTCACTTGTCCTTGTCCTATATTAAAGGAAGGATGTTATCGATAAATTTCCGACAAAATGTCGGATATCATCACAGACAAAGCCCCCCGAAAAAAAATATGGAAAAAACAATGTTAATATTATTTTTAAAGCCATATTACCGCAGTGCTGACGCTGAATCCTTCGGGCTCTCACTCACTCACTCTATGAGCTGTCATCATAAAATTGACATTCTACTTCATCTTATCTTCTTCATCTTGGCTCTTTTGTTGAAAGTCGGTTTTGTCGACTTCTTGTGTTTTTCATCAGTTATTTCTTTGAAGTTCTTGTTTGCATTTTTTTATGGTTAGTTGTTGTTATTTTTTATCCTATTATACATTGAAAAAAATCTCTCTCAAGATTTTTTTTAAGATGGCTTTAAATTATTCAAATAATTTCTTCTTCAGTTTTCAAAGATTTTGACATTCTAAAATATGGAACAGTGGGTAATTATACTCAAATCTCAATAATTTATCAATAGAAAAACTAAACAATGCTAAAACAAAATTATTTGATACAACTTTACAAAGATCGGATAATGCCTTGAAATTCCCACTTATCATTCACCACTTCACCACAATCATGCCGATTATGGAATCCGCATATGCAGCGGATCGCAGTGTAGTGCTCTCTTTTCTCTTTATCGATTTCACGATGAAAGAAAGAATTATGGATTCCATAATCGACATGATTTTTTCTTATTTTCATTTTTTTTTCGAGAAGATTTGGAAAGAACAGCCACGTATCCAAAAGATGTACGATTGTCTGACAACATAGCGCAAACCACTTTTTGAAATTTTGGACTCCTCCACCATGTAAAGCGCAGATTGATTAAAAACTCAAAGAAGGATTTTTGTATGGTTCTTATTGGTCAATGGAGCGGGGTTGTTTTAAAATTTTGTGAAACTTACTAAAGGTGTGGGGTGGCGTATACGTAAAATTTTGTTTTAATAGTATCTATGTCTAGGTTAAGATTAGGCGGCGAAAATGTTAAAATTTTTTGTAAAATTAATTTTTGTTGGTATTTTTTGCACGTTTAAAGCTTATGCCTGTGTTTTTATCAGGTTGGTCAAGAAATTTTTAGGCATCTTTTCATGGGTCTAAAGAAAATAAATTTGTTGGTATTTTAGGAAAATCGTATTTTGCTCAAAAATGGTTCACAAATTGTTCCTAAAGAAAATTCAGTACATTTATTCGTATATGTTACATTTTGGTGAATTTTTTTTTCAACTAAAACAAATTTCTCGAAAACGGTTCGATTGATTTTGGTCAATTACTTTATGGAGAAAAATTTGATAATTATAAAAAGAAGAGCCCCCTAATTGCACGTGTACACGAATTTTAGAATTTTAATTACACGTGTTTTTTTTATTTACACCTGTATTTAGAACCTACACGCCTACACGTGTGCACTTGACACGAAAACACATGTAGCTTAATAGGTACACGCTTAAAATCGAGAGCTGTAATAAAAAGTACCTAAAATTGTATATCAAAATTTTCAAAAAATTATCTTTTGATATGGATCTAAAAAAAAGTTATTGTTTTTTTTTTTTGAAAAATCAATATTGGGGAAAATCTTGTTTTTGAAAAATTATTAAAAATCAACATAATTCGAAAAAAATTTATTAAAAAAGTCATCTCAAATTGTGTTGAGAGCTAAAAAAAAGGACACCATCTGATTTCCTTAACTAATCTTAGTTTTGGAGAAAAAAAAAATTAAAATCGTAGGAGCGGTTTTTTTTAAATTATATATTTTATATATAAAATTTTGTAAAAATTTTTAAAATTTTTAAGAAAAAAAATTGGTAGACAGTTTCAAAAAAAAAAAAAATGAATTTTTTTTTTAAATGCAAAATTTGTTTTTTTGATATGCAGTATGATTTCAACTTTTGAGAAGCTTTTATATCAAAAATTTTATTTATAACATAATGAGATAGTCCAAAATAAAGAAAATAGTTCTATGAGAGGTACTCTTAATAATGGCTAACTGTAAATTTTGTTTTTTGTCAGATCGTAGACCATACTAATATTCGTATTCAGAACAATTTTAATCAAAATTTTAGGAGTCGTTTTCGAGAAAATTTATATTTTCTGTAAAGGTTTTTTAACATTTATATGGAAGGTACCATTAATTTTGACTATGAAAAAAGTTTTGTATAAAATATTTTAGATAATGTTAAAAAACCGCTTGGTGCCAAGTTTCATAAAAATCAACCGAAGGGTTTTCGAAATATTTTGTTTAAAAAAAAAAAAAAAAAAAAATTGAAACTTTTGAAAAAAAAGTTTTTGGAAAATTTTGGTATACAAAACTATTAAAATTTTTCAGAAAATTCTCCATAAATAAAATTATCAAAATCAGTTTATTCCTTTTCTAGAAATCCAAAAATAAAAAAAATGGATCTATGGGAGGTACCATTTAAAACCATTTTTTGGAAATTTAATTTTTACTTAAGGTAGCATATCTGTAGCATATCTGTTAAGCCATATTTGAGAAAAATATGCTAAAAAAATTATATGGCAGGTACCGTTATTTTTGGTCCTAAGAATAAAAGGAAAAAAATATGTCGGGGCAATGTCCCGAAAACACTTTATATCAAGTTTAATTAAAATCGGCCCATGGGTTTAGGCTGTGGGCAAGTCCACAGGCAGATAGACGGACAGAATTGCGTGACCCACTTTTTTCGTCTTCCCTATCATCGTAATATCAAGTTTGATTTTTATCTCGAGTTAAATTTTTTGTACGAAACTTGACATATAGTACCTATATATCGCAAGTAAAAAATAGATATTTATTTTTCAAAGTGTATACTCTCTCAATGAAGTAAAAATCTTAGTAATAGTAGCTGTTGAAGGTGCCTGATGGCCTAACCTATATATCTCGCAACGAAGATGATGGAATTATGTAAATTTTTATAGAGTCAGAATGTGAGTAAAATTTGTTTTTATGTTACCGTCAAGAATTGTAACAAGTTGCTATGGAAATTATTATGTACCTATTATATGCCCGAGAAGACTGAGTATACGTAAGCATTAAGGAGTCATGTAATACAACATCAATAGAAAATTATTCCTTAAATGAATAAATGAAAAATTACTCGAGATTGAAAATTAAAATTTAATTGCGAATATTATCCTTTGGTTTATGCGGTGATGATGGATGGTGTAGTAAAGGCTCAAGGCTGTATAGGTAGATTTATTCTTAAGATTGCCATGAAAACAGATGTACAGGTTCTTTTGCTGAAAACTACCTTACTTACCGCAATCGGTTTGAATGTCAAACTTTTCACAGTCAGGCTATCCGTATGCCAACAGCTTCTATATCATACATTATTGTATTCTACATACATAGACTAATTTTCAAATCAAATTCAATTGTTTCCACACAAAAGAGAAGATGAAATTTTTAATAATATCACTCAACATGTCGACGTGCCAAAAACATTTGTTGTCCTTATACAAACGAAGACGGCCCTTCTCTCTCTTTCTCTTCCGCGTTGTTTTGTCCTTTCAACTATCAGGACTCAAAAGATAGTTTACTAATCTCTTGTACAACTTTAACTGTCTACTACCGGTTTGGAATGAAAACCTCAAGCACAAACAGACAAAATGTGAACAAGTTGGTATATAATAGTCAAGATGAAGCAGAAAGTTAGAGGGAATGAGTTGTTGGATGGAACACCCGATACTGGGTTTTGTATAGAGAACACAAACAACTACCTACTGCTGATGGAATGGCTTGAAAAATTGTTAACTTCAACCACCAACCCTTTGGGATTGAAAATTTCACCGTCCAAGGGTGGAGTAAAAGTTGTTTTGACTTAAGGCGTTGGCGTTGGCTTTGGCTGTCTTTATTTTATGGCTTAAAGTTTTCAAGAACACCTTTGAAATATTAATCACGATGATAGAACAGAGGGTATCTAAACTCTAAAGTGAAATTTAATAGTGTTTGAGAAAACAATTTGCCATCAGAAAAGCATGCTAGTTTGGGGAAGTTAATCTGATACTGCTGGCTGAAACCGACAAGAATCGCATTAAAAAATAACATTTCACTTTGTTCTTTAGGAATACCTATTTGTTTTTTTTTTCTTTTTATACGAGTAGGTATGAAATATTTTCGGGCTCCCAAAATGTTCGCAAGGCACAATCAAGAAGACTTAATACAACGCCACGAAAATGTAATCAGCGACTCATTAGAGAAAAAGAAAAGCAGTAAACGGTTGACAAAGTGAAAAATATAACAAATAATTAAAAAAAAATCGAAACTTTTGTTCTTAAACTAGCTGACCCGACGCACTTTCTCCCATCCAATTTTTGGCGAAAATAAAATAAAATCAAGTATTAATTTAATTGATTTCTATTTGTTTAATTGAAATCCAAAAAAAAAAAGAATAGAACAATATTTTTTGTTTTCTGTTCCGGAGCGTAAATGGGAGGTTTCCCAACTTGGGAATTCGCCACATTGCTGGCCGTGTGAAAAGCAGGACATTTCCAGATTTATGCCACACTCTTCTAGCGACTACCCTTGTGACTTGTTTATGGTCATCGCAAATGCAAGTTTCCCTGGGAACTGAATGCGTTTGAGCTGGAACGGAACATCGGTTGAAGTCAAAGGGCATTCGCGGAACTAGGCATTCTTCTACCATGAACGGCTTCTTCAAAATCCTTGCCACTATCACATTGTTCATTGTAGCATGCAGCTTCATCACAATCATAGTCGGGTTCCATTGCACAGTTTCGAGGCATGATGATTTCGTAGCATAATATTGACAAATCCAACTTTAAGACGCAAGTAATGAGACGGAATGCCAGGCAAATTCAAAGAGTTAAGAAATTCTTCTGGATAACTAACGACTTCGTCTTCGTTTTCAACGCGACTTGTGTGAACGTCCAATTCAAGTCATTGACATCAATATTTTTCGCTGCTAAAATTGTGAGTGCGCTTAACCAATCGTTAATTTTGATCAATGTTCGGATATATGTACATTAGTTATGAGTTCATCTTTCGTTGAAGTGAAACCACTAAACCACTGGAGGTTTCTACCGGAAATAGTCTACTTCAGATTTTCAGCAGTTCTTTGGAGAAAACTTCTGCAGTTCATTCAGTTGCAGGAACACTCGCGTATTCATACTCAAAGGAATAGTTTTTACGTACACAGGAATGATTGAGAGTTGTAAGTCACTAGGCCCATGGTTTTTCATGAGCCGTTGTGCCACCAAATTTATTTTTTATTTATTTATATCTTATCAATGTTCGATCGAGTGCTTCTATAGTCTGTCCACTAAAAATTTTCAGTACAGGCAAAATAGGATTTTTGCCTTTTACTCTGACCGTAATGTACTTCAATAAGCTGTCGCTACTTCAAAGCTCTTAAAGGGTGGCCAAATTGAGCATGATGCCACTAATATACGCCAAATATCAGTTGAGTTACCATTTGTTGACCTGTACAGAAAATTTTTAGTTGAAAAAGTATTATGATCGTTTGAGCGCTATTGTGCACTCATCCCATTATGATCAGTTTACGATTTTTACCATGGCTGATTGCTTTGAAATGTTGCAAACTGAATTTTCGTTAATTTGCAGGTTTAACGGAAGTTTCAGTGGTGAATGTGGCAATATGCTGAACTGTCAAATGGAAATAAAATGCACGACTGGGTCGCACGAACTTGCTCTTGTAGTAATAGTTTCATCGAATTTTGAAGGTTGAGTGTAATATAAAACATATATTTAATAAGTATATAAATGTATTTATCTATTTAATAAATTGAAGAATGGAAATTTCAATACGGAAAATAAGCATGAAATAAGTTCTTTAAATTGATAAAACAAGAACTTAAAATGTTTTAATCTCGGAATGAAGAACGCCATCTTAATTCTTGAAAAAAATGTGAATTTATGCAGAAAAAATTTCAAAAATCGTTGCAGCGGTTTTCTTAAAAAATATTTTTTTATATAGAAAATTTCTTGAATTTTTTTTTAAAAAAATATGGTATGCCATTTTAAGAATATAATAATAGACAGCTAAAACCATAATTTAAAAAAATTCATAAACCCGTTTCAAAAAAAATTATTTAAAAAAAAAAAAAATTTGAACTTTTTTTAAAAAATCCAAAAAAAATTAGTTTTTGAAAATATTTGTATGCAGTATTATTCACACCTAATAGGACTTCCTAAGTAAAAATTCTGATCAAAACCGGTTGAGCCGCTAACGAGAAAATCGAAAATAAAAAAACGGTTTTATATGGCAGGTACCGTTAATAACGGTTTTTGGTAAAAAAAAATTCACCAAAATATAAAAAATACAAAAAATTAAAAAAACTACGTAAATGCCATTTTTGAGATAAATAATTTTATTTAAAATGGTCCTATGGCAAGTACCGTTATTTTTTGGGCTAAGAAAAAAAATCTCGATTTGCACTCTAGGGAATCCCCAAAAAATCTTATTCTCCAAGTTTGAAGAAAATCGATTCAGGGGTTTAGGCTGTAGGCCGAGGTACATAACATACATCAGACATACAGACAAACACTCAGACAGACGGAATTGCGGGACCCACCTTTTTCGTGTTCTCTACATCGTAATGTCAAGTTTGATTGTTATCTCGAGTTCGATTTTTTCACGAATTCATAATTTGCCCTATATGTATAGTACCAATATCGCAAGTAAAAAAGCGCAACAAAACAAACAAACCATGATCCTTTGTCATTGGAATGAAAGTTCGCCTAACGAAATGTGCACCTACAACGCTACCTGTTGAGAAATATACGACTTCTTTTTTTCCTAAACTTTTTCGTAGCAATTACGAACAAACCCGCAGATGGAAGTATGCAATTTGGTCCAGTCGTTTTTTAGTTTTAAGCATTCGTAAAAAAACGATCCATTTTTACATATATACAATTTGAATACATAAACAAATAATACTTAAGTCTTATTAAGAGTTGTTTTTTAATCAATTCAAATTTCATAGGGAAATTTTGTTATAAATTGATCAACTTTGACTTTATGAGAAAAGCAAATATGTATGCAAGTTATTCCAAGGACCTTTGATTTTCTTAGTCAAATAATAATTGGCTAAATGAACTTGTAAGAGTCCTAGACGAGCCTTGAGGATTTTTCAGGGATACTTCCCTACCACAGAAGGGAACACCAAAAAAGCCTTAGATATACAGATTATTCAAAGATTGTTTGCCCCAGCAAACGAAATAAGGACTACGAATTTTAGAAGCATATATAGGTGGAATTTCCAAACCCTGAAAGAGATCAAATTCAGTTGAAAAATTAAGGGATAATCTGTGTAGATAGTCTGATATGACATCATGCTGTTAATCGAGGACAAAATGAAGTATAAATACTGGCAACTCGGGCAAAATTTGACGATGTAAAGGTATGACTTCGAAGTATTTGAGGATATTGTCAACCTGAACTCCACAATATACTTCCTTATGTGCAATCATAGCCGATATTTAAGTAGAAGAGCTTTCTCCCAAATAACCAATGAAACCCTAATTAATTAAAACACTTATGTACGATTTTCAAGAACTTTAACAGAGTTTTTAACTTTGTTAAGAAATTGTTTTTGAATAAAAATTAAGGACTTGAGAATAATAATTTATATTTTAATATTTAAATTGCCTTAAAAAAATTTAATTAAACATCCCTGCTGGCTCTGGTTAATTCAAAGAAACCATAAGCAAATATAAATTGAAGTTTACCTAAGATAAACTCTACACAAACACAAAAAAACATAGGTTAACTAGAAGTTGGAATGTGAACGTACTTTTATAAGAAAAAAAGTAAGCTTTGAATTGCAGTAATAAAATTCGAAACTCCCAACACACAGTAAGACATTCATTTGAAAAGTTAGTTTTCAAATGATATAAGCTTTCTTACGGAATGGGCGAGATATAGGTACACCTCTACCTATACCTACCTACCTTCCAAGATGAAAAATAAAAGGAAGTTAGCTACATCACCTTGGCTGTCTTGCTGTGTAGTGTAGTGTAGTGTAGTGTGTATGTCAGAGTGATATAGAAAAGCGTGCATAGCACTAATTGCCTTTACATAGACCCAATTTGGCTTCCATCCAAGTCAACTGCGGCAAAGACCGTCTATTATATCTACAACATAGTTCCTGTTCCTGGTAGCAGACGTTCTCATCCTTCGTTGTCCTTTTTTCCCACCCGCTGTGCTCCAAAGAATAGGAGGAAGGAAATGTTGTAGCTTCCGCCCGATTCCAATCTAAACACTTTCACACGTCTTTGACTTACTCTTGCTCTGCAATTTTTGTAAAGAAAGAAAAGTCTTATTGCCATCATCTTCCTTTACGTCCCTATGCTATATACACCTACAACCCCATTTCGGCAAAGTGGCCATGTCCGTTGTCAAGATTTATGCTTCCATGCTTCTTTCGTTCTCTAATCTAAAATGAATAAAGGAAAACAGGAAAATACGATGAGCTTGGAAAGAAAATTAAAGCAGCATGCAGTCTTTCTCTTTGTTGTAAAAAGGCAGAGAGACAGAGATAGAGAAGAACTCAAACGAGAAAGAAAGTGGAAGAAATTTATAGCTATATAGTAACGTGTTGATTTAAAATCCCCACTTGGGAACCACCACCTTGTATATTGTACAACTAGCTAGTACAGATTTTTTTCTTGTTTGTCCTTTTTTAGGATACCTATTCATTCTCAATCGCCTTGCAACACAGAATGAAAAAGCTGCTGCATAATAGAGGATTTACGAGACGTTGTTCCAGTAAACCATTCTACTTAGGATGTAGGTAGGTATCCTCGTAGTTTTGGTAGTACCTATGTACTACAAAACAAACTATAAAGGATGAGGATGTGGAAGTCGAAGTGGTTCCAAAGGAGGCTTGTTGTAGTTAAAATATAAACATTGCTGTACTGTGATGGATGGATGGATGGATGGCTGGCAGCAAGGATGAATGGGCGATAAGGGAGGTATGCAAGAGTTTGTCATTTTGCTGCAATGGTTATATGATGCGACACATTAAATTTAGAGTGGTTGGTTCATAGGTACGTGATGCAAAAGAAGCACAGCAGCAGTTGCAGCATCAGCACACAAGTGCACAGCTAAGTGAACTAGGAAGTAAATTATTGGGCACCGTTTACCGTAAGCGGGGGGTTTTCTTATTTTATATGTACTTAATTTTAAAATTGTGTGTTAATATAAAATCATCCTCAAAATAATTAAAATTATAATAACCTCCCTTGTTCGTTTACTTTAATCCAAAGTTCTGTCAAAATTCATATATTAAAAATTAAATCGGACTAAAATTGGTACTTTTGGGAGGTAAACGAATATTGTATATCGTATTCTTATGAAATGCAGAATTAGTACATTAAAGAACCTTCAAAAATATTGAAGCTACTTAGTGATGAGTTAAACGTTAAACCAGAGTTAGTTAACTTCATGGACATAAATTTATAGTTCAATTGGAAATATTTCAATAGAGAATGCATGCAGATGGACCTAACAAACTCGAAGGATAAAATATCAAAGCATCAATTCAGTAAATTCAGAGTTAACTCGCAAAATTTAGTGGGTTAACTTGAGTTTAAGTTTGATCTAGCACTAAAAAACTAGAACTTACAGAACAAAACATGTTAAAGATTAAATGGTTGCTTTACTAACTTTCTATTTGCAAAATTAAAAACTAACAATTTTGACCAGAAAAACCAGAAATCATTTTTTTTATTTTATTTTTAAAAAGCTAGTTGTCAAACTCAAAATTTTGAAAAAAAATAATGAAAAAAAATTTGGAAAAAACTGAAAAAATTTCTTCAAACTAATTTTGTTCAAAATTTTATGTTTTTAATATTCGATGATCATATCGATTTCTAGTCAAACACCAAACTACGGATGCCTAAATGTATTTGAATTTTTAATAACGAAAGTAAGTTTTTCCTTGAATTCGACTTCAATCCGTGATTTTGTTGCTCAAAAGATTCTATTTCCACTAAGTATGTAACATGCAAGTTCATCGAAACAAGTCCTGCTTATTATTTTTTGATAAAATAAAAATTATTTAATAAAACTGGTAAATTTATAAACGTTGTCAAGTTTAGTTATAAATAAACAAGTTATAAATAATCATTTTTAATTATTTCTAAATGATCTATTTTGGTATCTTACTTTAGACAACGAAATCGATTGTCCAATCCTTGAAAAATGTAATATTTTTTTTTTTTATTAAATAAAGCATACCTATTTCCGAATATTTCCGAATATTTCGAAATACTTAAACATTGTTTAAGCAATCAAAAATCAAAAAAATACGAGTTCTTTCGTTTTATAGAGAAAGTGGTATGATAGTTGGTAGGTAATACAATATTCATCTTTTCGGATAACTAACCAGAACTTTACTTAGACAAATGCATGAGAAAACGGCTTTATAAAACATTTAAAAATAATTGTACTCAAACCTTAAACGCAATATTTTTTAAAATCTAAATTATTCAAGTTGGTCCTCCTCGCGCAACAAGCCTTATCTAGAAAATATTTTTCTAAGTAATCCAACTTAGCATTAGATCCAACATCAGAACACATTTTCATAACATCGTTAAAACATTTTTTTTTGGTTTAAGCAATAAGTGTAGTAGCCCGTGGCGTAATGGTTAGTGTGATGGACTGTCATGCCAGAGGTCTGGGTTCAATACCAGCCACTTCCACCTTAAGTTTTTTTCCGGGCTACTACTTCTTGCGAGGAAGTGACAAATCCTCGAAGAGTATCTCTTGTCATAGAAAAGTGCCGCTCACCAGCCGTTCGGATTCGGCAATAAACTGTTGGTCCCCTCCATTCCTGCAGACACGCACACAGGAATGGTTGAGAGTTGTATAAGTCACTAGGCCCTGGTTCTTCATGAGCCGTTGTGCCCCCAAATTTTTTTTAATAACTTCAACAATGCTGACCTACATTACATGATGTTCTCTTCCTTCCCCAAAAAAAAAACTCCTATTTTTTTTTCTTTTGTGTCACAACATTGTTGTGACTTTGAATTAATATTCTATGGCCGCACTTCAACAAACACAACCGAACCAAATTTGAAGCAAACTGAAAGATTTATGCACTAAATCTCTCTCCAAAAACCTATACTCTCATTACAAAAAAAAAAAACCAACTCGAAACATTGAATAATTAACTTTCCAGTCACATAGAGAGAAAATTTAACTAAATTATACAAGTGAACCGGAAGACAAGCAAGAAGTAATATTCAAGATTCTTGGCTTAACCAAATTGAAGATTCTTAAGTGTAACTCTTAAGGGGCTAATTTGTGACAGTCCAGTTCAAGTTGTAAGGACCCAAGTAACATGCAATGTGATCTTAAGGTTAAGAGTAACACTTTGGTTTTTATCACTTGCTTGAAGGTAGTAAAACCTAAGGAAATTCCAATAAACTTTGTCACCCAAGTTTGTTCGGGAACAACTATCTTTCTCTATAATATATCTTTCTATGCCTGACATAAAAGCAAAGCTTGTTCTCGTTTCTTTTTTCTTTATCATGGTTTTTATGACCATCACCATCAGCAGGTGCCAGAAGGTGAAGTGAGGAACAAATAACCTGACGACATTTAAAGTCCTGATGGTCAAGCCAAGACAAATAGACCAGATAATCCGATTTTATGTGCATAGACACTAAAAGTCAAAAATTTAAAATAAAAAAAATTGAAAAAGAAAAGGTATACCTATACCTAGGTATTTACCTACCTATGATACGAATATCCTTGATTCGATTAAGTTCGTCTGTTAGGATACAACATTGCTGGAGGGATTTTTTTTTTTTATTTTTCCTGATATTTTTTTCTCTTTATTTTTCATCCGTTGCACCTGCAGCTGAAATCTTTGTTTATAAAATGAAATACAGTCGAGTCGATATGGATATGGATTTGTTGTTGACAAACGTGACCACATTTTTATCCTTCTCTTTCGTTCTGTATATTTGAAAAATCCAAAGTGAAAACTACAAACAAAAAACTATCCAAGAGTTATTGAGACTAGCAGCTGTAGCCTGTTAACGTTGGTTAGTTTTCGATTTTTCCTTCACAGTTGGTTTAAACTGTTGGTTTTTATTTTTCTACTCGTTTCAATTTTCTTTAACTTTTTATCTCGAAAGTTAGAAACTGTAGGTGGACATGATTGTTATACAGATGGTCATGACAATAAGCACGAACGAAAGATTAGTTTTTGAGCTCCTGTTTTCTGTTTTGATTTTTTAATTAATTTCAGATTGAATATCTTGGGAGTACATATTTGAAAAAAAATACGAGTTGAGGATTCTGTTTTTTTTTTTTTAACTTTTACTCAAATTATTTCATTTCAACATCATTGACAATGTTGAAGGAATATCTACTAAATGAATCACAGCCTTTATCTTAATCTTTGATTTTTCCTAAAATTTGATTTTATCTTTTTTTTCGAAAATTATGGTTATCTAGAAATTCAATTTAAACAAAAAAAATGCACGACTGGGTCGCACGAACTTGCTCTTGTAGTAAAAGTTTCTTCGAATTTTAAAGATTGAGTGTAATATAAAACACATAATTAATAATTATATGTATATGTATTTATCAATTTAATAAATTGAAGAACGGAAATTTGAATATGGAAAAAAAAACATGAAATACGTTACTTAAAATGCTTTAATCTCAGAATGAAGAACGCCATCAAAATTCTTGAAAAAATGTGAATTTTTGCAGATAAAATTTTTAAAATCGTTGAAGCGGTTTTCTTAATAAATAATTTTTTATATACAAAATTTCTTTAGATTTTTTGGAAAAAATTTGGTATGTCATTTAAGAATATAATAATATATAGCTAAAACTATAATTTCAAAAATCATGAACCCGTTTTCAAAAAAAATGATTTTTCAAAAAAAAAAATTTTGAACTTTTTTTAAAAATCCAAAAAAAATTTTTGTTGGAAAATGTTTGTATGCATAGTTTTATTCATACTTGATAGGACCTTCTAAATAAAAATTTTGATCAAAATCGATTAAGCTGTTAACGAGAAAATCGAAAATAAAAAAAACGGCTCTATGGCAGGTACCGTTAATAACAGTTTTTGGTAGTTTTTTTTTTCACTGAAATATAGACCATACTAGTACACACAAAATTAAAATTAAAAAAAATCGTTAGAGCTGTTTTTGAGATAAATAACTTTTTTTTTTTAAACGATTGTATATGGCAAGTACCGTTATTTTTTTAGCTAAAGAAAAATCTCGTTTTCCCCTCTAGGGAATCACCAAAAAATCTTATGCTCCAAGTTTGAAGAAAATCGCTTCAGGCGTTTAGGTTGTAGGCCTAGGTACAGAAGACATACACACAGACAGACAGACAGACGGAATTGCTTCATAATGTTCATAATGTTAAAAAATGCGCACTTTTTTACGTTATCAAAACAATTTTTTTAAATACAGAATTTTGAAAAGCAATATAAATATTGAAATACAGAATTTTACTCATACAGAATTTTCAAATACAGAATATTGTGATACTAAAATTTTGAATTACAGTATTTTGAAATAAAGTACTTTAAAAAGAGTGGCGCAAAATTTTAATCAGCCTGATATTACGGTATTAGCACGATACTACTTAACAATTTTCTAACTTTAAAACTCTTTACTAAATATTCTTAATTTTAAACATTTTCTAACTAAGTAGTATCATACTAAACCTACTTTTCTAGCCGAATACGCCTAAAACAGTGACAGTTCAACCCATTTTTGCAATTGCAGCTGCCAAAGTGACACTTGGGTTTAGCATGATACTAAAAAGTTAAAATAAAGGCATTTGGCGATTTTAAATTTAGTAAAATGTTAAAATGATAATACGATATGCTAACTCGTTTAAAATTTGGAAAAGCCTGTTTTTAAGCTAGCATCATACCTACTAAAAATGATGTAACATCATACTAAATCGTTTAAAATTTTGCGCCAGTATTTTGACCCTACAGTATTTCGACTCCAACCCAAAAAATATATGCAATTATAACCTGTTCTTAAAATTAAATACAATGTTTATTTTTTATCTTTTGAATCAACACTTTAATTGGGCTTCCATACTTCTCAACTGTAAGTTATAATTTTAACAAAAGCCCACTTTCCGCATCAAAACTTTGACCCAATTAAATTCTTGGCAGCAAAACGGTGCAATCATATCGCCCGGAAATAATAACATCAAAAGTACTAATTACTCGAACATTGTCAATTGCCCTTTCCACCCTCTCTTATTTTCATCATTATTTATCAAAGTTGTTTCGAAAAACCAACCAAACTATCATGCAACACCTTTAAGTAAAAACTTATGTTCTTAATACCGTGGATGGTTGTGTTGCTCAATTAAAACAAATAAAAAGCAATAAAAGAAAAAAAATATATGTACGTTGGAAAGGATGCATACCTTCCAAGTAAAACTTTATACCATTTAAACATAGTCGTCCATTTAATATGAAGCCTTCAACTGTACAGACAATAACGGTAGGAAGTGGTTGGGTAGGGGGAATTACTATTATGGCGTGTTTTCATTGTGTGGGTGGAAGGGTGAAACTGTAGAGGTATCTATATACATAGTTAACTAAAAAGCCAGACACGACTGGAGGCTTTCCTCATCTAAATGAGGTCAATTTGGTCGAAAAATTGTTCAACGCTATGCACATACTTACACAGAGCTGTTCTGTCCTGGTTTTGGCCATACCTATAGTATTTTCCTTAGTCATGATTATACGGACGGAAGCGGGTATGAAAGTAGGTAAAGGTGGGATTTTAATTAAGCTCTGAATAAGAACGAAGCAGTGCACTTGGGTGGATAGAGATTTGTTCAGAATAAATTGAAGATGGTTTGCATTAAAGTTTCATCACACGAAAGGATTTATGGAGGTTTCCTCGCTCCCGTTCTTCATGGGATTATTATTATTATTTTTTTTTTTTAGTATCAAGGGAAATCATATTTTTTTTGCTCTGTAAATTTACAACGAGGATAACATGTACTGTGTAGATATATGAGGGATATGAAAAAAGGTGAAGTGATATATGCATTTGGATGCAGGCTTATATAGAGGTGGTATGATTAAAAAAGTGGTGCTTTAACCGAAGTGAATCCTTTAAGTAGAATCATGAATTTTTATAAAAGTTTGTTTTTAAATTAAGAAATTTTAAGCCAAAGGAATAATCTAAACTTATTTATATCTTTTCTTGAGGTAGATCTTAGAACTACGAATTAAGATGAACTAATCTAACGATTTAAAAAATTATTTGAAAAACCTTTTAAATGCAATATTGCTTGAACTGCTCACTTTTCCACAATTATAACGAAATCGGTCATCCCAATTAGAAGATATACGCAAATAACTCGAAAATATAACATAAAATCTCATTTCCGCAGTGATACTTTTTTGACAAAAACCTTTGGTCTGTTTCTTTGTTTAATATTCAAAAAATTTTAAATATAATATTGCTTAGACTATACTCAGGAGCACCAGATTGAAAAATTATAACAACATTAATTTACCCTTTTAAGAAGCTATACGCCGAGAATAACTCGAAAATAAGACAATTTTCTTAAAAAAATCACTAAAATCCTATTTCCGCAATGCGGGATTGCATTTCAAGTTTTTGGCGAAAACTTGATGTCCGGACGCACAGACTGACGGATTTTATGGCGCGTTCCGTCATTGTAGTGTCAATATTGATTGTAACCCCTATTTTTTTTTTGACATCAATACTTGAAGTATAGAGCAAGCTTAAAATAATTGATAACCTGATAAATGTAACTATTAAATATTAAAATAATTTATTCCAGTACAAACAAAAATTAAAAAAAAAATTCCATATCGTTCGCTATAAAATATATACCATCAACGTTATCTTTAGCTCTATTCTATTATTAATTGAAATTGTTTAGATTAAACCTGGGGAATATTGACAAAGTTATTTCTTTGAAGTTCATCAAAAACTGTTCTAGTCTATTTTTGGTTCCGATATGACATTATAGTAAAGTCAGGTATGGACCATTTTTTTTTGCTAATAAGACAAAGACGGTGGTGTTAGTTTTCTTAAAGATAAGTATTTATTTATTCTTACGAAATTGGCAAATATTCACACCCAAATCAAAGTTTATGATCCCAAATGGGCCAAATGGGGAAGGAAACGCATTGCTCGATCTTCCGAATACACGGTACAACAGTTCATTCAGCATTTTTTTTTCTAATTGGCGGTGACGGAATGTGTTGGAAAATTTTCGACGTCCGACTCATCGTGATACCTTGTGTGATAAATTTCCGGGTTTGATGAGCCGTCTGCTAACATTTTCCGCATTTTTTTCTTTTTCTACCCTACCGTGGTCCATATTACCCGCAACATATGGCTTGGAAAAAGAGCTTTTTAACAACGCCAACGGGACATATTTCAGTAGTTTTATTTTTTTTAAATACAAACCTCAAAAGATATATTAACGGCTACTGCCTCTTGCGAGGAATTGATCTTTTCAAAGAAAAGTGCCGCTCAAATAACCGTTCGGATTCAGCAATAAATTGTAGATCCCCTCCATTCCTGCAGACACGCAAACATGAATGGTTGAGAATTGTATCTTGTAAGTCACTAGGCCGTTGTTCTTCATGAGCTGTTGTTCCATCAAATTTATTTATTTATTTAATTTATTTATTTGTTTATTAATTTAAAAAAGAAAAGGATAAAGGATTAATGTGTAATTAATGAAAAACTATAGCACAATTAAGAAACGCGTCCCTCCTAACAGCTGAAACTGCACTGAGGTAAGTTTAAACAGGTCACGCACAAGTGCAACCAATCTTCACCTCGATTGCAATCGTGAGGGGCGAGAACAGCTGATGATCCGTATTAGCCGAGTGGTTCACATTACCCGACTTTACTCTATTACATAGGCCGTGTGTGAATTGGATTAAATTTAATCCCAAAATTAAATTTTGACACTATTGAGGTAAATATAAGACGTCAAAATTTAACATGATCCGGGGGCACGTTAAAATTGTGCTGTTAGATTAAATTTTGACGTTTACCAGCACCCACGAAAGGTTTTGTTTGTTTTCATGTGCCTAAAAAGAACATATTCAATGAAGATGCGTTAATAGGTAAGTCAAAATATAATTAAATGATTTCACTCTAAAAATATTAGGAAAAAGTTCAAGGCCAATTTGTATAATCTTCTTTCTAGAGCCAAAATGAAGACTACTGGATCCTTGCTTGCAAAGAAGTAGAAGCTAGAAGAAGAAGTAGAACATTGTTTGTTCTCTTGGTTACAATTTCTTTTGCGATAAGAGTTTGAATTGACGCAAAATAGAACCCCGAATCTGGTGGTTAAAATGAAATTCTTAGAAAAACACATCGTTCTGAATGAAAAGTCCCCATACAAAAGGTCATTACATCTCAAAGATGAATGGATTAATCCCCTTTATTCATCTGAAGAACAACATTTGCTAATTGCAGCAATGATAACGAACATTGTGTGACCAACACAAGCGGCCAGAGTTTTTTGCGTCTTATTTTTGTTCTGCAGCTGCTTGCAACAGAATACGAACCATAAGCGTTCTTTATAACAGGCTCAGGGTAAGAGCACTCTCTTTGAACTCATTAGAATGGGCGTCTAATTTTTTAACTCACGATATTTATTACAAAAAAATGTGTTCTACTTTTTTCCAAAACTCGCGGACGGAAGAAAAATATGAGAATTAAAAAAATCCCATTTAATTGAATTCACACAGCAAAAAGATGAAATTGTATTCACCAATGCAGATACGTCAAAATTTAATGTGGGATCAAATTTAATCGTAATTTTAAACGAATTCGCACACGGCCATAGTTTTAAATTCGTAAAAAGAAATCGAACTCGAATTTTTGGCGGAAATACCGTGTGTCCCTGACCTCTGACCTGCAGTCTAAATGCCTGAAGCAATTTTCTTCAAACTTGTATCTTTCAGTATTGCATTTTGGTGAGAAAACTAGGGAGTCTGACAGAATTCCGAAATCCAAAATCCAGAAAATCAAAAATCCAACATCCCGAAAACCAAAATACAGGAAACTCAAAAAACCGAAAGCCCAAAAGGTCAAAATCCCGTAACTAAAATTGAAAAATTTATATTTTCTTTAATTAAAAAAAAAATACTTCAAAATCGTCTGTTAAACTTTTATTAAACAAAAACAAAATAATCCTACAACAAATAGAGAAAGTATAACAATATAAGGAAGCGTAAACCCATCATAAGTCATTTAACATAAATTATAAGAAATTCCTTTTAAAAAAGTTATTTCTGAACGTTCCTTAGGATTTTCTAAAAAACTAAAAAAACATATAGGCATTCGGTTTTCTGTGTTTGACTAGACTAGATATTAATACGAGCATCGAATATTCACAACAAAAATACTATTTAATAACGTAAAACTTTGAACAACATCAGTTTGAACACATTTCTTTGCATAATTTTTTCATAATTTTAAGTTTGAAAACAAATGTCTCAAAAACTATTGTCTGAAACTATTTGAATTAAAAACAAAACAACGAACGGACTTCCAGCTGTAAAAAATGTATAGCATGACATTGTAAGTGTTGCTGTTATTTTTTTATGATCACTTTTCTATTTCTAGTCGATTTAAAAAAAAAATCCCCTCCCGCCTAAACGGGGGAAAGTAGACCCCCGACTTTTTTCTTGTCTCAACTCAGCCTATATACACCTTAGCTTCTTGTCACACCGTATGCGAATCATTCTATGTAAGTATTTTTGTACATCCTCCATTTGTATGGAAAACTAAAAACCTTAACTCTACCGATTGAATTATTTTGAAAACCGTTATTTTTATGAAGAAAAGTGTTATAATATTTTCTGTAGAAAATTTTCTAAGCTACAAATTCGTCATCAACATTTTTCCTGTACAAGGCACCGTTAGGGAGATATTCCTGAAAAACCATTTTGGGGGGCCTTTAACCCTCCTAAAATTGTTAGCGGCACTCGATGGGGACTTTTAACAGTTTCTTAAGAACATCATATGGAGGCTGTATACCGAAATCTAGCTTTCCGGCAATTTTTCCGGAATTTTGCTGTTTTATATCTAATATGTATGTGTAATAGTGAAACAAGAACTTGCCAAATAAAAATTGCCAAACAATAAGCGAGAAAATTAAATTGCAATACAAGAAATTGTCAAGTGATCAATTTACGAAATTAAAAACAACCAACCAAAATCCTCAATTTAACCCCTACCTGACTAGAATATTTACTCAAGCTTCCTCACTAAACTCAACCTAGAGGTTATGTATTCTAATTCTCTAAGAATTTACTGATTATGTTTCTTAAGTACATAAGAAGTTTAATTTCATAAAATAGAAATGGTGCTTTTACCAAAAACTTTCAAAAGCCCCGCAGATCCATAAAGCTTATTTTGATAATTTTAATCAATGCTGAGAACAATTTCAAAATGTTCAAATATTATTTAAACTGTTTTAAAGAAGCTTTTGAGCACTTGAACAAAGTCCGCATAACCCAAAAGCCATAAAACTTTTTCTTCACGCTCAGAACCAGTTGATAAATTTGAACCTCACCCCACCCCATTTACCAATAAGCAAGAATGTTTACAAACATATTAGTGTAATTAGTTATTCAAGTCTCAAAGCATTTTAGTACGTGAACTGAAGTTATTGAAGTTGGTTATACGAGTGTATTTCAGCATGATTGTGGAATTAGTTAATTCTGCTGGTGCACCAGACTACCTGGACCAGCGATTCTTTGAAGAAGTTCTTGAAAATGCCCTCACTGAGGACTGTGCTGTCATAAAGAAAGTGTTAATTAAGAGCGGAAGTGTTGTTGGTGATAACTTCTGCAGTCAAATCTACAGAGTTCGAATTTCATTTCATAAGCGAGATAGTGATAAATTGGAAGATGTGTCAGTTATTGTCAAAAGTATGCCAATAGCTAAAGAATTGAAATTTCTATTGGATCTGAAATTCTTCTTGAAGGAGAAGACTTTCTACAATCACATACTTCCGCGAATGGAAATTCTTTTGGACAATGTTAGACTTGGAGGAAGGCTGTACTTTAGTGCGAAAGAACCAATTAATACTCTGGTATTTGAAGATCTTACTTCTTCGGATTACGTAATGGCAGATCGAGAAAAAGGCCTGGATTTAGAGCATTGCTTGATTGTGATGAAGAAACTTGGGCATTTCCATGCGGCTTCGATGGTTCTGCAGAAGAAGGTAAACTATATTAATTGGAGTGTGTTTCTTTATTCATTCGAAGTATTCAAAATATTCAGAAGCTTGTTTTTTTTTTTGTTTTTTATTCGTTTAAGATTTTTTGGAATACTTTATTTTTTGTTTGAAGAGGAATACTGGGGATCGTTCAGTGCACCCTTTCATTTATGTATAATAGTGGAATATTATAGTCATTTAGTTAAAAACATAAAAAAAAATGTCACCCACAACACAAGTGGTACGCATGGCATACATTTTCATCAACTTATCAACTAAGTTACAAATAATTACGCAACACAAAAAAAAAAAATATGTTTGTTCAATTGTTTTGACATTTCACACCAACTATTATTGTTTACAGAACAAATAAAAAAACACACTCCAGTAATTCGAAAATATTTTAGCTATTTTTAGTAAATTTTAAACAATTTGTGTTGCAGGATCCCGATTGCATGAAGATCTTCCATAGTGGTCTTTTATGTGAAGATGGTTTAAGTGGCTGTCCCACATTTATCACTATCTTCAGATCATTTTTCGATGGCCTTCTGAAACTCACCAGCACTTGGGAAGGCTACGAAAATATCACTAAAATGCTTCAAAACTATGCCAAAAATTTTAAACAAAATCTCATAAACACTCAGTTACCCATTCCAGGTGAATTAAAAGTTCTCAATCATGGAGATCTTTGGGTAAATAATTTACTTTTCAAATACAACAAAAAAACGGACAAGCAATCAGTAAACGATGTGGTTTTCATAGATTTTCAATTGGGCACTTTTGCAAGTCCTGGATTTGATTTAAATTATTTTTTCTACACTTCAATGCAATTCGATGTGTTAAAGAAGAAACGTGAAGAACTTTTGAGAACATATCACACATCGATGTGTGAGACCTTGAAAGCTTATAACTATAAGAATCTACCAAGTTTTGATGATATACTCATTGAATTCCAACGAAGAGAAAGTTTTGGATTTTTTGCTAGTTTTGGAATTTTTCCTGCAATATCGATGGACAAAAGTGAATCAAGTGATAATACTGTGGAAAAATTTATGGACAAGGATATTGTAGACAAATCGGTTGGAGTAATGTTTTCGTCACAAAGATTAATAAATACTATGAGATATGCATTGAAGAGATTCGATGAGTTAGGAGTTTTAGATGAAATAATAATGTAATCGTGTTTGATTTAAAGTTTAACAGTGTTTCTATACCAAAATACATTTTCTAAAACAAAAATAAAAAATGGATTAAGATTTTTTTTTGAAGTTTTATAGAATTCCACTAAAACTTTGCAGATTTATTTTTAGCTTAAGAATTATTGAATTATATAAAAAAAATAACAAATAAGCTCTCAACTAGACTGATAGCTGCTGAACTATTTGTGTTTTATACCGCTATATACCAGTGCAAACGGAGCTAAGGTTCTTCGCAGCAATATTGCGTTCGTTCGTAAATGTAAGAAATTTGCCAATTTTTTTACCTCTTCGGTTCTAAGTATCATTTTTTGAGCACAAAACAGCACAACTTAAAAATCAATTACGGTCTAATCCAACGAACTTAAGTGATCAATCGATACCAAATGCATGCATTTTTGATTCAAGACCTGGATACAGTGACGGCGTGCCGTGATGTTCTTAGTAGGGTGTTCGCTATGTTTTTTCTGCAGTAAAATTATCCATTCGGGGAGAGTACCTACGTTAGCTTTGATAACGTTTTTTTGTAGAGTGGTCAAAAACAAGCATTTTTTACTATAGGAAGGGGGTCTATCTAGCCCCGTTTAGGAGGTATGTCCAATTTTAGAAAAAATGACTTAAAATGAAAAAAAAAAATATATTAAAAAACAACGGCAACACTTACTATACAGTATTATACCGGTTTTAACAGCCAGAAATTTATTCTTTAATCTTAAATTTAAGTTAAATTATTTATGTCAATAGTTTTAAGAAAATTCGCATAAAAACTTAAAATTTTCATAAAAAAAATGAAATAAAAATTTAGACCAATCTTTTCAAAATTGTGAAATGAAGTGCTAAATAAACTTTTTGTTGTCAATGCGTATACATATTAATTTTCAATCGAAGAATTGAAAATACATTTTATTTGAAATTTTTAAGATTTTTTATAAATGAGTTTTTGTAATATTGTGACATTAATAAAATGCATAATTCATTGAGGTTTTTTTGATACCCCTTTTATAACGAAGTGACAATTATTTTTGAGGTAAGAATTTTTTTTAAAAGTCAAGTCAAGCGATTTTTTCAATGAAGTTTAAGAAATCGTTGAAAATCGAAATTTCTCGCTACGCTCTTAAAATTACCGCCATGAAACCATGAACTTATTTGTTCAACATAGTTAGATGCACAATATTGTAGTACATAATTTTTGAAAATTTTGAAATTTTTCATCACATTTACCGATATATGTGATTTAAAAATAATCAATTTTGGGTTTACGGCGCCTCAATTATATTTTTTTGTATAAACCATTATAAATGTATGTACATCAGAAAATGGGTTGATTTCTTACCTTTCTTTAGATACCTCTAAGGAATAAATCCTCAGACATAATCAAAAGTTATAGACAATCTAGTCAGGTTCTATCGACATTTTAGATGATTTTTTAAGTAAAAAAAATCATGCGTATTTTGAAGAACTTTGGCTATACGTATGGAAATTAAGATTTTGGTAGGGTGTGCGGTGAACACCTGCGTAACTTCAAATAAACGTCACTGCCTGGATACCAAACACTACCACATGCCTTAGAAATATAAATCTTAATTTCTCAAAAATTATATAAAAATTCAAGGTATTTGTTGATCTGACAATTGATCAGTGCGTCTCCATGAACTTGGAAAGAAGGAACGGCGCGCAGTGCAATTGAAAGTGAAGAAGGATAGCCTTTTTCAGGGACTGCTTACACAAATTCTGTTTTCTATATATTTGGAAAGTTTCCTTAAGAATAGGATAAATATGATAGATTGTTCAATGATTTTTTTGAAGTTAAAGAACTATTTCTTAAAATAATAATAGGTGCTCTGCCATCGGGCCGAATGAATGTCAAGATCTTTTAGTATTATATGGTGACTGCTCGTGTGCGAAAATATATTTTTTACGTATGCGGAGCCAAATCGGAGTGTTACTGCCTGAACAGAATGGTGACGGAGACAGAACCGGAGCTGGAGCTGAAACAGCTGTCAAGATATTGAATACACACAAATTCAATGTTGCGAACACAAAGGAACGTAGCCGCATACGGAGCTGCAGCCGCATCCGGAAGAGTTCACCAATTATTCACTTTTCACGTACGACACTTTTGACGTTTCAAATTGTATGAAAAAAAAAAAAAAACTACTTTTTTGGTCGGAAAAAATATTGTATCGCGAAAAAAATTATTTATTAAAAGGAAAAGTATTGGAAAAAAAATGTGTATTCTGAGCTTGTACACAAGAATATTGTTTTGTTTTTATTCAAAATACTTTTAAAGCTGTGCAGCTGCATTGTGGACACGTAAAAAAATTAACGTACGACACTTTTTGATAGGCTTTCCAGTTCCAGCATTGTATTGCGTTCAGGCAGTTGGACTGGCCAATTCAAATCGCCTCTTATTGATTTGAGGTCCTCCATCAGGAAGTGTTCCCTCCAAACATCTATTGATACCCTTTTAAAGTGTGAACCATTCGTCTAAATGTCCATTTCATCAAGTTTTGAAAAAAAAAATCCCAAAGTCACACAAATTTACGCACAGAGACCCGTGGGGTTTTCAAGCTTGAAGTTCTCACCGCCTTAATATTCTCAGGTGATCTGATGGGCTGAGCCTGAGGAATTTGTCTCACTGGTGGTTTTTCTGAACAAAGTTAGTAATTTGAAACAATTGATTTTCTGTTCCTGGACGGGGCAAAATGGAGCTAAATTGAAAGAAATTCCAAAGGCACGCTACTGGGTTGCGGATGCGATAGCAGAACATCCGTTTGAAGATGAGGCGCTCGAGGGTATACGCTCGCTCTCGATTTTGATAGGAAATACTATTTATATAAGTTAGGTACTTACTACAATCTTCTGTTGATAAAATGGATGAATGAGAACACGTCCTTCTAATTTAATCTAAATTGGCAACAATAATTTCCCTGGTAAAGAGTAAGTACAACTTTTTTAAAAACGCATATTTAAACTATGTTTTTATTTCATTTGAAGCTTTAATAATCCTACTAAAGAAGTTGATGATCTTTTAAGACATTACTCAACCGTAATAGTTTATAAAAAATACTTAAAAAAACTACCTCCGAAAGTGATAAGTGCCCCATGGATGGGCTTAATTTTGTCTTTTGTTATAGCCAACTGCTCTATTTAAAGTATTCAATCAATAAGAAACATTGAAATCCTATGAAAAAACATAAAAGAAGGTAATCCATACTTAATAAATGTTCAAGCTTTTAAGTTAAAGTAAATGTTTTGTAACGTTAAAGTAAGCTTGAAAAATTCATTTAATATTGTATTGGCTCATGTCTACATAAATAAATAAATAAATAAACTTGGTGGCACAACGGCTCATGAAGAACCAGGGCCTAGTGACTTACAACTCTCAACCCTTCCTGTGTGCGTGCCTGCAGGAATGGAGGGGACCTACAGTTGATTGCCGAATCCGAACGGCTAAGGTGAGCTACACTTTTACTTGGAGGATTTGTCACTTCCTCGCAAGAGGCAGTAGCCCTGAAAAAAGCTTTAGGTTGAAGCGGCTGGTATTGAACCCAGACATTTGGCATGACAGTCCAACGCACTAACTATTACGCCACGGGCTACTACATTGCGTCGCCTGGATAAAATATTGTCGTATGTGAAAAATCGTGGTTTTGAGATTTAAATGCAGTTTTGTTATTTGAATTTTTCTCTACAACCTAGTGAAATCCGTTTTTCGATATCTGCCCTCATTTTCAAGATAATATCGTTAAAAATCACTTGAAAATTGAAAAATAAGTCTAGACTGCACAACTATTGAAAGAGAACTGTGAAAACATGTATGTTATAGAAGAGGTGGCCAAAAATTTTATCATTTTTTTTTATTTCAAAGTCAACTGTATTTTTACAATTGCGAAAGTTAAATGTGCCCTACCGTCCAAAGTACCCCACCCTACCCTACTATATGTTCGTTCTTTTTATAATGTTAATTTATATTTTTTTTTTTTTTGTAATAATTGAATCCATCCCAGGGAAAGGGGCAAATGTGTGGAAGCCTAAGAGTATATTCCTTGAATTCTCCAAACACAAATTTAAATTGAAGGAAAATTTTCAGCTCCAAGTAATCAAAAAACAAATAAAAAATATTTTAGAGCTTTCCAATGACCTCTTTCAAAACAAAATCCTTCGAGACAAATTCATATTCATAACAAATTTCAGTTATATATCATTTTGAAGTTATGATTAACCAAATCCCACAACAAAAATTTGTCAGAATTGTACAAAACAACAAGGTTTTCTTCCCTCCCTCTCTCTTTCTTTCTGTCTCTCTAGCGACCTAATATTTCTATTTCCTTGACATCCAGAATAAGAAAACATCAATAACCAAATAACAAAATCCCTTCTTATCCTCAAGGTATAAGGTATGGGCACACCACAAAATCGATTTCCTCTTTCAGAAGAAGCAAAATCTATCCCCCTCAATTTTTGTCAGGGATTATTCTGATTTAAACATCAACACTCCATAATAACGTACCTCAGCAAACAGCAACTATAGTTCCACAGCCCAAAGACGAAATAGTAATCTCAACTCGACCGGATGAAATTTTGTTCTAACTTTCAATATAATGGGGACAGGATAAGACATTTTGAACTATCAATCCTCTTTCGAGATTAGTTTTCATCATCTCCAGCACTCAGCTTAGTCGTGTCCTCAATCCTCACATAAACTAAGAGATCATCGTAAAGTTCATTTGCTGGATTGTGTACGTTGGACTTCTGGGGGTAATATCCGGTCGTGTTGTTCTTAGTGGTGTTTTTACAAAAATCTATGCCGAAGGCGCTCTTTTCAAATTGCTTAGAACAAGTGCAAATCAGTATGAAATGATCAGTATATCCTTGTAGAAAGTCTTTTGGGTCGAAACACAAAAGGATTCTATTGCAATGAATCTCTTGGAACAATTAAAAATTTATTTGAAAATGCCTCAACTACAATTGAAACACATTACACTGCTTTGTGTGGGCATTTATATCTGTTCTTGTTTTGTGTTAGAAAGGAGGACTAGCTTAAAACAAAAATATGCACACACCAGTGCCGAGATTTAGCTAATGGCGAGTGAGTGAGATGACTCACTTTTTATTGAAAATCGATTTAGGTAGTAAAAGTGAGTGAGTAGGCGCGTGAAATGAAACGTCAGTTTACTCGCCGGATGTTTCAGCGGTGACTTGGTGTATGGGTTGGTAAATTTACACTTTTGCATAAGTATGCGTTCTTTTCCAAAGGAATTTTAAGATATATATTCACGTATGTGAAATGAAATAGCAAAACAACAATGTATGTATGTAAAAATGATTTGATTTTTATACAAACATATATTTATGTAAAAATGATATTTGATAAACATTATTAATTTGTTATTTACATTCTAATTGTAGGTATACATTTTTTTTAATAGAAGTGAAAAATATAATTCGGCATCGCAAGGACGACCCCATCAACTTCGTGAGGACAAACTACAAAACTTTGGAAGAATATTTAGGAGTGGATAGGGCACACTAACTTGACACTAAAGTCACACATTGATTAAATTTTATTTTCCTAAGTTTTTTGATAAAGTTTAATTAAAATAAAAATACAAAATTGAAAAATTAAACCTCAAACAAACAAAACCAAAGACAACAAATTAAAAGATAGTCTTTGGTTATGACATTTCATGTGTTCGAAACTAGATTCGAAATTACTCATTTCACTTTAATAGCTAAATCACTTTTGCGAATGAAGTGAGATGAGTCGGCGAGTAAGGCGAGTCATCTCACTTCACTCGCTGAAATAGCTAAATCTCGGCACAGGACACAAGAACGAGCAGAAAACAAAACAAAACAACTCAAGTCCATAAACTATTTTCTGAGCATGAAATAGTTTTGTAAGAGTATGGTCTTGCATGTGAGAGAGTGAGAGGAAAAGTGAAATAGGATAAAAGGATTAATCTGAGAAAGATATAACGTTGCTTGGATCAACCACAAATTAGATGGAAAGAGGTAAGTCCTTGTTATTGCATAGTGTTGGCCATAGAGTTTTAGCAAAATTTATTCCATTAGAGAGAACAAGCTAAAGCGAAAGGTGAGATAGGGAGACACATGCTTTTCGAAAACTATCAGTGGTTTTTGGAATATCGCATTTGGGACAGCAAAACTCACAGATCCAAAAACAATGCAAAAGGATTTATCTGGAGAAGAGGATTTGAAGATTTCAATTCCATTTAATAGAAAGGATAAAGTTTTCTGATTGTTGTCCTTTTTGTTTGATTGGGGTTTTCTGTATAAATTTGCAGGATGTTTGATACTTGGGTTTTTGATTTTCTTATTGCCTTTTTTATTTCTTTTCGATTGGTTTGGAATTATTATAGAAAAAATTTATAGTCCAGAGTGAAATTAGTATTCAATAGAGCTCAAAAACTTTTGGAGATAAGTGATTAGGAAAAGCGAATTGGAGCTGACATTTGTGTCTTGTTAAAGATGAGGGTATACCTGCATCAGGCCTTAGGATGGGTTAAACCTAGTTATTTAGCAATAAATAATAATTAAATAGGAAGTAAAACTTGTTAAAAACTTATAAAAAATCTGTAGGTAAATTAGTTGTTGTGGTGAAGAAGAGAGTTGTGGGCACTAATTTTGCACTGACTTCTGAATGGTTAAGCATGCTATAAAGATTATAGTTTGTTTGGTTATAATCGATTAAAGGTTAGCTATCATTTTTATTTGGGAGTTTACAAGTACGTCCGAAAATTCAGTGTTCTGGAATATCCGATAGTAAATATCGTATTTTTTTTTAAATTATTTTATAAATAATTTTATTACAAATTTAACTGAAATTATTTTATATTTAAAAAAATATTTAACATATGTATGTACGTATCTAACTTAAAAAAAAAATAAAAACTTGTTGCGTTTTAAGAAAAAAAATATTATTTTTGGGATTTTTTGTTTCTAAAATTTCAATTAAAAAAAAACCTAATAAAATTATAGAAATCAATTTCGGCTTTAAATTGATTTCTCTGGTTTCCAAATAAAAACAAAAATATTAACAGCCTGGCCTGGCCTAGACAATAAAGACCAAAAACAGAAACAGCTGAAGAATCTTACGAGATATGAGTTTCGTGGTACCATTTTCTCAAAAAGTATTTTACCGATTTTGATAGATTGTATATGGTTGGAAAGTCACAATTGCGAAGATATGCAAAATATACTTGAGACACGCATTGATACACTGTGGGTCATTTTTGTTTTTGTACTGTGCGAACATACTGTGTGTATTAAAAAAAAAATAAATAAAAATAAAATGTTTTTTTTCTTCAATATTTTCAAACAAATTGTTTTCAAAATTGAAAGTGCCGAATTTCGACACAGTGCAATACTAGTCAGTTTAAATATGCAAAATTGCCATTAGTATTTTTGAATAACGGTAACTATATAATAACATATCAGAGAAAGACGTGCTGCTATCACGTTTTAGAGTTCGATTTTTTTTTGGATATTTGAGACCCCCCCATTCCCAGAGGTACTACCAGCTGAAATTATGAATGCCCATTTGATGCTCAGGAGGTCTAAGGCAATGACTACACTTAATATGAATCGTGCTGAATCGTAGGTCTGCCTGCCACTGGCTCTTGGACTAGAAGCTCAATCCAAACTTTCGACTATTAATCCCTACCAGGGGTTTCACCAACTTGATTTAAAAATTGAACAGGGTTTTTCGCTATTTTTCAAACGGGGTGAGGTTAAGGTAGAGAAATATTTTGTTTCTTTTCTAATCGATATATGTATTTTTGAAATATAATATTTATAAAAAAAATATGCATGACTGGACATGCTCTTTATATAATTATATTTTTAACGAAAAAAATGTACTAAAAGAATGATTTTTTTGAATAAATTTGAAAAACCTGGAATATTTGCAGCTAAATAAAAAAAGTAGCCGTGGCGTGATGGTTAGTGCGATGGACTGTCATGCCGGAGGTCTAAGGTTCGACCCCCAGCCTCGCCACCTATTTATTTAAAAGAAAAAACGGCTACTGCCTCTTGCGAGGAATTGACAAATCCTCCAAGAGTATCTCCTGTCACAGAAAAGTGCCGCTCGTTAGCCGTTCGGATTCGGCAATAAACTGTAGGTCCCCTCCATTCCTGCAGACACGCACACAGGAATGGTTGAGAGTTGTAAGTCACTAGGCCCTAGTTCTTCATGAGCTGTTGTGCCATCAAATTTTTATTTTTTATTTATTTATTTAAATAAAAAAACTAAAACTTCCGCTTTAGGAAATCACATAAAAAATTCTCTGTTCTGTACCAAATTTGAAGGTGATTGTTCAAACCTTCTAGGCTCTACGTCAAATTACAGTTACAGACGCACAACACACATACTGGCCGGCGGACGGCTAGCGAAACCCAACTTCTCCATTATTGTACTGTTAAAAACATTTGTTTACTGTCAAAACAAAATATTTTTTTTTTCTACACGAAACCAATATTTTTCCTATAGAGCAATTAAGAAATCGGGAAGATATAATAATCGAGATATGAACGTTTAAAAGTCGGCAAGCAAAAGGCAGACATTTATAGAAATAACTGATTTTCAATAAATCACTATCTAATATAATTATAGATTATACAATTATAAATATTTTCACCCATATATGAAAATTTTTTGAGCAACTCAACGTACAAAACTAAAAATGGAGGAAAATTTATTATAAAATTCAATAAAATATAAAAAATGCGTATACGCCTAAGTGAACCACATGTTTTTATCTTGTTGATTTTTGAGAAAAAAATCCATTTGCAACTCGACGCCCGATGTTATTTTTTATAAGAAAAATTCCAATTAACAATCTTCGAAAAACTTATCAGTTTTGCAATCAAAGGAAGACCAAAGTTGACTGTTTTCTTTAAATATACGCGACGCGACACTAAAAATTTCAAAAATTTTAACCAGTTTTTTTTGAAGTTTTTTTTACAAACTTTATCAATTACTAATTTTGGCATTGTGTGTAGACGAAAATTAACCCGGAGTTGATATCATTGCTTGTTCTCAATATATTCGTTATTTTTTGACAATTTTTAACGGTTTGTTTTAAATTAAAAAAAAAAACAATGACTTGATTTTTTTTAAGTCTTAACCAATTCTTTACTATGTCATTATACATAGAATGAAAGCAGGTCAAAGCGGATAGCATTATTTGTTCAATAAAAATAAGACATTTTTTTCTGTATTATTGAAAACCCTTTCTGCACGTTATGGCTTTATTATCTATAAAAAAAAATTAATTCGATATCTCTATTCGTTCTCAAAAAAAAGCGCACGAACGTACGAACGTATGCACACACACTTTACATACATCTCTCTAAAAACGATGGATGTGGATTACAGAGACCTCGTAACGTGGAGAAATGTCAAAATTTTCAATCCGAAACATTGGACCAATTACATTAACTTCCAATGGGAAGTTAGTAAAATTATGATATAAATATTTACGGTATGAATTTAGGCTGGTCATAAGTAAAATCTAACAAAAATGTGGTTCGACTTTATATGAGTAGAAACAAGGACCATATAATAATATTATATTGTCTTTGGTAGATATTACCACCATTTTTGAAAAACAAATTCAAATTGCAAGAAATATTTGTGATTATGAGTCATTATTGTCCACATGAAATGTAAAAAAACAAAAACTTTACAGGTACAAAGTTAAATCAAAATGGTTAGAGCCGTTTTTGAGAAAATTCCAAAAAAAAAACGAAATATTTGTATGGTACCTGTTGTAAATGAACTAAATCAAAAATTAGATTTTTTTTTTCAAACAAATTGTTTGCGAAATTGAAAGTCTCGAATTTCGACACAGGGCGATACTATAGTTACATATAAATACTCTGTACCAAATTTGAAGCAAATCGGTCCATCTGTTAATGCTCTAGCTCAAATTACAGTTGGCCTACGGACGCGCCATAGACCGCCGCGACGTACGATATGGCGAAAACCACTTTTTTGGACTTCTCCATGGACGTAGTGTCAATTTTGATTACAACCTCGAAATTTTTTTTACACGAAACCAATACTTTTTGTATTAGAAGAAATCTGAAAAATGAAATCCCGTTTGGAAAATAAGTCCAGAAATTTTTTTACGTTCACCTTAATTTACCCTATACTGAAATTAACAATTTTAAAAAATTTCGTATTGGTAAATTTTTTATCATTTTTGTTTAGATCTTTAAAGCTTTCCACAAAAAATTGGTCAGATAATAATTGAACAAACCAAAAAATTCACCTAAAACGTGGCAATCATAATTATGTATTGACTACATTTATCTATATGTCCTCAATAAAATATTTAAACAAAACCTTTCTTTACTGGAATACGAATATCACCGTTATCAAGTTGTATTTTAGAAAATTAGTGATCAGCGATCACATTGCACGTACCCTTAAATTTTATATACATTTTTTTATGTCGATTAACTTGCTGCCGTGTTAACTAAAAATGACGTAACCATCATCTGTCGATTTTTGGACTTTAGGCCCAGTTTGAAATTCTTGGGATGACAACAAAAATTTTTTAACTAAAAATTTTTGAATAAATTAAAAAATGGCGAAAAAGTTTCTGAAATGATAATGTAGATACGTCATTTTTAGCTAACACGATATATTGATAATTTTAAAGCCTTCAAATAAGTTTAGAAATGGCAAAAATGTTGAATTCACCGTGGTAAATAATATGAAAACTCAACTTATTTTTTAACAGAACGAGATTCTCATAGGTTAATTTATTATTTCTCATTATGACAATTGAAACATTTATGAATTCTTTTTAAAAAAATGTGTTGTATATTTATATCGACATAATAATTTTTTTAAACTTAAAAATATTTAAGGTTATTCGTTAAAGTATGCAGTGTCTTAGTTAAATAGTATAATTAAATGATCATTTACAAATTAAAAAAAAAAAAAAAACTTAATTTTAACAATCTTAACAAATACAACACTTAAATATTTAACAAACTGATGGTGATGGTGAAAAACTATCTCAAACTTAAATACAATATTAATTTCGTAAGATAATTGTTTGTAATTTGAATAACATTAACGGAATGCTATAATGATGAAGAAAACATAAAAAAAAATATTAAAATAAAATTTAAAAAAAAACATAAAACTAATATTTAAATATGCAGGTCGAAAAATCTACCTAAATCAGTCTATAACGCATACGGACTTTTAAAAATTATAATTTTAACAAAATTAAAATATAATAATAAAATATTTGTTTCTCAGTACATTTTCTTCATTTTAGTAAATTGAAGAATTTCAAATTTAGCTAAATTATAAAAAAAAAAAACAAATCAACTCTTAAATCTTAATTAATTTTTTTAAAACAAAAATAATTGTTATACTAAACAGAAAATTTTCTTCCATAATGGTGGTGTTGGTGGTAGGGTGGTTGGTGCTAGAGCTTCCCATATAGCCGTATCGAAGACATCTTTAACTTTATCCTGAAATTTGAAAACAAACATTAATTGATTTTGATTGATTTTTTGATTGATAAAATGCATTCTTTAGTTTTTTTTAAGGCACCTAGATTTTGATCAGACATTTTAAAAATTTTAAGAAATGGTACTATTTTAAAATTATTTCAAATTATATTATTATATTTAATTCATAGCCCAAGAAAATTACACAAAAAAATGCCCAAATTACCAAAAGATTCCAACAAAGTTGAGTTTTGGTGAAGGTGTTTAATTTTGTACCGTAAGCATTTTCCAAAAAGTACCCTAAATTTGGACCGGGGCTAACATTTTTACGGGGGTGAAAGGGGTTGACTTTCATTATAATCAATAGGTTTTGCGAAAAACGTGCACAAATTTTAAAGTGTACTGAATTTAGTCAGAAAAATGTATTGAAGTGAATTTGCATATTTCGACGGTCAAATAATTGTTTAAAATTGACATTTCTAAAAAAAATAATTACATGGAAAAATGATTATTAAAAATCAACGAAAGCACTTTAAATAATGTGCTATAGTTTTTTTGAAAGCTAATACAGCTAAAATTTCAAGTTATTTAAGTGAAAAGTTTTTATGTATTTTGTTATCAAGTTGATTTTTTCCAAAATATTGCATAAATAAGTGCCACTATTTTTTTAATATTCAATGCTCTTAACTTCTCTCAGTCAAATACTAAAAACCATATGTAAAAATAGCTCTCATTTATTGGGAAACTAAAAAAAACATTTTTAAACGTTTTTGAAACTGTTTTTTACATTATTTGAAGAATGATTTTGATGACATATCTCGAAAACTTAGACAAAAAACCCTTTCCAGTTCGATATTTTCAAAGCCTCTTTTAGATCCCATGAAAGTACCTACAATTTTTTAAATAGAATCTATATACGGACAGGGTGGTGGGAAAAGGGGAGGGGTCTCGTTGTTGCAGTGAGAGAGTCTAGTTGTCAGTAGCAGCCATGGTTTGGACGGGAGAGCATCGTGGGTTTGCTGTTAGGACTTTTTTTTTGAAAACGGCCGTTCTGTTATCGCTACGCAGAGAGCCTTCCGACAGCACTTCAATATCCCTGTTAGGGGAAACGTCCCTGGCGGTAATGCTAATTAGACGTTGGGCTAGGACATTGGAAAAAACACTGGTTCAACAGCAACTCCTTCTGCAATTGGAAGACCCAGAACTATAAGAACTGCTGAAAATGTCATCTTGGCAAGAAATGCTATCCAACAGTCTCCCAGGCTTTTTTGAACTGGAAGAATTGAGTGAAGCAACTAATCTGAGAGATATCTGGTTCCAACGGGACGGGGCTACACCCCACACTGCTAGGATTTCAATGGCGTGATGGAGGCAAGTGTTCCCCCAGAGCCTCGTCTCTTTGAGGGGTGACGTGGAGTGGCCCGCGCACTCACCAGATTTGAGCATTTGTGATTTTTTTTCTTTGGGGGTACTTAAAGGAAAAAGTTTTTAAATTTCGTCCACATACCCTGGAAGAATTTAAGGACAGAATCAGAGAGGAAGTTACGGCAATACCCATCGAAATGTGCAGAGAGGAGAGAGCCGAATTCGCCTTCAAGAATGCATCGCGGCTAACGGCCGCCACCTACGTGATATCATTTTTAAAACTTAATGTAAAAAACTAGATTCTGTACTGAATTAAACAATATTATTAAACAATATAAACATAATTTCTGTAAGTTGAATTGTTTTTGTTTAACATCCCTTTAAAACCGAATTCCTTTCTATGTTCGTAAGCGAATAACTCGGCTAAACATCATCTAAATTGGATGGGTATTAACATTGAAAATGTTTATAGGATCGTTTTGACAGAGTTGTGGTGTTACTAAAATGATTAAATGAAATAAATTCAATAAATCAGAAATGAACTCCAGCGTATAGGGCATCACAACGAAATTTTTGGTTGGTGTTACTAAAGAAATGACCCAAATGATTGAAATGAACACATGAATTTAGAATATGAAAAATGAACTCCAGCGTATAGGAGGACAACTATCAAATTTTTGGTTGGTGTTACTAAAACATCACTAGAATGATAAAAATAAACAAACGAACACAAGCGATGAATTACAGCAGGCGTCGGCAATAGGTATACGGGGAAAAAACGAAGAAAGAAAAGTATTGTTCGTCGTCAACGGGCAAGCTTCAGTGGAGAATGGTCATGAGAATGGTATATTCAAAAAGAGAAAAAAAAAACAACAACAAGGTATTCAGAAGAAGACAAATGAACAAACAAGGCAAGATTTTTGTATGTTGTATATTGTGTGTATGCATCTACATAGTTATTGAGGTAGGTAGGTTTGTGATTTTGTGAAAATAAAAAAGATAGGTATTTATTTTTATTCCATACAGAATACAATCCGGTCTTATAAGAAAGGCCAGTGATGCAGTTGAGTGTGCAAGTAGGGGTAGAGATTGCTTGAAATCGATATTACCTATGTAATATGTAGGACAACCAAAAATATGCCAGAGCATGTTTTTTTCTAGCAACACCATTAAGACGAGATTAGATTAGAAATCAGTTTTATAAGAAATACTATCTTTCAAGCGCCTTGTTCGTCGAAAATGCATACTTTTTGTATATAAGTATACGTTTAACGTGCGCATATTTTGCCGTATTTTTGTATATTTTTCATTAAAATCATAACTTGTACAGTGTCTTCTAATGTTTATTCAATAAATAATAAAGGTCTGGGGTAGGCATTACCAAAAAATTTAAACATAACTTCAGGTTATGGCGAAAAAATTGGCATTAAGGAAATTTGGGTTGGAGTTTTTGTTTTTTTTTATTCGACTCGAACAATTTTATTCAATTTTGCAATTTAGTGCTTCTAAATATTTTAAGGCCGTGTATGAATTAAATTAAAATTTCGAATAAATTTTATCCGAAATTAAAATTTAGTACCTATATAGTTTTAGTTTTATGTAAATCTATATGCTACCTTAATATATTAAGCCAGCAAAACTTCTAAACTGCTCAACATAATTGAACACAATTGAAATAAAAACTAAAACTTTGTGCTTTTTGTGTGCTATTATTGTGTGGCAGTCCCGATTTTTGTAGCAAAACTTCTAAACCGCCCAGCATAATCAATTGAAAGAAAAACTAAAATTTGGTGCTATTTTTGTGCTATTATTGTGTGGCAGTTCCGATTTTTTTGCTAGCATAGTTTTGTTTTATGTTTTGCTACAAAAAAACTATGCAAACACAAAAATCGGGACTTCCGCCCAAAATAGCACGAAAAGAGCACAAAATTTTAGTTTTTATTTCATCTGATTATGCTAAGCGGCTTAGAAGTTTTGCTAGCTTAATACTAAAGTACCATCTAGATTTACATAAAACAAAAACTATGATAGCACAAAATTCTAGTTATGGTTTCAATTGATTATGCTAATGTGTATTGTATATGCTAGCTTTATAGACGTTTAGATGTATGTCGTTCTTTTTAATCCAGTTTTTAAAAATACATTACATAGGTATACATACCTACATAGAATATATTTTTACAAGCAATAATGAGCATATTTTTAGGGCCCTAATCATTTTTTTTTGAGCATATAATTACTTGTTAAGGGCATATATATGTAATTGATTTTTAAGGGCATAATTATAAGCGCTTAAAACTGTTTTTAGGGCATATTTTTGTTTGCCCTAATAGGTATGTGAGTTTTGATATCAGATTAAAAAAAATAGAAAAGTACGATGGGGTTAGTTAAAGAAAATTAATAATATTTATATTTTGCCAAATGGAAAGTGACATTAAATACCTACACCTAGAAACTTCAAAACTTATAATGGTGTTTGAAACAGCTTATTACGTTTTAATTTAGCCAGTTCAGGTTTCTCAAGCTAACTGATATCTCAGAGATCTCAGCAATCTCAGAGATCTGAGCCATCTCAGAAATCTGAACGTAATTCCTCAGTGAGATTCCTGACTTTTGTTGTCAAAAAACTGAGACTGATAGTTTTTGGATTCGCTTGCTCAATTATTTTTTGTCGCAGTTGATTAATTAATAAAAAAGAGATGGAAATTGATTTTGACTTCTAGGGGAGACATTTTGTTCAGGTTTCTCCTTCTGCTCAGTGGAGCTGACAGAGCTTGCTCAATGATATCTCAGTGAGATCTTAGAAACGTGAAATGGCTAATTAATTTGTAAAGATTGTAAAGATTAGTCATGTTTTTTGTTTATCTAGCAAAATAAAGTCATTTTCAATGTCCCCATGGTTACTCTATGAGTGAAATCTGTAAATTTTTTTTTGTTGGATTTGTATTGAATTAGATAATTTTAGAACAGGATGTTAAAACTATTCTGGAAAGTCTTAAAAATTCAAAGAGCCCAGGTTTCGATGGTTTGAAAAATTCACTTTTGAAAAATCTTCCCAAAGCAGGTGTGAAATTTCTTCATGTAATTTTTACGGCTTGTTTTAAAATTGGTTATTTTCCCAAACAATGGAAAACAGCCAAAATTATTCCAATCCAAAAACCTGGGAAAAGTCCTTCCACACCTAGCAGTTATAGGCCGATAAGTTTACTTAGTTCTCTCAGCAAATGTCTGGAAAAGCTAATAAAAAATAAGATTTTGTTGCATTTAAGTACAAATAATATCCTTCCAGCGGAACAATTTGGGTTCAGAACCCATCATAGTACAGTTCACCAAATACATCGCATTACGAATGACATCAAGAGCAATCTCGCGTTAGGAAAAAGCACTGGAATGGTTTTGTTAGATGTTGAGAAGGCATTTGACACTGTATGGCATAAAGGGCTAATACATAAATTGCTAGTCCTTGATTTTCCACTCTATGTTGTAAAAGTTATTTATTCATTTTTAAGTGAAAGGTCCTTTAAAGTTTCTGTGAATAATTCGTTTTCTGATTTATATGAAATTGTTGCGGGTGTACCCCAAGGATTAGTTCTTGGTCCATTTTTATATATTATATATACGTATGATTTTCCGCGATTTACAGACTGCAAATCAGCTATTTTTGCAAATGATACATGTTTGTATTCTTCAGATTCGGTTAGTTTCAACATTGAAACCAATTTGCAATCTGCATTAAACCTTGTGCAAACGTATTTCAACGACTGGAAAATAAAAGTCAATGCTGGGAAAACTCAAGCTGTCTTTTTCACAAGAAAAAGGAAAGCTTGTTTCTTACCCAGTAACATGGTCCAAATTAATGGTATTCCAACAGAATGGAAATCAAGTACTAAGTATTTAGGGGTACATCTAGATAAAACACTTACAGTGCTGCCAAAAACATTCCGGATTTTTTCCCATAGTAATGATTTTCTTAATACCAAGTAGAAAACTAACAACTTTCCATAAGTTTTTTAATAATTTGTAAAGAGTATGAGACAAGTTAATAATAATAAAAATTTAATGCTACGATGACAAGAACAATAAAAAAAATTATTTTATAAAGTTACTCAGTAACATGCCTGTGCAAAACTAACCGGATTTCAAGAAGATTGCGAGTCTCGATGTTAAAGTAACGGTTTTTTCGAGTCTTTTGACTCAAGCCGTAGATTAAAACGTTTTTACAAGTTGAGAGCTGTGTAAGTTGAAATTATATAGTGCATAAAATGGCTAAAACACGTTATAGCAACGCGATTCGATACGAAATAATAGAACAGTTCCAAGCCGGTATAAAACAAAAAGTAATCGCTGAAATCTTAAAAATTCTAACGTCAACGGTTTGCGACATCATTAAAAAATTTAAAAGTGGAAAATCAGTAGAAGCAGATCATTTTAGTGGACGCCCTATCGCAAAACAACAATTAAAACTGATAGGCGCATAAAGAATTTCGTGCTTAAAGACCCTTTTGCGACTTCAAAGACAATTTGTGTGAACTTAATCTACCCATAGGGCCAACTACGGTCAGGAAGCGTTTAAGAGATTTCGGTCATTTTGCATTTCGACCAGCTAAAAAACCTCTTCTTACTGCTAAACATCGTAAAAAAAGGTAATCCCTAAAAGGTATTTGGGAAAGACTTAAAATTCCTAATCAAAACATTTAACCAAGGGTTGAATTTGCAAAAAATCATCTTAACCGGTCTTTAAGCAAATGGAGGAGTGTTCTTTTCAGTGATGAAAGCAAATTCAACTTATTTTACTCCGATGGTGCTAGGACAGTGAGGCGCTCAAAAAATACGCGATTAAAGCCTGCAAATGTACTCCCTACACTAAAGCACGGTGGAGCCTCGGTGATGGTTTGGGGCTGTTTTTCAGGAGCAGGTTGCGGTCCTATACACCAAATCACAGGAATTATGGACCGTTTCCAATATAGGGACATTTTGGAGTCAATAATGCTTCCATACGCAGAGGAAGAAATGCCTCTGCGTTGGGTTTTTCAGCAGGATAATGACTCCAAACATTCTTCAAAGCTGCTAAAAGAGTGGTTTGCAACTAAAAATATTCGTGTCTTAGAATGGCCATCTCAATCACCCGATTTAAACCCAATAGAAAACTTGTGGGCCATTTTAAAAATGCGGGTTCGGAAAAAAAGCACCCGTCAACAACTTCTCTTTTTGCAGCTTTGAAAAATGAATGGGAAAATATTCCTGCTTCTGTTTTCGAGAATTCAATCCAGTCAATGCCTCGTCGATGCCGGACTGTGATAAAAAACAGGGGTTACTGGACAAAATATCAAATAAATTTTAAAAGTTAATTGCAAAAAAATAAAATCCGGTTAGTTTGTCACATTAAAATTTTGAATTTACTTTAATTTTTTGAATTTTTTTTTGTTTTGATGGATAAAGTTCCATGGTTTTTGTTTCAAATAATAAAATTGTTCAATAAAAATGGGAAAAAATTGCAAACATTTGATTTTTTCATTTTTATATCACAAACCAACAATCAATGCAGTTTACCAAAAAAATCCGGAATGTTTTTCACACCACTGTACTTTTGGAATTCATATACAGGAGACAATAAATAAGGTCAACTTAGCTATAAAAATGCTGTATCCTTTCATCAACCGTAAATCGAAGCTTAGTACCGAAAACAAAGCTTATAATTTTTAAAGCAATTTTTCAGAGTATAATGTTATATGGCTCACCTGTTTGGGGTAAATGTGCTAACAGTCATATACTTCGACTACAAAGAATTCAAAATAAAGTACTTAAGATGATGCTTAATCTGCCATGGCATTATTCTACTGAAGATCTCCATGCATTGACGAATATCGAAAAAGTTTCATTTAGAATACAATATTTATTTGAGATATATAACCTATCTTGTAGTTTATCTGAAAACTACTTAATCTCAAATCTGGCTGTTTAGGAAAAAAAAAAAAAAAAACACAAAAAAAAAAAAACAAAAAAAAAAAAACACAAAAAAAATTGTTAAAAGCATTATATACTTTTTATTTCTTATCATACTTATTTATTTATTCATTTATTTATTTATTTATTTATTTATTTATTTATTCATTTATTTATTTATTTATTTATTTATTTATTTATTTATTTATTTATTTATTTATTTATTTATTTATTTATTTATTTATTTATTTATTTATTTATTTATTTATTTATTTATTTATTTATGTATTTATTTATTTATTTATTTATTTATTTATTTATTTATTTATTTATTTATTTATTCATTTATTTATTTATTTTTTTTTATTTATTTATTTATCTATTTATTTATTTATTTATTTATTTTCAATATAAATGTTGTGTATTTGTTAGTTGTTAACATATTTACTTGTATACAGTATATTACTTATTATTTTTCTGTTTGGTTTTATTAATTTATTTATTATCTGTTAATTTATTATTATTTATTTATTATCTGTTAATTTATTAAATTAAATTTCTAGTGTTGTATAAATACATATCTGTGTATATTTTTGTATTATTTTATATCTATGCACATTAAAGTTGTGATCAAAAACCAGATACATTTGAGATAGGTACTTTTCAGTGCCTTATCGCCTCCCCTTCTCGTCATTCTTCGATAACATTCTTTTGCAATTTAAAGAAGGTTTTTTTTTGTAGCTTTTCCTTCGATTTTTCATTTCTATATATTATATAATCAAAATAGTAATGTTATGTTTTTCAGTAGTAAGGTAGAGTCATACCATATCTCTGTAAATTGTGCAATATAGTTTTTAAGGAAGAAAAATTGTAAATAATTTCAGCTACAATAAAAACAAACAAACAGATAAACACACTACGTAGATACAAATTGGAAAATTAAATCGGAAAAGTTGAAAATTCGTGATAACAATAAATTGCATACTTTCTGAATTGTTTTTATTTTTTTGTTTTTGTTCGAACGGTATTTCTACATAAATAATTTAATCAATCGTATGTGGAACGAAGTTCGCCGGGTCAGCTAGTAAAAAATCTTACCTGAGTATAAGAAGATGTTTCGATATATTTCGCCTTAATCGATGTGGCCAGGTCCCAAGCGTCTGCAAATGATATCGGTTTCTCACCCTTGGTCTAAAAAAAGGTCATCAACATAAAATCAACTCTTTAAGTGCTATATTCATTTCAACTTAAAAAAAACAAAAAAAACTTACCTGAAGCTTATTCAACACATGTATGTTACTCCTTTGATCCGATTGTGTTCCAACCAATATTAAGGAAGCAGGATTTTTGGAAAATTTCGGTGCCCATTTGGTTTTGATAGATTGGAATGTCTCCGGTTTCACCACAGAGAAACACAACAGGAACACATCACTATCCGGGTAGCAGAGTTCACGCAATGGATCTAGCGTATCCTGACCAGCGGTATCACAAAGGGTTACATGTACTGGACTATCGTTGACCATTACCTCAGCTGTGGAAGAAGGAATAAATGTTTATTAGTCATGCGATCTAGCTATAATTATATAGATACAATCACGTTTCACCTTAAGGTGAAGATGAAGACGACAACGACTATATGTATACGTTGCCGGCATTAAGATTATGATTCCCAGATTGTGTAACTCCGACGACGGTAGTATACACCATAGAAATAAGAGACGAAGAACATTTGGCTTGCCCGGAAGCACTTCACGAGCTGGAACTCTCATGAATTGTACATTTGATATGCCAAAGCTGTGATCCGAACACCACAGACTGTCGTCACTAATATAGCAAGAAGCAACAGATTGGAATTTCATGGAATTTCTATACCACCACAAAATGTTGGTATCACCATCATCATCATCATCAACATCATTACTGTCGTCGTGCTTAGAAGCACCATCGGCACAACCATGACATCCATGCTATCCCATCCCAATCCAATATCAATCCCAATCCCACACATATTCGACACACGACTTTGGGGGAAGCGTATAGAAGTCACAGTCACATCTGTCAGTGCCCAGGAGAAGCACCAGAAGCAGCTAAGCAATTGCGATTCTATGTGGCGTTTTGCCATCATCGTCATCTCCACCGCCACCACCACACCACCACACATCTCCACCATTCAATTCCAAGGCAGAGCTACATTATATGCATAGAGAGTTCATGTTGCTCTATTTGATGTGCTCTGACACACTGCACTGGTACTGGGCTGGGTTGGGTTGTGTTCGCTTGGTCATGGCTTGATGATGTCTTAGCTAAGATCAAATCTTGGTCGGTTCGGTCGGTGATGGAGGTGAAATATTAGACGCAATTGGAGGTTATGTTACGATTCGTTGGGAAGAATGAAATTCGAGAAATATATATAAAATAATAAAAGCAGAAAAAAATGTTGTTGATGACAACGACTACGCCACCGATAGGGAAGAGGCGACGACGGACGAAGAAGTTGCTGATGATTCAACTATGAGAGTGGGCGGTCAAATGGAACAGAGAAGTCAAGGATATTCAAAGGGATCTAGGTATAGGTATTGTTTGGCTCATGAATGGTGACTACACATAATAAAAATGAGGAGGATTTGCAACTTATACAACAACTCAGTCTCTTAATTGCATTTTGTACTTCTTAAAAAAAAAAAAATTAAAGCTGGTTGATGAATAAAAGTAAATCAACTTAAATCTATTAAGAGTTTAAGACGTTCTTCTAACAGATTTACACGACTGGACTGGCATAAACTTTGGATAAAATATGGCACACAAAATAACGTTTATTTTCAATATTGTCATTCCAGCATTAGTAATTAAATACATATGAACATATTGGCTCTGTGAAATAACTCTCCAAAAACAAAATGAAATAAATCCCAAAAATTTATAAAAAAATGGGAAGTATTTTCATATGAAAAAAACTCCCCAGAATTGGGGATTTATTTCATAAATTTTTGGGGAATTATTTAATTTTTAATTAAGGGGGTTATTTCATGATGATATAAGTCCCCATGAATGAAGGAATTATACTTTAGGGTTTATATTGCACTGCTGCGACCTCAAGATCTATTGTGCCCCCATTTAGAGCCAGATGAGGTTGCTCATTTACAGCTCTTTCTCCAAATTTATTTCTTTGAGAAACTTAAGTATATGGAGTATTTTTAAAGGGGGTATTCTCTCCTCTATCTGCTGGCGACTCATATATCTATGTCTTTGTTGCACAATTGCCTTACAACTACCTAAAATGTGGTCCGGTGTCTCTTCCTCGGTGTTGCAGAATCTGCATGCGGCACTGATTACTAACCCAAGAATCCTGAGGTGTCTCCTTAGCTTGCAGTGGCCTGTGAGGATACCCGTAACTATTCTAAGGTTGTTTCTACTTAAGCTAATACAGGATATGAAACGTTCTTGGTTGTAGTTCCCAAGTAGTAGTTTTGCCTGTCTTAGCTTATGGAGTTCTTTCCAGATTTGTAGTCTTTTGGCCTCCTCTTGTTTTTTAATTTTATTTTTAATCACGTTTTCTCCTATTCCGCAATAGGGCTCTGGACCGGGAAGGGGTGTTTTTGCACCCATTTTTGCTAAGGAGTTTGCCTCTTCATTGCCTTGGACACCAACATGGCCTGGTACCCAATGGAGTGTTATACATTGTTGTTCGTTTAGTCTGCACACACAGTCCCATACCAGTTTAGAACTAATGATGTATGAGCTCAAAAAAATCAAAAACAATATTATTTTTATGGCTAAACGTCTTGATTTTAAATTCTAATTATTTCTCTAATTTTCAGTGCAGATTACAAAAAAAAAACATAAAAAAAAAAAAAACCTGATTGTCAAATCTAACTGAGAGTAAATAGTAGTAAAAAACAAACGACACATTTAAAATTAAATAAACAGTCCTTAATTTAGGCGGGGAGAATTAAAATTGCTAAAAGCGCTGAATAAAGGAAATTTTATAAAATTAATAAATTTCCTATTTTTAATGGTGTATTTAAATATAATGGATAGTGGTTAAATTGGCCCTAAGCATATCAAAATTTAAAAAAAATATTTTTTTACAAAAAAAAAAAGTTTGCATTTCTGAATTTTTGTTCCCTTTTCCGTTTACAGGAAATAGTTATAAAGAAAAAATTAAGTTTGAAATTTTTTATCGTTTAATGGAAACTGCCCGTGGCGTAATGGTTAGTGCGTTGGACTGTCATGCCAGAGGTCTGGAGTTCAATATCAGCCGCTTCCACCCATTGGCGTAGTTAAAGATTTTTTCTAGGGGGGCAACCAGCCAGCGGAGCAAAAGTTTATTCACCCAATTTTTTTTAATCAATCGTTGGAAATTTTTTAATCTATTTCTCTACAGATCTTAAGAAAAACACAAAAAATTATTTATTGCATAAAATAGCAAATACCTTCAACGAAACAAAGAGAGGAGAGGGGCGAAGTTCAAATTTGTGAAAATGCCCAATCAAGAAGGTTTTCGACCCTCGATATCAGTTGTAGTTAAGCAGATATTTTATTTAATGTGCTGATGAAAGACAATTAAAAAACTTTGCTTTTCTTATAATTTTTCGTAATTTTCAAACCGTGTTGTATATTTAAAGAAATAGGCCACTAATTTCCTTAAATATTTAATTTTAGTTTAAATTTGATGCGAACATTATATAATAATTGTTTTAATTTTAGGAAAAATAGAATAAAAAGAATAAAAGATTTTTTCTAACTACGCGCATGCTTCCACCTTAAGTTTTTTTTCTTTTCATAGAAAAGTGCCGCTCACCTTAGCCGTTCGGATTCGGCAATGAACTGTAGGTCCCCTCCATTCCTGCAGACACGCACACAGGAATGGTTGAGAGTCACTAGGCCTGGTTCTTCATGATCCGATTGTGCCATCAAATTTTTTTTTTTTTTAATTTAATGGAAACTACATTTACTTTATTTTTCTCTGGATGTGAAATACCTACAATGTATTTATGTATGTAGTACATACGTCTTACGTTTTTGTTTCTATTTTCTAAGTTCTAATATAATTTCCGGCACAGATTTTTCTTATTTTTCCTTTTCCATTAAAGTGCATTCAGCGAAAATCTGAATCCCATTTGCAAATATCTCAAAATTGTTTATTTATTTCTCTCTATGATTGAAAGAGGAATACAAAAACTAAAATAAAAAAAGGCAAACAAAAACTTAAAAAAAAAAAAAAAAACATATCTATAGACAATTCATCTCTATTTGTCCTGTGGTACATAAATTTTTCCAAAGCCCGAGTGGGAGAGTCAGAGTTGAACAAATAACCAGATACTTATACCACCTATGCACAAAAACATTCAAGCATCAATCGTCCTAAAAAAAAAAAACAACAACAACAAAAATATAAACACCCACAAAAAATGCGATGATATTCTTTTGTATAGAAAAAATGGTGTCAGTGAAGCTTGCTATTTCACTTCAAGGACTTCCATCAGGATCCAGATCCAAATTTAAAAATTTATACATATGGAAAGTTCTTTTGGGTTCCTCTGCTTGGCCGCATACACAATTGAATGAGCACAACGAAAAACGAAAATATTTATAACCATTGAAAAGTCTGCCAGAATGTTGATTCCTTTAAGAATCACAAGGGATATCTCAAGGAGTAAAGTAAATTCTTTGCAAATGCAATTTCAATGACTTTCTCTTCTATATAAGGACGACACATATTTGTGTAAGTTGTAACTCCTGAGATGTGGTGAATAGTGGTGTACAAATAAATTTAGCTTCAAACTTTTTTTTTTTTTTTGGGGTTCGAATTTTTGAAGGCTATAAAATGGTTTATTGAAAAAAGGAACAAAATATCCTTGGAAATTTATTGGTTGGTTTTAAATGAGCAGTTCGATAGAAACTCCTTACATATAGGACAAACATTGATTGTTATAATAAAATAGATAAAAAGTCTTATATCTAATTGTTTGTGGCAACCGTTAAATTCTGAAGAGTTATTTCCCAAATTTTTCATAATTTTACAAAAATAAATGTAAGCAAATTTTTTTCAACACTACTGTTTAGGAATAATATGTTGGTTTCTCAAATGCTTCTCATGAATTATTTATATTCCTTTTATTAGAGTGTGTATACAAATCGTAAGGATTTCCACCGAAGTAATAGTTATATCAATCTATTTCGCATTACACCTCTAAGCTCCAACCTACAGTGAAGCATGTTCGAGTGGTAGAGTGATATGTCCTTGGCAGAAACGCAGAGATGCAGAACAATCGTTTTTGTGCGATAGAATACAAAAATGAATTCGCGTGTAAAAAACAAAAAAAACTGTGGCAAATAAAAAATTTAGGTAGAGGTATACGTTTGATGGATTTCAAAATAAAATTTGCGCAAGGATTCGTGTGTAAAAGTAGTATAAAGAGCCTTATTATTTTATAGGTACGTGATAAAAAAGTGTTGTTGTGGCACTTTGGTGTTTGGGGAAGCGAATATATTCAAGAGTGATGTATGTATAAGAACTTAAACTCCCGAAATAATGATACGTATGTACATTAAATATATCAATACATTTATGTCGCTAAAAGTATGTGAGATTAGATTCAATAAGTTAGTGTAGAATACATATCTGTGAATTTTAAAAAGGAAAACAATATAAAGGATTCATTTTATCTTAGTGGTTTGAAACACGATATATTTTGGATTAAATTTATCTATCAAAACATAAATGAGGAAATGGATCCTTCAAGAGAGGAAGACTGTGAGTGTCAGTGCTTCAATTATGTGGTTTTGAGGTTTGTTCTTTGGCTGATGGTGAAATTGAAAATAGACATGAGTTTTAAAAGTAGATATTTTGTGGTTTAATCAAAAATAAGAAACGAATATTTCACCGCAGATTTGCTGCATAAAGAAATAATTTTTTTTAATTATCTTTTTTTTGAATTATATAATAATTAGAAAAATATGATTTGAAAAATTACAAAATTAAAGAGAGTTGAATTTTACAGCCTTCAGCATTTTGTCAAATTAAAAAGTTTTACTAAAAATGTTACGGTACCTTTCAATGACCTGTACATTTTTTTTCGACGTTTGTCGTCAAATTTGTTTATACTAAAGAGTCGAAATAATATTGCATTGTATAAATTTTAAAAAAAAATATTTATTGGATTTAAAAAAAATATATATACATAATATTTTAATTTGAAAAATCAATATTTCGGAAACGGGTTATTGATTATTTTTTAAAACTAAGTCTTTGTTTGCTTTATAAGACAAAGTATGACATTTGTGTACAAAAAATTTCGATGTTGCATTTTAAATTGACATAGGATAATGGGGAAGTCTGAAAAAGTTTGTTTGTGCGTCTGTGCATCTGTTCCGCTGGGGATAAGTGCGTTGGCGCACTGTGACGCCTTTTTGCAAAAGTGCTTGCAAAATTAAATTTTTGTGTGTGCTTAAAATCCAAAACTAATTTATTTACACGATTAGGAAATATTGAAAGATTCAAAAGCCGAAAGAAATTTTAAAATCGGTCGAAGGATTCCGAATTATAAAATAAAAAATCTAAGAACCTTGTTCAAAAATTATACATATATTTTTTTTTATTTGAGCTTGTAAAAATGACCATATTTATTATTATTTTTCTTTTATTTTTGTTATTCCTCTTCTTAACATATTTATTACCTCCAATTTTTCAATTATGAACCATTTTTTTTTTAATTGCAAAATTTTAAGATTTTCGAAAAGCAATTTTTGGCTCAATTTTTTGACTTTGAGTTGAGTTATAAAAAATCCTTTAAGAATCTTTGGTCTAAGCTCAACGAAAATTTAATCTTTAAATATTTATGAAACATTTACTAAGAAATTTAGCTGCCAGTTTTTGCCTATTTGCGGTTTAGAGATATTTTTATTAAAAAATGTCATTTTTATTCATTTATGGCTTTTTTTAAATTATATTCTTAAAAATGCAAGTGGTCATAAAAACATTCTTTTTACATGAAAAATGTATTCTTAACCAAATATAATAAATATTTTATGGTCCTCCGGTCATTTTTTGACTACCTCAAATTTAAATAATTAGGACACGGGGACTAGGTAATATTTTCAACAATAAGACCAGTCTACAAATGACGAGCATAATTACGAATATGGAATATCTCCATTACATGCCAGAATCAGATGCATGGAATTCATTTTGAAACTTGCATATACACTCAAACAAGATGGAGAATATACTGATTAAAGTATTGGAGCTAAGGAGGCAGAAAGAATAAGGAAGCAAGATATCCAAAGGACATTTCGCGAGGAAATGGGACTCGATGTGGATAAACCAAAACAAGGATTTGGAAGATTTGAAGATTTTTTTCATAGATGTAACAGCTCGGATAACTGGATTCAATATGGAGGTGATAAGAAGGCTTCAAGTAATACTTAACGTCCTAAACTGCAGAGAAAATGTTGACGGTTCAAAGTTTGGAGTCTATGCAATGGAAACAACAAATTTAGTGAAAGAAAAGTATCCCGAAAAGCAACTAACACCTACTATTCATAAAATGTTGGCTCATGAATAAAGTATAATCGAGTATCAGTCGTTATCAATCGGAGAACTGTCAGAAGAAGTTGACATTTTTTGAGTCGATTTCCTATTGGGAGAAATTCGTATTTCAGCAGAAAAATATGAAACACCCTGTGAATATTTTTTCCTAAAATTCACAAAATTTATAGCCTTGCTAATTTCTTTCAAGCTGAAAAAAAATTATCACGATATCTTTATTTGTTTACAAACTATGATTTTTGCAACAAAAAAGTGAAAATGCGCCACTGTGCGGCGTCGACTGTAGTTTGAACCAGATCCTGAATGAGTGGGCCGATTTTTTCCAAATTTGGTACAAGCCAAATACATATTTCGGTTTTTTTTGTTTAACAAGAGCATTAAATAATAAAAATAATTATTGGCTACTAGCCAAAATTTCGAAAGCAAATCAGTTAAGAAAAAATCATTCTCTTTTCAAAATTTTGAGTTTGAAAAATAATTTTTCAAAAACTATTCTCTGAAGCAATTTGAATTATAATGAAAAAATTGATTTTTTGTTTTTATAATTGACATATTCTTTTTGTATTTTAAATAATTTTGTATTTCTTCACTCAAAGTTTATCAACTCTCAATTCTCCTTGTTTCGGGAGTTGAGAATTCAACTCCCGAAACAAGGAGAATTTGTCCGAGCAAACTTGAGATTTTGATTCTTAGTTTATATTTTTGCCGGTATTTTTGTTTATTTTCGCTTTTAATATCGAGATTACATAAACTGAAAACTATTTATCTTAAATTATTTATAAAATTTTCTGTCTTTAGAGTGCAAATCTTCAATTTCAAAGTTCTTACATGCCGCCTCCATAGGACATGAACGATGTCAGGATTATGAACATATCTCCAAAACAAAAAAACAAAAAAAACAATGGAGGCACAAAAATCCATGTCCTGTCCATGTCATCATCATTTTGAAGAACACTACTTTTTGAACAGGACGTTTCATATGTGTGAAAGAGGTAGAAGTAGTGCTGAATGGAATTTTTCTGTGTTTCTCTATGCTCTGGCTTATTAGTGGAATTTAGCTAATAAATTCAACAATATGACATAATTTGCCCAGTGCGAAAAAATAAGCTAATTGCATTGTGGTTTGGTTGTTGGGCATCTGTGTGAGGAGTCGGCGGCGGCGTGTTAAGAAAATTTAACTGATTAGATTTTAGTTTTGATCAACATTTATACGAAAGGAACATTCGTTTCCCTCCGACAAATAGCACACAAATTCACGCGAACGTTTAGCTCTCAAAATTCTTTAATTGATTAAGATTTATTTGATTAAGACTATGACAGAAAATTAAAGTTTGCATAAAAATACAAAATCTACATATATTCTCTTTAAAAATTGTTTTATTTGTAAAAGAATTCTCATTGTAGACTACCAGTCTCCGTAAAAAAATCAATTTTTATTTCTATTATGCTGATACCCTTACATATGTATGTATTTGTTATTTTAACTGGAAACCGTTTTCGGTGGCTGTCAAAAGGAATTACATGAATGTGATAACTTTTTCGTCTATACCCATGTACAGTACATACCATCACACGAACAATCTCAGGTAAAAGGCGCATGATTTTCAGAAATTGAAAAAAAAAAAAAAATGCTACAGACCGAATAACTGGATACCTTGAAATTCAAATTCCTCTTTTACCAAACCATAACTTATAAATTTAAGATATGTACGTTTTTAAATACACACAATATCAATTGATTTAGATCACACATACATTAATGTATTAGTGTTTATTATTTTCGTATTTTTAAAGAGATTTGCGGTGGAAGGCTGTAAAGTTTTCTTTCTCGAACTCAGAGAAAACATTATAAGTCTAATTCTATTAGGTATGTGTTTTTTTCGCGACAAACCTAAAAAGCTGTTCTATTACAACCATCTTGGTTAATCAAGAACGTTAGAGCCATTTTTCAGAAACATAGAAAAGCATCAAAACTGGAACTGTATAGGGGTATACGTTGCCGATAAGATTAAATCCTAAAGGAATTAAATAAAAATGGAATATATCAAACTTTGAAAAAAAGGTCCTTCTATTCGGATTCAGATTATTCGGATATACCGACATAGACGCTATGACCAAAAATACTTTGTTGAGCTTTTCCAATAACGAAATATTAGATTTTTTTTTTAATTTCGAAATCATTTGTGTGTATGTATAATGTACTTGTACATACCTTTATGTTATTTTATACGAAGTAATGATCGAAAGAAAATCCATTATTTTATTTTAAAAGTAAAAAGAAAATAACAAAAGCCTCAATCAAATGACGTGGAGTGTGTGCGCGAAGGTAGGTACTTACCAACACATAGTTCGAGTTGCGGTGGAAATTTAGAAATTCTATGAATTTATTTCTCTTCTTATATTTTTCACCAGCAACACAAAACACTTTTTATTATTTTTTTTTTTCTTTTTGAAAAAAAGAAAAAAACTTCAAAGGAAATATATATAATTGAACTTTTTTTTTTGGCGGGAACAAAATTTTCCGGTAGCTTGATACACCATCAAAGTAAAGTTTCACCATTGCATCGCCACCCTTAACCATTTCAATTACTCAATGAAAATTAAAATTAAAGAGCGAAATTGAAAGGTATAAAATGATTGAACATCCTCAGCACAACTGTAGGGTAGGTGTATAGGATTAGAAACATTCCAGACTGGTTGGTATTTTTATTTTTATTGAATGGTGACGGGAAGCTAAAAGTTGGTGTATTTCGGTAGAATTTTTGGGACAAGGAATTGAAATAGTTGAACGAACAATGATGAAGCATTTTAACAATGAGGAGTATTGATAGGAATTTTTTAACAGGATTTTCTTTCTTATGGAAGGATTTTTACTTTTTGATATACGTTCCTTGGGCGAATTTTATAGAATCACCGTGAAGGTAAGGTTTTATGAAAGAATGACTAAGAATGGTCGATTGGTTTAGCGTTTGGGGCAAATTTATAAGATTTTTGTTTTTTTTTTTGCAGTAAATTCCTAAATTTGTGATTTCGAACTGATTTAGAACGAAATAAGAATACATAGTTAATTCTTGAAGCCTTCTAGAAAAACTTCAATTCTTTCTACTTTCTGTGGAAGTTTGATAATATTACACAAAAGAAGGCACTTCCTCTAATGACTGAAATTAATCTTGAAGCTAAGAAATTTAACAAAATTAAAAAAGGTTCCCAAAAAGAAGGCCTCCAAGTGAGATAACGAAATTTAAATTCTGTTTAAACAAAAAAATTCGCTTCTTAGAAATGAATTAGAATGAAAGCATAATTAAAAAATATATATTTCAATCTAAAGGCAAAAACTTTAGAAGTAATTAAAGTATCTAAATAATTCCCAAGGCCTTTTCTTTAATGCGACTAGTTAAGAATTGAATTGAATATAGTAGAAAGAATATCTATGAAGTAGGAATAAATATCTCATTCGAATTCAATATCGAGGGTGGGCGAGGTATTTTGGGTACCTAAGGCTGCGTATACACAAAGAAGAATACCCCATAAAATCAGGCTATAAGATAAATACGCAGCTTGTGATACGTTTTAGCTCCCACTTTTTACTCCAAACATCATTTAAAACACTAGCTAAACTTTTACATAAAAGCTTTGTGAAAGAAGAAGAAGGAAAAAAACGCTTTATTATATCAAGCGAGTTTAACCAAATAAAAGGATTCTTTTACCTTGGATGAATCATTTATTCCCAAATATTTCTCGAAACAAAGTTCACATAAAAAAGGTAAGAACTACAGAATATTGCATGTCAAAATTCAGTTGAGATATTAAAATGAGCCGAACAATTCTCCCTTCGGCTATAAAAAAAACTTTAAGTTCTGAAGTTAATTCTGATTTAAACCAAAGCTAGTTAATTCTGCAAATAAATTAAAAACGAGTTAGCTCACAATCAGAAGTAGTTTTTCATTATTTAGTGTAGCATTAACTCTTGTCAAAAATTTATCAAAATCGAAGTGCAATACTATGGACGTTTCGCTATCGAAATCAAGATGGCGCTACTTAGGAAATCGCATGGTCTCCTAACTCGATTCAGAAATATTTTTAACAGAAATACATATTTAATTAATCTAGAATCAACTTATCAAATTTGTTGAGTTAATTCGGAATCTAAATTAACTGGAAAATACTTTTAAGACATTAGATCAGGTTTAAAACCTTTTAACGAGGATGATCTTTCACTGAAAAACTGGGCCCAATTTGATTTTTCAGCTGCAGCTGCGTACAACTTTAATAAAATGCTTACCTAAGTCCAAAAGCTTATTATCCGTTCGTGTAAAAACGAATTTTCTCATTAATGATACCTTATCCAGATTTGACCATGATTAACTAAATACATGATGGTCTACGACCGAACCAGTTCATATTATTTAGTATGAATTAAATATTTTTGAAGTATGTCCTAGAATTTTCAAGTATCCAGAGTAAAGAAGTTGATATATTGACTCTGTGGAACAATGGTACACTGTGACGTATACGTACTTTTTTTTAAGTTTTTTTTTTACGATTTATTTTCAAATGTAATTTAATTTTTTTAAATAAACTAATGGTAAATATTGGTGCCATAATATAAGTTGACGATTTTTAAATAATAAAATATTAAAATTCCATTCCAATCATCTTTGCTCATCGTTTTTAACAGACCAAGTCATTTCGAATTTTGTGATTGTGTTAAAAATTTTGTGTATTTCTAGTTAGCAGAAAAAGAAAAGACTTAAGTTTTGTGCTAAATCCAAATAGTTAAAACGAGAAGCACTTTTTCATGACGGCCTTGGAAATAAAAATAGTTTTAAGGATATTTAAAACGACAATAATCTGCTCGTAAAGCATCAAAATTTTTGTACAAAAAAAGTGTGGCAACTCTAACACAGTATTTGATGTTAAAACGATGCATTTTGGAAAATGAAAAATCTTAAACTGTGCAATCAGAAGTTGGATGAAATTTAAATTTAATCACTGACAAAATTACAGGGCTATATTTTTCAGAACGAAGATATTAACGCATAGCCTTTTGTTATTGTATTCTCTGACACATTTCAGAAATTGGATAAATAGAATGTTGAGCAAATTTCATAACAAAAGGATTCGATCATCCTCCACATAACAAAGCAATCAATTTACATGCATTCTATTAATTTCATATTAAAATCAGCAAATGCATAAACATAAAGAAACAATAATTCAAAAAATAAGAAATTTAAATATTTTAATTACCATTATAGATATCTGATGCTGTGGGAACGTGTTCCGATATAAAACGATTCTCCAGATACGTAACAATCAGATTCGTTTTTCCAATATCCGCATCACCAACTACCACGCATTTAATTTGAGGACGATTTTCTTTATTGTTGTGGCTGATTGATAGTTTTTTCTCTGCAAAAAAAAAAAAAAAAATCAAACATATAAATAAAATATATAAAAAATGTCTTGTCTTGTCTTTTTAAACCAATAGTATAGAAAATATATGTATACGCATGAAATACACAAAGATTACAAACCTTTTGAGATTTTCTTTGAGGATTTTCGATTTTTCACTAAAAGCTTTGATCCTTTGCCACTATCTCTCGAACTCGAACTAGTATCACTATTGGACTGAAAAGAGAAAACAAATAGAGAAGAAATTTTAAGCAAATGGATATGATACTCGTAAATCTTTAAATATATTTTATTGAAGATAAACAGAAGATAAACAAAAAGAAGCAAATTCGGGACAAAATAATGGATGACTGGCTTTTGGTTTGAATGTATGTAGGTACGTACATATTTTATATTGTCAAAAGAACCATTGAACGAAATGTATTGCTTTGAAATTTTCTTAGGATATATTTTCAAAGGGTTTTTAAAATTATTTGGTGGTACATAGATAACCTATAGGTACACTTGCTTTTATATCTTAGGTCGTTGAGATAAATACAGTCAAAATCGATTATAACGATCGGTTATTGCGAACTAATCTCGAAGTCTCGGCCGAGGTTCATACAAATTGTATTAACAAAATATCGGTTTTAATGATATCGAATTAACGAACAGTTTTAAATGGGAAATTAAAATATCTATCGCTTATAACGAATATTTAAAAAAATAAGTAGAGAAAGTATGGGGATTTCCCTTTTTCTTTTTCTTTTTCTTTTTCTTTTTCTTTTTCTTTTTCTGTTTTTTTTTTTTTTTTTTTTTTTTTATGCGCGATTTTTTTTTTTTTTTTTTTATGCGCGATTTTCGCATTCTGTTTCTGAGAGAAACTGGTATATTAATATTTTATATATGTGATAGCTTTTTTTTCAAAATTAATTTAAAACTTAGAGTTTTTACGATTGAAGAAAAATCTGCAATAATTTTATGGCTAAAAGCTGATGATTCCAACAAAAGTTTGGAAGCAGAGTTTTCTACCATTTTCAACAGCAAAAAATAACAGAATACTTTGTAAATAAAAATGTTTGTCCACTTTTTAATAACGAACGAAAAATGGAAAATTGGTTATAACGAACAAATTCTGCAATCCCATCGAGTTCGTTATAACCAGGGATCGGATTTAGAGGCATTTAAAAATCTAAAAAAAGGCAAATAAACTACATAAAAAAGGCAAAACGAAAAGCATTTATAACTTTATTAAGAAAATTGTTGAAATTTATTAATAAAAAAAACAATGAACAACTAATAAATTTTTTAAATTTCGATATGAGTTAAAACCAGTGGTGCCTTTCTTAAAGGTCCAATATTATTTACGAGTTCTAACTGTTTTAACATTCTTCAATGCGAGTGTTTCGTTGGAAGAAAAAACAGCATTCATTTTTTTTTATAACTTCTTTGCCAACCACCCCCTTATAGCTGTGTTAATATTAAAATAGGTATTTTCCAACAATAAATGCAAGTATGTACAAATGTACATATATTTTAAATTTTTTTTTAAATTATTTTACTTAACGGTTGGAGTTGCAGTGAAGTTGAGGCTCCTTTTCTTTAAAATAGGAAACTTAAGAAGAACATTTTTTTAAGTATGAGGTCAGTGGGGTTCTTTCAAAAGTCGGTGAATTAGGAGAATTTAACTTTTTTTTCGTGTATTTACATATATTGTAAAAACGTCAATCGATTTTATAAAAGTAAAACTTGTGAAAAGTCGTGAGAAAAGCAAAAAAATCAAAATAAGCAAAAAAAAAAGGCAACATAAAATGTATATAATTATTTGGAATAAGGAGAACACCAATCGTATTTGATTCAAATCAGAAATTTGATCAGACTTTGCAAAATAAAAAGGCATTTTCCACAGAATCCGTTCCCTGGTTATAACCGATTTTAACTGTACACTCAAATGTTTTACCATATACAAAATATGTAAGAAAAAAAGACTCGGAAGACTCTGTTTGATTAAGATCTATGTATATTCTTTTAATTTTATTTTATAACCTACGATAGCCAATAAGTACCCTTAAATCTGTACAATATTTTAAGTCCGAAATTAAATCAGTAGTGTCTTCGTTTTTTTTACAGAAAAGCTATGACGTCAATATTCTATGCTTAATACTGACCACTGGAAAACAATTTCAAAAAATTATAAGCTAGTTAAAAATGCATACCTATTAAACTAGGCCAAAAGGCTGGGACTATAATTTAAAAACAGAACGGCTTAAATACACAATAATATTGACCACCATTGAATATTTTATAATTTAAACACACACGAAGAAACACATAGAATGGACGTTATTTAACATTCATAAATTTAATTCCCAAACAATACCTTTATGCCAGACCGACAAACCGCCAAAATCACTTTCAAATCCCATTCCATTTCCGTTTTATTAGCCTAGGCAACCGCAAACATGTTCCGCCACAACGAATACCACGCTGGATGGCGGTATAAGCTGCCCCCAGAGTAGGTCATTTGGTAGGCAAATCGTTTACCGGAACTTATCGCCCACATTCTCTATCTCTTTCTCTTTCTTTCTAGGCTTATTCTCTAGCCGGCCAATTTTAAGGCCCACACCAGATATGTGTGTAAAAATTCCCACTGGAAAACATTGGAGTGCACACGGTTCAGTAACTAAACCACCATCAGCTTTACCACCGCATTTACCATTTCAACCGAAAAATCTTTACATATATGTATACATTTATATCCCATTGATATGTTGTTTGTTACCATCATTCATTAATTGGATTGGTAACGGCCGATTGAATAAAAGCCGGTTAAAAATATGCAGTACACTTAGTTCTTCGTTTTATACATAGCAACCGATCACACAGTGGGGTATGTTTTAAGCAAAACAAAACTTTTTGTTTCTAGGTACTGCCTACTTAAAAAACCTAAAAAATCGAAAAGATTTTAAGTGAAATAAAGACTGAGTCCCTCCATTGAAAGCAGGTAATATTTTGGCACGTTAAAAACGATGGCGCAAAATTTTAGACGATTTAGTATGATGTTAAAGCATTTTTAGTATGATGTAAGGTTAAAAACAGGCTTTTCGAAAAATTTTAAACGAGTTAGCATCGTATTATCTTTTTAGCATTTTACTTAAATTATAAAATCGACAAATGCCTATTTTATCTTTTTAGTATCATACTAAATCCAAGTAAATATCACTTTGGCAGCTACAATATTGCAAAAATGGGTTGAACTGTCACTGTTTTAGGCGTGTTCAGCTAGAAAAATACGTTTAGTATGATACTATGTAGTTAGAAAATATTTAAAACTATAACAATATTTTAGAAAAGAGTTTTAAAGATAGAAAATTGGTAAGTAGTACCATGCTAATACCTTAACATCAGGCTGTTTAAAATTTTGCGCCGATAATTTTATAAATTATAAAATATTGCTCCTACATTTATCAAAAACTGTTTTTAACTAATTAGTACACTTTATTACGTTTTATTCTAAGCATTTATTTCTTTTAAAATTTCTTTAATTATATTGAAACCTTAGGCCCGATTCACACAGAAGTAGCTCATGGTTCTGGTGTGTCATTGGCATGCTTCGGGGGTGGAGTGGGGGTGATGTACTCAATTTACACAGAAGTGACAATGAACCGACATTAATTTGTCAGAGTGAATTGAAAACGAAGAGTGAATTAATGAGAATTGATGCAAAGGAATGCTTTTTTTTATTATTTGGAAAATTTTCGTAATCGTTGTGAATTTTTCAGGTTTGTTTAACACAAATAAAGTGATAAAAATACTTCAAAATAAATACAGTAGTGGTCTCATGTTCAATCTTCAAGTGATTTCAATATGGCGTGCCGGTTCACGTAGGCCACTAGAGTTTTCAATATGGCGTGGCGATGACATGTTGCACCATACCCTCGCCTCGTCATCTGTGTATGTTTTGTCCCATAAGAGAACATGCAAATTCCACAACGTGGCATATGTATGCACCACGCCAGAACCATACCCAAACCATAAGCCAGTTCTATGTGAATTGGGCCTTAGATCCACGAATAATGTCTACATTTTTGAAGAAACAAACTTCAACATTGTGACCAGAAAGATGAGCTCTGTAAAAATTGTAAGTAATATTTCCGTATGATAGGTAGGTAGCTAGGTGATGCGGCTTGCCGTGTTATCACCTCTTCAAACCAAACCTAACCTTACCTAGCTAAACTGCGTATACCGTTAGTATACCTATGTACCAGTTAATCTGCCCGTTCCTTTCCCTCAATGCCACAATGACTTGGAACCAAGATAAGGGAGACCCTGATGTTACCATTTAGGCTTGCGAGCTCATCACGGCATTGTTGAACCAATTTAAAAGACGATACTGGCAAAACAATTGCTTAAACGGCTGCTTGACTGTCTGTCAGGATGGCAGTACCTATTACGGTTTTATGGTTAGGTATCTTGCATGCTTGGAAAACACTAGCAAAATTGGGTAGCCGATAAGATCTATCATCTTATACTTACAAATTTTGCAATTTTGTATCAATTGTATGTATTTTGCCAGAAAACATATTATAGTCGTTACTTATTTTCAATAATTGTTTAACACTTGTTAAATATATACTCAATTATCTATGCAATAATATCATGTTTCCAAAAATCAGAAGAGACAAGTCAATGGTCAAAAATTTGTATTTGAGCTCCTATACTATGCAAACTAGGGATAATAAAGTTCATAAAAAAAGTTCATACACATAACGAACAAGAGCTTAAAAAAAAAAGTTTCCAAATTTTGTGTCAATTGTTTTTTGCAGCACTCCCACTGTATTTTTTTTTTATATATAACCGATGACGAATGACGACAACTAGTCCGTGTTATTATGTCGTGTGTGTAAATCATTCAAAATTGGTCACTATAATTGCTGTTGGCGGGGAATTTAAGTTTTTGTTTATGTTCTGTGGGCATCCTTAAAAACAAAACAAAACAAAAAAAATAAATTTAACCACCGCCACATGGTTTTCTAAAAACAAAACCATTGCAAGCAACAAATAACCAACATCTTTTTTACTCCCAAATCCAAAGTTGATGGATGTCATCACACCACTCAAATCAATTGATCGAGTAGGTTAATGACACATCCGTTTGTGCTGTCGTCATATCATCGCGTCCGTCGGTCGTGGTTGTCGCCATTGCCATTGTGTATTGTATCGTGGTGCGGATATACCCATAGAAAGTAGAGATTTGTGTGTTAAGAGAGCACAACAACAATTTTATAGGGTGACCCAAATTTAAAACGGCATTTTCCAATATTGCCAGTCGTAAAACAATTAAATGAAAAAATAAAATCAAACACCAAACGCGTTTTCTGCGACGAAAACAACAAAAACAATATAAAATCCACATAAAACAACCAACAATGGTTTAGAAACAGCGGGTGTTTTGTGTGTGGTTAGCAGAGCAGTGTCAACAAGTGGCAAACTAATATCTTTTGTTGTTGTTATTCTTGCTGCTGCAGTTGTTGCAAGCCACATTAATTTTACGATATTGGTATGAAATTGAGCAATAAACTGAAAAACTATATGGGACATGAGAGCACAGCAGCGCAGCGGTTGCTTTTATTTCATCGTCTGTTTTATTTCCCATGGATTGTGGTTAATTGCAATGCAATTGAAACATCAGAAATAATATACAAAATGTGTTATGACATTGCAATGCTTTGGGAATATTCGAGCTTAAATTTCAAATTTGAGACGTGAAATAAGAATTGTGCTTTGAAATTCAATTAAACAGGGATGTAAAGAGTTGAATTTTAAAAGGTGTTTTAAGACCTTAAACAAGTTTATGTTTTCTGTGAGCAAGCATCAGTTTGACAGGGCTGTAACGGCGGAGGGGAGAAAATTGATTACATTGAATTTGTATAACTTTTCGTAGGCTTTATAATTTCACCAAGTTTTTTTTTAATTTGAGGACTCAAGTTCAGCTTGTTTTTTTTTTTTAGGCTTTACAGGTAGACAGGTACAGCAGAAATAAATGTTTCACACAAAAGCTTGTATATGAACTTCTGATTTAAAGAGAAAATTTTACCAGGATTTTATGGTAAATAAAAGATAAAGACAAATATAATGCCTTATGCCTTATATACGAAATAAGATTAATTTCATCAATAAATAAATAAATAAATTTGATGGCACAACAGCTCATGAAGAACTAGGGCCTAGTGACTTACAACTCTCAACCATTCCTGTGTGCGTGTCTGCAGGAATGGAGGGGACCTACAGTTTATTGCCGAATCCGAACGGCTAACGAGCGGCACTTTTCTGTGACAGGAGATACTCTTGGAGGATTTGTCAATTCCTTGCAAGAGGCAGTAGCCGTTTTTCTTTTAAATAAATAGATGGCGAGGCTTGGGATCGAACCTTAGACCTCTGGCATGACAGTCCATCGCACTAACCATCACGCCACGGCTTAATTTCATCAGCAAAAAGAAAAAATCTCACTTGATAGAAGTTGATTTGCTTACCTATATGCAAGCACGAAACCGATTAGCTCTCCCCCATAATGCCAAAAACAGTTCAATTACTGTACTTCTAGACTTATTATACTTTTCTTCTATCTTAATAACTCTGGTCGTAGTTTGAAACAGTAGGTAGCACAGGTAAACGAAACAACTCTTGACCTCAGATCCATCAACAACACGCAAACATCAAATATCGACATCGATGCCTATTTTATTATACCCGTTTTGAAAGGTATTATATTTTGGCGTGCGAGCTTTAACAATATTATAATCAAAATTGTTTGTATGAAGGATAGGTTAGGTATGTACCGATTAGTTTTTTCCTTCGAATTTTTACATTGATATTTCCATATTTGTTCAGTCTTTCCAAATAAAAAGAAGATTAAGCAAGGAATACTCAATCATAAAAGAATCTTCACCCTGGTTTATTATTTGACTTCAAGATTCAGGATTACTTTTTGTTGTAAGATTAAGCAAAGCAAACAAAATAAAATGCAAGGATGGGTCGCACAAACTTGCTCTTATTTATGATTGTATAAAGGTTTTAAAGTCTTATGGTCGATTTCATAAAGATTTAAAAGGCTTTTAAATTTTTAAATGACGTATTTCGTATGGAACAAACGTCATTTAAAAATTTAAAAGCCATACGTATTTCGTATGGAACAAACGTCATTTAAAAATTTAAAAGCCTGTTAAATGGTTAAAAGGGCTTTATGAAATCGGCCATTAATATTGTAAAACTTTTCATCTGAATTTGAAAGAAATAAATTATTTGTGGGAACCTATATTTAAGAATTATTATGTTTTTAAAGAAAAAATGTTCAAAAGTAATAAGTACAAAAAATTTATTTTGTGTTTGATTTTTTTTTCTTTAAATTATTTTCAAAATTTTTTAATGGAATATTGTTGGAACTATTCAGAAGCACCAGATTGCACAACTATAATAAAATCGGTCCACCCATTAAGAAACTATACATGAATAACTCGAAAATAAGGCAATTTTCTCAAAAAACATCAAAACCTCATTTCCGCAATAAGCAAACCCAAAATCCCCAAAACCCTAAATTCGTAGAACTCAAAATCCTGAAAACTAAAAATCTTAAAAAAAAAATCAGAATCCCGAAAACCCAAAATCCCGAAAACCCATAATCTCGAAAACCCAAAATCCCGAAATTGATCTCGAAAAAAAAAAATTAAATAAAATGAAAAATTTGTGCAAATCAAGAATATAACTATTCATTCCCAGACTCAAAACAGTGGAGAAGCGTGGCGGGAACGGCAACGGCAACGGCATCAGCATCGGCTTAAAGTTATAGCAGGGGTTCTCACATTGGTGTGTATATTATTCACTGATTGCTTTTTTAGGAGAAGAGCAAATTAGGGTGAAAACATGCCTCAAAAAAGTTATCTCCGGCGAAAAACAAAACATTAGAAACCGCTACAAGATGAAAGAGAAAAAAAAATAAAATATCTTCTTGGAACGTTCGGAACATTTAGAAATACATTTTTTAAAAGGATTTTTTTTATAATTTATGATTTGCTTACGCTTCCTGGCTACTATTGTTATACTTTCTCTTATTTCTCATAAGATTATTTTGTTTTTGTTCAATAAAAGACGATTTTGAAGTGTTTTTTTTTTAATTAAAAAAAAATTTAAAGAAAATATAAATTTTTCAATTATCAAATCGATTTCGGGATTCTTTCCGACTCCTGTTTATTTTTCAACAAAAAAAAAATTTAAACTAACTTATATTAAAAAAAAATGCAAAATATAATGTTATTTCAACATTTTAAAACATTCTGCATAAAAAGCTACCAAAATCCTGTTGATTCGTTTTAGAAAAAAAAAAAAAAAAAAATAATAATAATAAAAAAAATGATTCTATGGGTGGTAGACTTAGGTACCATTTAAAACCATTTTTCGCACATTTTTTTCCCACAAAATGGTAGCCCCTGTCTATTAAAATTGATTGATTTTTTTTTTTTTGAAAATAAATGGGTTCGTTTTTGAGAAAAATACGATTTTCAAAAATGCAAAACCTAACGTTATTTTTGGTCCCAAAAAAAAACTTATCACAGAATTGTCAAAAAACGCTAGTTACTCTTGGTCTGTCTCAAGTATAGAAATGTGTGTTCATGAAGTTGAATTTAAGTGGCATAAATTTCACTTAAAACACAATTGCTTTAAACACCATAATCTTCTATTTTTATAGGTTTATATACATTTTATTCGAGACTCCGCACAACTTCATCGAGGTATTCCTTTTTCTTGTTCTTGTAATTTCCAAGAGTGTAATACTTGTGTGTTTAGATCCTTTTTGTGTGCTACCACGTTTTCTACACTTTCACTGTTTTCTACACCGAAAAAGTTTTTTTTTTTTTATTACCAAAATAAAAAGTAGATGATGAAATATTGTTAGTGTGCATTTAAATGACTTAAGCAATTATTTTATTATCCTTCATTGAAACAGGTAGAATTCCAACCTCAAATTTAATTAAATAAATGGAAAAACTTTTAAGCCCAACAGGTATTGAAAGTTTTCAGCAATTAAAGAAAAGAGTACCTAGGTACTTTTATTTATTTAACAGAACACGGAAAATGGATAAGTTTGTTGGATTTTCGTAAGAGTGTTGGTTTCATTAAATCCCTGAAAAATATTCCTGACCTAAAGACCATCAAACAGAAAACTAGAAACTAAACATATTTGTGACAAATTTATGTTTAATTCTTTATTTATTAAATTTCTTAAAATATCTAATTGAAATATGTTTTATAGGAATGACATCGACATGATTGATAGATACATTCAACTCAGCCATTATGTGACATCAATTACCGCAATTCTCTTAAATCACGACTAATTAATTTGAAATGCACATCTGATGTGTAAAACCAACAAATTTAATGCTTCGTAAACTTATTGCTTCGAAATAAGAAAAAATCCATTAATGTCATTAGGTAAAGCTTCCGCCTTAAAATCTCCCACTCCATCATACCATGTACATAAAATTTGTATGTGCTGATTATTTGGAATACACCCCCTTACCAGTGTTAAATGTCATTACATTGTAATTACAACAGCAACCACCTCTAATTACACATTCATCTATCAAAACAACAGTCGTAATATAGCTTACCTTTTCTTCACAAATTTTTACCTTCATTCATGCATGGCGGAATCTTTGCGCTTAAAGTTACATACTTTTTTGATGATGGGTTTCCTTGAGTTGTAGTCATCTTTTATTTTGTATGCAACCACATCAAAAACGCATTTAATTAGTCTTACGTAACAATTTACGTTAGGTAGCTACTATATTTCTTGGTCTTTAATTGAAGCTTATATTTTTGCTCCTATACAAAACACTAAGGTTAGGTACATACATATACTTGCCCACACGATTTTAATTAACCTAAAAACCCTGATTAGCTCAATGGTCACTTCTACAACTATGCCGTAGCTTATAATAAAAGGTATAGAACTTGTGATAAACCTCAGTTAATATACCACAACAAAAAAGAGCAAAAATTGAAGAAGGCTAAGGAAGGAAATTACTTGGGAACTATGTTTACAACTATAATAAGCAACTAATTTTATACATGCAGAAGTAAGAGAGTTCAAGGTGAATTTAGCCAAGTATACTTTTGCTTATAATAATGGCGTCGTAATTTAAAATTGAATTTTTCAAAATATTGATGCTGAAGAACAGATATAAAGAAAACTAGAGAGAAATGATTTTATTGACCAATTTTGTTGATAATATTTATATTGGAGAATATTTTCCGTCGGCTGTTTTGGTCACAAATTAGAAAGAATTACTTCTATTAAAGTCACTTGAACTTTTTATTGAAAACTACAAGACTTAGGGCCATGTCTCTTCAAAATCTAATATGATTTTCACAAAAATAAGCTGATGAGCGAATTCGATGATAAATTACTTTAATACTCTTTAGTTTAAATTTTAATTAACATGCATTGCATACATTCGATAAATTTACCAGTTGTTGCATAAACTATCAATTGAATTGAATTTTGAAGAAAATGGCCCTTAAAGGTAGAAGTGGTATCTTCAAAGTATGTATAAAACAAACAAAATTGAGCAAAATTATTATATGAGGTGCGTTTTATTGGTAGTTCAAAGCTAGCGCAGCAATACAAGTTCAATAAAACGCTATATCCACTTTTATGTCTACCTTCTATTTCTGTGGCTGTGTTCATATCCTTTTGTGAGTGAACAACAATATATGTTACCGACATTCAAGGTTCAAGGTGGTCTTTAAAGATCAACAGGTTTCCGAAATTGCGCAGTCATTGAGAATTTTTTAAAAATAAAATAAATTTGATGGCACAAAACAGCTAGTGACTTACACCTCTCACTTATTCATGTGTGCGTGTCTACAGGAATAGAGGGGACCTACAGTTTCTTGCCGAATCCGAACGGCTAATGTGAGCGGAACTTTTCTATGACCGGAGGATTTGTCACTTCTTTGCAAGAGGCAGTAGCATTGAAAAACACTTTTTGTGTTATAGGTGGCAGTGGCTGGGAATCGAACCCAGACCCTTGGCGTGACAGCCCAATGCACAAACGCCATTTTTTAATTTAATAATTTTGTATAAAATTTTACAAGATCTAATGACTTAAAAAAAAAAATGGCTGAGAAATATTCTGAAACTATAGTTGAGACGATTCAAGATCTCTCAAATGATATTATTATTATTTTTTTTATTAACAAATAATGATAACCATGGAAAAAAAATCTATAAACATTTATGAAAACAAATCTCTGGGTTCCCAATCAATTGAATATTATGAATAATACAAATGTTTTTTTTATCGTCCAAAGGCCCTAGAGCTTAGGCAATTCATAGCTTCGATCCTGGTGCTTTCAACCCCGCCCTCCTAAGCTATGAAAGGCAGAGATACTGGTACCCTTCAGCTTGAAAAATCATTTCATCCAACTTTTTTAAGCCAAACACTGAATCCTCATTTATTCTATAACTTTTTTAATTATAACTTTTTTTTACTCTGAAGAAATTCCTATAAGAGTCTCTTTACAGAACCTTTACTTCAGGTTGTATAAGAGACAACAAAAAAGGTGAAGGTACTCAGGTTACCAAAACTATCAAGTGTATATATAGTGAACCGTAATATCAACATAACTCTTCTCCTTCGTCTATCGTTTATGCAGAGTTTTTAAACGTAACATATATGTAGGTACCCTATACACATTCATATCACACACACGTTTAGTTTCATCATCATCGTCATACAAGTTCCAGAGTTTCAGGCAAGTACGAAGTTCTCGTTGTGGTTAATTGTACCTATCTACTTCTTTTCTTCTACAGGAGGCTTAATAGAAGAGCACAAGCTCATAGTTACGAGTATTATACTGGGAGCCCAAATGAGGTGATCCAACGTGCACGTTGCCATCAATGTCGTCGTCAGTACCATCATCATCGTTATTGGTCGGCTGGAAAGTTTGGCCATCAGTCACAACAGTGGGATTTTAAACAGATAAATCCTTCCGGAAATAAAATATGCACGACGGGATCGTACAAACTTGCCATTGTGGTTAACAATAATTAGCAAAATTTTTACGAAAAAATGTTTAAAAAAAGTCAATACATTAGGTATACTTACTTAAAAAAGACAATTTTTTACAGTTTGTTTTTGTTTAAAAAAAAAAAGAATATTTTAAAAATTTGAATTCAGCATTGTTTTTTTTTTTTGAAACTTTAAAGTTAACTTACCAAATTTAGTTATTAACTTGGGATTTACTGATAAAATGCTTTTAATATTTTATCCTCCTAGTTTTCTTAGGTCGATTCTCATAAAAAAAGCAATTTTCTCAAAAAACTTCAACAAGGGGAATATTTTGGTAAAAAACTTAAAATAAGTTTTTGTACAATTACATACTTTGGTAGATAATTACAAAAACGAAATTCAATAAAAATCATTGGAGGCGTTTGCAAGATATAATTAAAAAAAAATAATAATAACTAAATTGTTGTATGGCAGCTACCGGCTTTAAAGGAGCTTAAACAAAAATTCAAATTAAGGCTCTCCCAAACCAACGCGATTAATCGCCGCGACAATAGAAAACAATAACAACAACGTGTTGTTTTGTTTGACAACCACGTGTTGTTGTTATTGTTTTCTATTGTTTCGGCGATTAATCGCGTTGGTTTGGGAGAGCCTTTACCCTCTAGGAAATCACATAAAAATTGTCTGTACCAAATTTAAAATAAATCAGACCGCAGCCTTTTACAATCTAGATCAAAGTACAGTGGACCCACGGATGCACAGACATGGATGGTATGATGAAACCCAATTTTTCGGACTTGCCATCGTGGTGTCAATTTTAATTCCAAACTAAACCTATAAATTGCTCTTCAGATTTGTTTGAAAAAAAGTTTACATTCTGTAATAATTTAATAGCTTATTTCTGTATTCATATTCATATATTAACTTTGTGCCCTGTTTTATGATTAAACAACCTCACTGTGAGCTTTAAAGTTGGCCATTTTGGTCAGTGTGATGATGGTGCACTTTTGTTGTTGTATACATTATATAGAAGAGTCAAACATGCGGTTATTAGAGACATCATTTTAGTTCCGCAGAACGGTATTTTAAGAGCAATTATACCTTTTTTTATAATGGCCATAAGGTGCAGTTATGCATATTTCATTTATGAACGTTTCAATGGACTTAGGGAATCGTAAAGAATTTTTTTTTATAGGTCGTCTTCTTCTTTTTGGTATTTTTAGGAATTGAATGAGAGAAAAGAGAAGACAAAATGTTTTCCTATGATGAACTGTTATATACGTTTATATGACGATCATGATGATGGTAGTTAGATATGTAAAGTGTGGTTTGTTTAGTTTGACCCCCGGAAATGTGACCAATTAATATAGCCAAAGGAGACATAAAAAAGGGAATAACGGTCTAGGAAAAAAGTTAGTAAAGGTATGTTACGACAGAAGGGGTTTATGGTAGAATTTTAACATTTTTTTGTTTGATGAATTTTGGTATATGGTAAATTTAAATTTTGTTAGAAACTTTTTATGACTGACTGAATTAAAGGAAGGTAGTTATAAAATGATGCATTATAAGGAAGACATGAGGGCTTTATAAAGTAAAAAGCATTTTCATTTTTAAAAGACGTCTTTTGAACTTTACAGAGGGCAAGTTTGATTAATAAGACCTTATACTCTTCATATAATTTAGCCAGAGAGGTTGGATGCTAATAATATGGTCAATAAATTCGTAAAACAATATGATCATAAATTGGAAAAAAAAAATATTTTAAGTAACGCCGCCGCGCCGTCTATACCAGATACCAATCAACGAATAAATAAACAAAAATATTTTAATCATGGTTTTAAGATGACATTTTAAATGTTATATTGATTTTAATCTGACCAGTTTTGACAAGAAAAATTCAAAAATAGAATTTTTACCCATTTGTACCTAAATATGTATAAATTTCGTTTTTAAAACAATATGGAACCATATTTATAAAAAATTCCGCACATTTTCTAAAACTACCTACTTTATGCATTTTCAAAAACCAAATTCGATATTGTTTTTTTTTTTTTGAATTACTTCGGTAAAAATTAATAATTTTTCCTTATTCGCGACTTTTTTCTGGTTTAAAGTTATGCAATTTTTAAGTGGGCATCAGGTCAGGGAGGGTTGCCGTTTGAGCGACTTTGTCACTATATTTTTTCCATCGACTTTTCAATCTATATTTGGGACAAGCATTTGGGGTGTTAAAGTATACTAATTTGGTTAGAAATTTAGGCTTTAGAGACATGCTTTTAAAGATGATATAAAGATTTTGTGTATTGGAAAAAGCTTCGTGATAGTTTAAGATTTTGGGGAGTTTTTTTTTTTTAAATGAGCAACAAAAATAAAATTTTGTTTCAGTACAATTTTGTGTTTTCATTTTTTATCGCCCATTATTCTTCTGATTTTCTAACGATTTTTTATTTTTAGTTCCGGCAGGTCTTTCTTGATAGTTTTACTTTAAATTATACGACACGTTTCGTATTTATTTATTTATTTATTTTTATATTTTTAGTTATTACAAAAATTGATTTTTTTTCTTTTTTTTTTTTGAAAATTGTATAAGGTAGGTATAATTGATTGAATAGTAGGTAGGCTTCACAGTTGAATATTAAAAAAAAAAAAAAAACATTTCAAATATATTTATTATAGTACGGGCTGACCCGGCAAACTTTGTTTCAATGAAACTCTTTTGAAAATAAATTGAATTTAATGCAGTTCATTCAAACAGAAAATTTATTTCACACGTTTCATGTCACTGCAATGCTTTGTGATAAACAACGTTGTTTGTTTTGTTGTCCGGTGAGTAAACAAGGCAGGCGGCCTGTTTTTAGTACCTATATATGTAAAGTACATATGTACATGTAACATTACAGACACTTAAAAAAATGATATAAAATAAGCATTAGCAGAGTCACTGTGGCGTATACGTACTTTTTTATCACTATTATATTAGTTAGTTTTAAAAATCTGTACATTAAAGCCTTAAGGTTCATTGTATTATAATTGTTATGAGATATATTTTGAATAGCCTAAATAAGTCTTTATATGTGAGTCAAGTCAGAGTTTGTTGTTTGAAAAAAAATTAAAATCGATTCCGAATTTTATTCAACTAAAATGTTACTTTCTTTTGGCACAAATATTGTTTTGTCTCTTGATCAATTTGGAGTGGTGTGATGTTAAGTGAGTTGGTGTTAACATAACTAGTGCCACCAATCAAATTCAGGATTATCCCTTCGTCAAATTCGTCGTAAAATTTTTATATATCAAGTTTTACTTCATGCAACAAATACATATATGAAGCTACTCGTATATGAAGTATACAAATCAATATAAACAAATAAATTATTTTTTTTTTTAAATATTAAATACTTAATCAAGTTATCAATGTCCCTTTCGAAATAATGATACTCTTTTGGAATTGAATTGAATAACACACTTTATTTATATAAAAATAAGTTTTGGTTTTCTTTATTACGCGTATAATTCGGCCAGGTGAACATCTACGAAACGGAAAGTTGGAATTTTTGACCGGAGAAAAATTACAAATACTGAAAACATGAAGCAATTGGTGGTAGCACCTTTAAGTTGTTGTTGTTCAAAATTCAAAAAAAAAAAATTTTAAATTACCCACTGATTTTTAAGTATGAAACCTTCAAAAATGAACATTTTATAAAGTTAAAAAATATCAATGAATTTAAAAAATAATATATTTTCAATTTTATTACAAACATTATGAATAAATTATTAATTTTAAAAATTTCAACATATTTATATATAATATACACATCATGTAAGTATTTCTGAATAATTTTGAAAAGAAATGTCTTATTCCAGTGTGCGTAGCTACATCTGTACCTATTCTGTTTACGTTAAAAAAAAATTAAACCTTTGTACGGTTACCACAATAACTCGATATTAAAAACTCCCTTAAATTTGACTCGAGGGATCTACTCAAAATTGACCTTGATTAAATTTTAATCAATCCATAAATTGTATATTACATCTTTTCAAGCAAATATACATTTTATCAAAAGCAAACACAAACAAAAAATATTACATTCTCCCTCAAGTGAATGACTGCTCATTATATTCTTATACATATGCTTCGTTCATACAAGAAAATTCATCATGCATATTGAAACATAATCTTAAGTGTTCTCAATTTTGTCTAAACAAACCGTCTTGAAAAATTGAAATGCATTCATCCATCTATACTTATATAAAATACCACAGAGACTTCATCAACCCACATTTCATCCATCAAAGCATCAGTAGACTGCGTCAAAAAAAAAAAACAAAAAAAAGAGCAAAAAAAAAAAACAAAAAGAAAAATAAATTTTATCTTCATTAGAATTTCAAAGCCCTATACTCCTTTTAAATCTTATCTTTGAGGACGAAGACAACTCCAAGTCGACTGAAGTGGTACATTTTACTATATTTTTTTTTTTTTTCTTTCATCTACCCTTCTTCACCATCATCATCGTCATCATCATCATCTTTACAGGTGCTCATCGTCTGGATGGGGGATCATCGTGTTATCATTTTGTGTAAATCCTCGATTTAGAGAGATATTCACACCTTTGCAACTGTTTTGCTATTCAATGAGCCGAAAGGATATCCTCGAGCTGAGTTCAACACCCGTAGATATATCTACGGTTAACTGTATCTACTAAACCAAAACCACAATATGCAATCTTACATAGTCTAAAAGTCAATGTTGTAATTAAAGAAGCGTCGTTTTAAATTTCTTGTTTTTGCAACTTAACTGTTGAAATGACCTTCAAAGATGGAGGCAGAGCAAGCATTTTGAATTGTGATTTAGCTTTAGTTAGGGCCAAGGACTCTTTGCCAGTTTTATTTATGCTTTTGCATCGGAAAGGGTCGAAAACTCTAACTTATGGCTTACCCTTTTAACTATTTCAAAGCCTTTTTAATCTTTAAATGACGCACCTTTGTTTAATACAAAATACAAAATTTAAAAGCCTGTTAAATATTTGTGATATTAGACTTTAGTTTGCTCTGCCATCATCTAAGTAATTAAACCATCATTTATTTAAAAAAAATTTAAATTCTATATTCTATAAATAAGAAATTCTGTGTTCCAAAATTTAGTATCAGTATGCATCTAGTATTCACTACCAATAAACGCAACGCTAAATTCCAGACTGTAAGAATTTCTACACCTACCTTATACAACAAAATCAGACAAATACGGGAAATATCTCCTTGTAGGAAAAATTGTATCTTGTTAAAGTTGAAACATTGAAGTTCTTTCCGTTTGCATAAAAATATAAAACAAACAGAATAACTACAGGTCGGATGCAGAGAAGAAGTACAAAAAAAAAAAAAAAAAAAAAATCAACAACAAACTCCGACGAAGGTCAGTTTGCAAAGTCGACAAAAGACAAGGACATTGTCTCTCTACTATGCGAACATAATAATTTGCAGATACCTACACAGTTCTCCTCCTTGGAAGGTCACCTTCTGTCGTCTATACGGGCAATGAGGTAATTTTGTGCTGTCTTGAATATTACCATCCCACCTTCTCGTCTTCTAGTCTAGAATACTACCTGACTTTACCCTCTGGCTGTTGGCAGAGATTATGCAAACTTTAACAAGCCATTTTTGAGGTCGAGGTGTTACAAGTGTGTACCTAGAGTATGTGTGTCATTTTACTATAGGTAGTCGTGGAAATAATAAAGTTTTGTTTTATTATTCTTCTTTTTTTTGTTTGGTTTTATGGTAATGCGGTTTCCCATTCGATGTCAAAGTTTTCTTTATTTTTTTTTTTAAAGAAGTGCGAAATGAATTATGGTCTTTCTTATAGAAAATAGAGAGTGTTTGAGTTAAGTGCAGGCAGCTTATTGTGGAAGTTATTTAAAATGTTTGACAATTTATGAGAAAAGCTATCATGATTGTGCAGAAATCCCTCGAGAGAATTTCTTTTCTTTTCTGGGAGAAGGAAAAAGTTTGTCATCGAAATTTATTTATGGTTTTAGAAGACAGAATTCAAGACAATCATATGAATGAGAGAAAATAATTTTTCAAAATGTTTAAAATCATTTAAATAAAATATTAAGAATTCAAGTTTTAAAATCAAGAGTAATATATGAATACGTATCTTGTATCAATATGACCGTGGTGACCAGATCAAAATCAAAGTTTAAAAATAAGAATTGAATTTGTTTTATTTTTAACTTTTTTTTTGATATTAAAACTCGTAAACTCTGAAAACATGGAAGCAACATACAAACAAAAACACTTTCATTTCGGAAAAAAATCCGACAAAGCTAAATTTTGGTGGAGCTGTTTATTTTTGTATCTTAAGCGTTTTCCAAAAAGTACCCTAAATTTCAGTTTTTTGCTAATTTCTCAAAAACTATCGGTGTTTAAAAAAAAAATTTTTCATCAACTTTTGCATTTTAAATATCGTAAATTACATTGATGGCGGATTCAATCACCCCTCTAGTATGGAATTTTTTACCCCTCCTCAAAAATTTTTATACTAAAATCTATAATACCAGATAATATTTTATATTAATTCGAAATTTAAAAAAATAAAGGTTATCTAACTATTTTGTTTGAATAAAATAAATAAGATACTTAAATACTAAATGTTTAGAGCCGGTTATTTGTCTTGAAAAAAGTATGTACGTAGGTATGTGTTATTTCTGAGGAGGGGTAGGCTGAAGGAAGTCACACAAAATATTCTATACACGGGAACATTGTATACAAAGAAAACAAAATTTGTTATAATTTTTGATACAGTTGTTGTAGTTGCCCATGGCGTAATAATCAGAAATGCATCTTAGACTTGTCATGTCAAAGGTCGTGAGATCAAATCCTAGCCACTTCCACCCAGGGAATTTTTTTTACAGAATTCCCTTCACAAAGTCGGTTAAATTCCCTTTTTGTCCCACAAATATTTGCTTAATCCCTTTTTATTTCCCACAGAAAAAAAGCTGAATAGTTGACTTAAAAAAATGGAGTCGGACAGAATCCCGAAAACCCAAAATCCCGAATGCCCAAATTCCCGAAAACCCAGAACCTCGAAAACCCAAAATCCCGAAAACCCAAAAACCCGAAAATCCAAAATACCGAAAACCCAAAATCCCGAAAATCCAGAATACCAAAAGACCAAAATCCCGATTTTGGATATTGGGTTTTCGGGATTTTGGGTTTTCAAATTTTTGAAAACAACCTCAGTCGTTGCTCTTAAAGTTCTGTGGGAGTTCTTATTCCTTCACCTCATATTTTGTGTTCAAATTAAACCTTTAAATATTCAAGTGGAGATTTCCAATGATCAAATCCTTTAACCAAACAAAACTAAAATTTAATTTCGCAAATGAATGTGAATTTTTCACAAAAAAATCTTCTAAATATTAAAATCTCGACAAAATGAATATTTCGCAGGGTTGTGTCGTCAAAAAAAAAAAAAATAAAACTAGAAACTGCACAAACAAAACAAACATAAAAATTTCCATCGTAATCCCAGCACTCTTTAAGCTTGCTGCATTGGCATTGTTTTGCCGGATCTATAGCGCAAAACCCATTTTCACAAAATGGCTTATTTTTGTGCCTTTGCTTTCATTGTTTCATTTTGCCCATCAACATCCTTGCTAACATCGTCCTTTTTATTTATTTATTTTAATTTTTTGTTCTAACACTGCCGCTATTACATCCTTGCGTCTGCAGCACAGCACAGCAGCTGTACCAAAATATAAAAAGATATATGTATAGGTTGGGTCGTGAGTCTGAGTGGCTGCTATATGGAAAGACAGAGGTAAACTACCTTACTCTAGAACTGACCATAAATTCTAAGGAAAGATGGATTACCTGTCTGTTGTGTTGACTGCTAAATGTCTGTCTGACTGACTTTTGGTTCTTCGCATTTTATATCTGAGGTTAAATGCCTCTGAACTTAGCTGAGCTCTGATAGCGCATCACAAAAGTCCTTGAGTAAAAGTTTAAACTCACTTTAAGTGTGGGTAACTGACACCGGACGCAAAGTGTGAATTCATCATTTTGAAGACATCAAAAAAAAAAAAAAAAATAAGGAAAAAATAAAACAAAGTGAAAATCTTGACTGGCAAGGCTCTAAGCTAAAGTGACGTGAATAAAAAAGCGGAAGTGCTAGTGGACAGCAGCAGTCAGTTACTTCCTGATTTTCAACCATTCTGCTGGAAAAGATAGATTATCTGTATGCGAAAAAGGGCATCAGGTGGAAGAGGATCAAAATATACCGACTTTTGTTACATAGATACTTCACCCATTGTAGTGAAAAAGTTTTGTTTAATTTTTTTTTTTATATTTAGCTCCTGTCGACATGACAGGGTTAATTAAGAAGATTTATGTTGGCTAACATCAAAGTTGGGGGTTGAATACTTTAGTTTGAGTGCATAGAATGTTTTTTTTTTTCTTTTTTTTGTGTTTGCCTTAACACAAAAAGTCATTTAAGAGAGAACGAGTTCAACTCGAAGTTGATTTGTGATGTAGCTGACAGGTTTCCATAAATTATTGTTAGTATACAATAGAGACTCACTATTTCGGAGCTCTGAGAGTGGCTAAGACAAACATGTGAATTTTTTAAATAATCTGGAAATGCTTTATTGAAGGTATGAGTTAGAACAACAAACAACTTGAGTTTGAGTGAGGTACCATCAAGTTTTATAGGCTGGAGTTATAGCTATTTCACGATTGCCAAGACGATCATCAGATTCCTTTTAGTGGTGCTTGCTTAGTCTATGTATGTTCAATTTTATTTAAAAAACCATTTGCCTCACTGAGATTTGAACCACAGACCAAGCGTCTCCGGGCCAAGTAAATAAAAAAATATTGATTCGGAAACTAAGCCTTTTTGAGTCCTTATGGGAGAGAGATAAAATATAGAACATTTAAAGCATATTATTATCATTCCTCCAAATTAAGTTTCTCCGCAGACAGATCAATATTAAAATAAAGCGATTGAAAAAAAAGGCAAAGTGGTATAAAAGTATTCTCTTCCGTTTTTTTTACCTTAGTTTAAATGAAAAATAAAAGCTTAATTTTGAATTTTGCCCGGTTCGGACTAGCGAGGTTGTACTGTTTTTTTTTTTGCTTAATGCAAACAACCTGTTGATGGAGTTTACATACATATATGTGAACATTTTAAATTGAAACCATGTAAAGTTTGTTCTTTTATTGATTTAAATTTTTGTTATGACATTTGACGTTTCTATCTTTAAGCTTCCATTCTATACACTCTATATATCATGCTTTTGATCATGCAAAGCAATCATTATAAAATTCTAATGCGTGAAAAATTTGTAATTAATGAAGAAAACTTTTTGCTATTCTGGCAACCTGTGGGATTTTGAAAATGTCATACTTAATTAAGCTATTTTTTTAAAGGTAGACAGTGTAGGTAAACTGAATGGTTTAAATAAGACATTTAAACAAAAATTAATCATCCTGAATGACTTTGGTATGACTATGAAATATAAGGCATACATATATGGATTTTTAATAAAATATTTTTACTTTGTTTTTACATATTTTATATGCAATATAACTTATAAGAAGCTTTAAAAGAGGTATTGTTTATAATGGCTTGATTTAAAATTTGTTCCTGTAATAATGGTTAGTTGTACTTACAAATATTAATATATATAAAAACATTTTTTAATAAAAATTTTTAGAATTTTAGAAATTTAAATAAAAATTAAATTTTCTGAACGGTTTTAACAAGCAGGAACAGTTATTTGTAGTGTATACTATACTATTTTTCTTTTATTTAATCTTTTGAGTATTGTACTAATTTTGATTATACCTCAACTTTATATTAAAAAAAAAAAATAACAAACATTTTTTTTCACAGTTTCTAGTATTAAATGTTTAGAATAGTTTTTGTAATGTATTTTACTTAAAAATATATAAAAAATTAGTTAAGTGTTTTACGTTAATACGTTCACACTAGTCTCTTTTAAAGTCTGTGAAACTTCTAATATGTTATAAGTATTTCCAAAATTAAGTGTTTGTCAGAATTAAGACAATCAATTCCGTTGTCTTAAGTTAGAAAAAAAAGTTAAATAACTTTAGACAACAATTAAAAATGTTATTTATAACTTCGACTTAGTTTAAGATTTTTTAACATTTAATATTATAATTTATATACTGCTTAAACTTAATCCCCCTTGAAATGTTACAAAAATTTGGCCGAACCTTGCATTTTGTACAGGACAACATTTTTTTTATGGTTCTGTAGGAGAGATCAGTGTAAGTGTAAAACCGAGGTTAAACTCCCCCCATTTGCCCGCCATTTTGGAAAAGGGGGCGTAAAAAAGTCTTCGCAATATCTTGAGAACCATACATAGCATATTTGTGTAGAAAATTAAAATCTCTAAAATTTATGTTAACACACTTTTTTTCGTGAAATTGAAAATAAAAAAGTTAAACTCAATTTTACGATAAAAAGTTTATTAACATAAATTGTAGAGAATTTAATTCTCTACACAAATATGGTAAAATTTTGATTGTGCGATGTATGGTTCTCAAGATATTGCGTGGCGTGAAAACCTTATTATGCCCCCTTTTTCAAAATGGCGGTCAAATGGGGGGGGGGAGTTCAACCCTCCTGTAGATCCATCAAACAAAATTTGTCCTGTATGAAATGCAAGGTTAATGTAACATTTCAATGGACTAAAAAAGTAGTTCAGGCTCCCGATTTTGGACCACCCTTCAAGTGTCGAGCTCGCTGGAGGCCCGACTCAATTTAAAAGATTCACTGCGTGCGTGCTAATTCACGAGCCAATTGTTGAAAAAAGTCATCGGCGATGAAGATAATTGTTCTCTTTGTAAATACGTTAACAAAAAAAAAAAAAATATTGCATATGGTGAAATGTTTCACCTATTGCAAAGACCATTTCATCCGCAAATAGTCACTATTATAGCCTAGTATGCTTCTGATCCGAAACGAAAAATCCCATACAAAAATGACATTGCGAAATCAGAAACGGAAAGTTTCGTTCTGCTTTTCGTTTTGCGGTACGGTGTTCGATGAGCGAAATCGATAATTGTAGGAGATTATTTGGCGAGATCTCCCCTCTTTTTTCGCACCGAATTAATTGCCTGTACCATTAAATGTGTGCAGAAAAGTGACATTTGGTCTCTATTATTTGTTATTTCTTTGATCACAACATGGGTTTCTGTTTATGTTTTTATGCCTCTGTGTTTGTTTTTTCAAATCGTGTCCCTTTCAAGGGATAATTTTTCGTTGTGGTTTTCGTAAGCATTTCGTTATCATGTTGGACACCAACGAAAAATTTCGTTTCGTATCAGCAGCGTACTAGGCTTATGGTGTGAATTTTGGTTTGATGGTGTTGGCACATACTTCTTCCAAAACGAAAAAAGTGCCAAATGTCAATCGATTTTTTTCTTGTTCGTCAAGACGTTGTCATATCGGACACAGCATGACTGGTTTTGGCTTTACTGGAAGGAATTCAATCTGCAGACTATTGATGTTTTAAAAAAACAAATATTCGTCAAGTTAGTTATGGGTATGACCAAGTTATTTTCCGATATATTCCGAATTACCTTGTCCAGGGATCGAGTTCTGCAAAAACTGCCGTAAAACAATAGAGACATTTGAAGGATGTTAAATTCCATTCATATAATGGCAAGATCATAAAAATTTATTGAAATCTAAATTTTATTCATATCTGAATCATTATGTGTTTTATTTAAATTAACTTTCGGAACCAAGGCCCATTTGCTGAAACGAAACTTGAATATTTTTGTTCAACTCAGGCTCTTATGTTGAACTTAAATATTTAAGTTTCGTTTCAGCAAATGGGCCTAAATGGATGAATCAGAGCATTGTTCATACAAAAATAACTGGAGCATATGAAATTCCAATATTATTTACCTATGTTAATGGAAAATAAAATATAAGTAGGTATCTAATGTTGTATTGCATCCAACAAAACCAAAATTTACTCAAATTAGATATTTTATTTCGTAAATTTACTCCTAAGCTATCGACAAAATTAAATTGTACATATGTGGGTACTAAACTAGCTTGGATGTAGCCATCATCATCTTAAAAGATTCTTATTTTAATCACTTTCAATTTCTATTCAAAATATTATCGCAAACATAAACTGCCAACACCCCCACCACACACACTGCTTTTAAATTTTATTTTAAGATTTAATTTCAAAAGTAAACTTTTAAAAAAACATGAAATCAATTTTCCACTTCCTTTATAAAAATATACACCGACTTAAATATTAATAAAGAGACATTCTATACTCTATCCTCTGCATTCCATTACATCTTACATTATGTATATGTATGTATAGCAGCATCGATAGTCATCATCATGAATATATTCATTCAAAAAAAAAAGCAACAATAAAAAAAAGACATATCTTAAAATTACAATTTCGCTCCACAAAGAATTCCATGTTATGCCGCACTGCATATAGCTATTGAATCAATTTCTACCAATTACCTTTTGCAAACATTCACTCTGAAATGGGATTTCCCACGTGAATGTATCCTCGAAAAACTCAACCCAACTCAACAGTGTGTGAATATTATGGAGTTGTTCGTGCTGTTGTGGGAATTTTTAGAAGTACTCTCTTCTGGGATGGTTGCCAATGAACATGAAATTACTAGACCTGCATATCTCTGCTCCAAGCTTCATTCAAAATATCAAAAGCATTTAGAGGCCAAAATTGGCCAAATTTTAAAAAGTGAATTTTTAGAAAACCCAGTTTTATAAAAATTGAAACATCATTTAAAAATATTGTACACAGAAAACAAAAATTCGAAGTCTTGAATAAAAGCGTAAGCCGAAGATTCAAAAAATCTGTTTTGTAAATTTTTATAGGTACATCACTTTTTTCGTAGAATTCAATTACAATTTTTGTAGAAGTTAAAAATTGATTATTTCCTAGTAATATAAGTCTTAACTATTAAAAAAAAACAAAAAAACTATTGCATCTAAATTTCTAAATTGGTAACCATGTTAGCTACATTGCATTAGAATACAGGAAGTTCATATATAGGTACACACATATAGAAACGGTAATTTAAAAAAAAAAAATCCCCTCAGCAATACAATGCAGATTATTTCCAGGCAATTTACTCGCACACATTGTGTGTGGCAAAAGGAAACCACAATGAGGAAGAACTAAGGAGAGTGGTCGTAAAGCACCACGACTCCACCAAATATGTCCCACTTATTCGTCCTTCCCGCGTCGTCTTCTATTCCTCGTCCTTCAGTTCTCCCATATAACATCATACAATAATATTGCTTCTCTATAGATAAAATAGATCCCTCTGTAGCATTCAGCTGCTTCTGTTGTTGATGCTCTCCTTTTGGGAGCAATTTGAATATTTGATTGAGTTACTCACACCGAAATGTGAAACGAATTTATTTATGTGCACATCACCAGGACAATGCTAGGAGAACACATTTCTACATCCAGGTTCACATATAGGTAAAGTTTAATTCCTCTCGACCTCATTCACAATCTACACCCACACCACCCACTATGCCTAAAATTCGGTCTTAGACTTACACACAGACAAATCCTTGATTCAAGGTTTAATGCCGACTGGAGGTGTCTCTGAATCCATATATCCGTCTAAACTTCCAACTCCAGACGACATGGCGACGACGACAACATGTCTGGGAGGCTCTTTCTTAACATTTCATCGAACTCGCAAATGCAAATGCAATGTGTGGTGTAGGTCTATATATCGAGGAGTATATTGCATGGGAAGACAGATTGTGCAGCAGGTTGGGATATAGCCCCGCGTGCTAATGGTGCACAGAGTAACCACTTTGGAGCCACCACATGGTAGATATGTATATTTACATATACATTCAAACCAAATGTGGGCGCATCCATAATTAGTAAAATCGAATTGCCGACGAAGACACTATAGCCACATAGCAATAGGTATATAGAGAGTGTGGGATAAAACTCGATTATGATGACAGCGATGGAAATGCATTCAAAATGCCACAACACACCGGCTCTGGAAGTGACTGAGTAGGTACATCAGCAATTCAGCATCCAGAAGGCGGAGAAGGTGTAACCTTCTACTTCTTTTTCGTTTATTTCCTGTAATGCGAACCTGCAGAGAGTGTTGAATGTATAATAAGCAAAAACAACGAGAGTGATAAAGACGAAAAGGCCTTTGGCGAAACAGGTTGCCGAGGATAAATTTTTCGTATATGAATGTTGTAATACCGCTATGGTGACCAGCTGCTGTACTTTATTTTAAAATAATTTCTTCAGCGTTGCATAGATAACTTTCAGACTTGGAGTTTTGTCTCTTCTAACGCTTGTTTTTTCGAGTAGAAAAGGGCAACCAGAGAGGAACATTTCGATGTTTGTTTTTTTGAAATTTTCTCCTAAAACTGAAAGTCTAAAGCATCAATATCTCCTCTTAAAATTTAACAAAAATGAATTTGAATTATTCTGTATTTATTTTTTTTTTTAGTTTAAAAATTTATTTTTTTTAACATATTTATGGAAACAACTTGATTTAAAGAAAAAAACTGGATATTTCACCTCAAAAATTTTTTTTACAGAACTAAAAAAAAAAAAAAATTGGGTACCTTGGGCAACAAAATCAAACCCATCATCCAAAACTATTCCCGGCTTATAAAAAGGGAACTCTGTGGAAACAAGCATTTTTGGTAAACTGGACATGAAGATAACTGGCCAGAGGAGAGGAGAACGAGGAAAAAAGAAGATTCACGAGAAGCGGAAAAAATAGAAGGCCAGTTGGAACCAGACCACCTTAAAACTGATAAGAATGAAACAAAAAATGAAATTTAAGAAACTTTTCACAAGAAAACAAATAAATTTATCCTTTTGGGAACCACACTGACCAGTTTTTTATTATTTTCTTCCATTTTGCTCGGAACTGCGTTTCAGACGATCTCCGGCAGTTTTTTTTTATCTTTTCTTTAGCAAGATTAACTACAATATATTTAACATAAAAAAATTAATTTGCTAAAAAAAATTTAATTATAGAATTTAAAAAAATAATTCTTTTTTTTTTTAGTATTCAAAACATATTTTTTTTTTTGAAAAATTTTATATGCAATATTATTTAAACTTTTTAGCCTATTTTAAGTTTATTTCACATCGCAGTTATTGGCACTAAGAAATGGGCAATTTAGAGTTTTAAAATAATTTTCATTGTTCACTTATCTTTGACAGGAGAACTTATTTTTTTAAATTAATTTTTTAGAATTATTTATTAAAATTTGCTCGCGAACTCCGTACCACTCCCTTTTTTGTTTTTTTTTTAATGACGAAAAACAATTCATCAAAAAAGCTTTTTCAATCGACATAAGCTTACTCACATGGAAAAATAAAAACTGTAGTAAAATTTGAAAATAAAAAAAGTGCGTATACGCCACAGTGGACCATTATTTTAATTGAATGAATTTTATCTCTTTTTATGGAGCATCTCCTTTTTATGAAATAAATGTCGTAGTTTTTTTTTACATATATAATGTATTCTTTTTTAATCTTTTAGGGTCGAAGCCTTTTAGAAGTCAAAAGCCCCTCCCTTGAAATTAGTTTTGTATTTTTAGGTTTTAATTTTTTATTTAAAGCTTTTATTTATTGCAACTTGTTTTTCTTACATGTTCTTATTTGAAACGGTTCATTTTTTCAAATGTAAATTATTTTACATATTATGAACGAGTACGTATTGCATACATATCTACCTTTTTTAGATTTTGTTCTTTTTTTCAGCACTTATTCCATGCTTTAAAGCAGGTCAAAATCTTAAAAAAAATATATTAGCAATGCGCAAGAATATAATTGCTTCTCATCAATAACTGCCATTGCAAAAGAATAAATAAGATACCTATGGTACCATATGTTACTATATAGTATTATGACCGATTCAATTTTTTCCCAAGTTTTGTGTGGCCATTTTTAATCAAAAAAAAAAAAATTACCCAATTATGTCAAAAAAATACTAATAAAATATTTTCGGCTGTATGGTCACCATAAAATAATGCTCGTAGTGTAATACAGGATGCGTGTAGCGTGTTATAGAAGCTATTGATACGTATCTTGGTAGCTTGACTATTGACTGAAAATCAATTTGCATGAGACAACACATTTATTAAACATGTATTGTTTATTACACGACTAGCATGACTGTGATTTGGGTAAATACTACCTACAAGTTAGCATTTAAATTGTTTGTATTGACAGGTGCAATGAAAACTGAGTGTTTTGGAAGTAAGAACATTGTAAAGTATTTAAATTATGTAGAAGATTGCCAAGACATTCACAGATATTTGAACACTATTCATGGAATTTAGAAACATGCATTATTGACTAGAAATTACAACGAAATACAACGTTAGGTTGTAGATACATTTTTTGTAATTAAAACTTCTTCCTTTGAAAATCCCGGAAATTACATGAAAGGTTATATAGGTATTAGGTAGATAAATTTATATTAACATAGTTTGAGCAAAGTTTATTAGATCTCTAAGCTTTTTCTATTTTTCCCTTGTTAAATGTTACACATTATAATTTTTTTTTCAATTTTCCTTCTTTGTAAAAACAAAACAGAAAAAAAAACTAACTTATGGAAGGTACCTAGTCATTATCATTTGATATTTTCCACTTAGGTTTTTTTTTTCTATTAAGAACTTTGAGAACACTTGCAGTCAGCACAAATGAAAATCCTGGTGACATCATTGCACTTTCGTCTTGTACTTCCTCCACTCTCAGTTTCTCCTTAGTTTAACCTAGTCACGTGGTGTTTTTCAGTGAGGGACTTGGAATTATAAAATCCTTTAGCAAGAAATTTCTTTTTAAAATTTTATAACTGCGAGATCTGTCTCTTTTTGACATTTTTATCTTTAAGTTTGTATACTTAATTTTTTAATATATTTCTGTGAAAAATGCCAACCTTTAATTTTTATTTAAAGATATATTTTAGCACTTTATCAGTTTTTTTTGTTCGCGTTCGTTCTTATTTTTTTGATTACGAGACTCTTTTGCGTTAGACTGTCAAGAGGGTCTGGGTTAGATTAGCAGACTTTTCCACTTAAAAAGAATTAAAAGTACAACAACTACTATTACTACTACTACTACTACTACTACTACTACTACTACTACTACTACTACTACTACTACTACTTCTACTACTCTTACTACAGGGACAAATCCTCCAAGAGAATCTCTTGTCATAGAGAAGTTCTTCTCTTTTCTCTTGGTTGGATAGGGCAAAAACTTATAGGTCCCCTCCATTCTTGCCTAACAACACGCATACAGGAATAGTTGAGAGTTGTAAGTCGTTAGGGCCTGGTTTTTCACGTGCTTAAGCGCCACCATTTTTTTTTTTTAAGTTTGCAAACAATTTATGAAAAATGTGTGTTTTAAATGATGTATATTTTCTTACTTCTGAGCCAATGTAATAGTAAGTGGTTTCCCCAAAAATCATGGCCCCCATCGAGCGTTTCCTTAGTGGCCCTAAAACTAATCCAATACTGAACCTTTCATGTGTTCCAGTTTATGTGTCCCACTCACGTACGTAACCACACAGAGCATACCTATGGTGTTAAGTATGACAATTTTTCACAAGGATAAAATGCATTTTCATTTTTGTCTCCCAAGATATTTTTTTTTTTTTTTTTTTGTTTCTTATGTTTTTCTGCTTGCAGATATGCTTCCGGGAATTTACTAACAGAGCACAGCACGATGCAGGATATAACTCAGAAATATGCTTACACCAGAACATCCTGTATAGCGCACATATATACGTAATATATATAATACAAAAGGATATATGACAATGACATCGTTTGTGTGGTATGTGCGATGTGATGCCACATAACCGCAGATGGCAATTTGTTTTCATTTCAAATTAACTTAAGGAAGATGGATTAATATTAGGATGGAATTAAAAAAATTAAAGTAATTCCCATAAGCATAAGGATACATTAATATAATGCGAGTATATAAATGATAAAGATGATGATGGTTTGATTTAATGCGAGCGATGAAGTGTGAACTTTTAATTCCTTTGGTGAACAAAATAATTAAAAGCGGGTGATGTGGTCAATTAAGAGCGATAGATATTTTGTTTTTTTTGCCAATTAGAAAGTGCAGGATATCCTGTTAAATAATTAAGATTAATTTTAATGTTTGTGAGTCATATAACTAAAAATAAATATCCTCTGTATTTTTGAAATGAAAAAAAAAATTGATTTGATCAAACAAACATAACATTGTGATAAGGGAGAAGCCCAAAGAAGAATTGTTTTTTGCCATAGCGTCCAGGACCACTCTGTTGCGTATGAGTGTGGGGGGGGTGGGGATACTGAGGAGGTGAATAATATAAGGGATAAGGTCAACTTGTGTATACTAATTAAATTATACACGTTTTTTGATTCATAAAAAATTCGAACTCGAGATTTTGATCAAATTGCATATTGATAGGGAAGACGAAATAAATGGTTCCCACAATTTTAACTACATTTGTGACTGTCTTGTTCCTCGACCTTACAATTTCCTGGATTAAAAAAAAAATCGATACATTTTTATAACTTCAAAAATAATTTACCTGCCTTACAATTGTTATGAAAACGATTATTTATCTGGATTATGGTGAACAAAGAATTACTAACATGTGTGACATCAGGTACCGTTAGGTTACGTGATGTCACAGAACCGATTTTTTTTTAATTTCCATTTTTTTAAATAGCAGCTATCTAATTAAATTTTGTTCAAGATGTCTTGAATAAAATTTCATAATAGTGGCTAGGTGTGATCCACACAGATGACTTCCCAGATCAAGAGATCGAATTTTGCTTTAGCTAAAAAAAATAACGGTATCATTCATACAAACGTTTTGAAAAAGCTTATTTATCTTGAAAACGAATCTAACGATATTAATTAAAATGTTTCTGCTTACTAATGCTAGTATGGTCTGCATTTTGGTGAAAAAAAAATACGAAAAACTGTTACCTGCCATAGAACAGTTTTTTTGATTTTCGACTATCTCGTTAAGCAATTGATTTTGATCAATTTTTTTTGAAATTCAAAAAAATTCATTCAATTTTCTTTTTAAATCATTTTTTTGAAAACAGGCTGATGATTTTTTTTTTGAAATTATGGTCTTATTTGTTTACTATTAAATTCAAAAAAATATTTTTTTAAGAAAACCGCTCCAAAGATTTTTGAAATTTTTTTTTTGCGTATATTTTTATTTTTTCAAGAATTTATGTGGCGTTCTTCATTCTGAGATTAAAAGATTTGAGGTAATTTTATCAATTTAAAGAACGTGTTTAATGCTTTTTTCCATATTCGGCAATTTATTATATGAATAAATGTATAATTATTATTTGCTATATGGGAAGTTAATAATGATTTTCAAAGAAAATTGAAAAAAAAAATGGAATTAAAAAAAAAATTTTTCTTTGAAAAAAAAAAAACATTATTTTGAAAAAGGGTTAATTTTTGCGGTTTTGGGTGTAAATTATAAAAAAATAATTGGAAATGACTTACGATTTTGTTGTATTTTGCGTAAGATGCGACAAAACACTAAAGCATGTAGGTTGATGGGTCGAGCCAAGGACAAAATCGTTCGGATGTGTGGGGTCTATTTCACGGTTTCCCCGGAGGGAAAATTGTCTTAAAATCAAATTGAAATTGAAAACAATTCATTGTTTTATGACGTTTTTTATACAAAATTGTTTTTGTAAATAATTTAGAAAAATTGATTTTTAATTAAACTAAAAATTTAAAAACAAAAAATGAAAAACAAAATTGTGTAACTAATTTTGTTAAAAAAAGTTACTTTATTAAGGTCCATTTGCTGAAACGAAATTTAAAATGTATGTTCAACTTAAACGCTTATGGTCTACTTATTCCTGATCCCGAGCGTAAGCTCTAATGTTGAAAAGTTTCTTTTCAGCAAATTAAGTTTCAAACAAATTCGTTAAGGATTTATAGCTCGATGTACATACGGACGCACAAATCGATAGATGGCCGGTGATATGTCGAACACAACTTTTTTTGCTTCTCAGTAATCGTAGTGTTAGATTTGAGTAAAACCTACCCTTCTTATGTAGAGCAAACAAATACTATCTTTTTATTACTGAAATTCTTCTTTATTCGATTATGAACAGTATTTCAATTATTTCTTTTAGGGCCAGTTGCAAAAACGTTTTTCAATATTTAACCCGTGGTTCAGCAAATTTTACTCACCGATTTCGGTGGATTAATTGAGATTCAACGATTGTTCAAGGTTCAATTCTGAATATCAGTTAATCCGCCGAAATCGGTGAATTAAAAAACTGATCCATGGGATCAACATTTTAACCCACGATTGTATAACTGGGCCTTTAGTTTTTAATTAGTTTTTTAACTCGAATTCCGAAATGTAAAAAAAAAACCAATTTAATAAATTCAACATAAGAAAAGAATTGTCTATATCAATCAACGATTTTCATTTCTAATTTATTTTCTCTTCCCTCAAAATTTAAATTAAATATACAAACACAAATAAATGTTCATATGAAAATAATTTTTTTTTTTGTATAGCTCATATACATTTTAAAACATAACGTTTATTTACAAAAGTTCTGAAAAATGTGTTTTATGAATTCCACATCCTTTGGTAGTTTATCGAGAGCAAAGCACCATAACTCATTTCAACAGAACCACACCATTCGTTCTGCAGAAAATGAAAACAAAAAATACCAATAGCTTAACATTTCCACAGGAACTAATAAATTTCCAATAAATCATAAGACCACTGAAAAGGGAAGTGGATTTATATGACTTTTTATCTCTATCCCGTTTATATAAATAAAAAAACTTTTGTTTGTATTTTTTTATTTTCACGAATGGGTGGGTCTGGGTATACATTTTGGTTCTTATAAGGTTTTAATATCGTGCAAAAAATAAAGAAATATTTTCAAAGTCAATTTGAATTCGGGGGGCTTTGGATATGTTATGCAGACGGTGAATTTCTATGTTGAGATTAAAGTTAAATTTATACATTAATATGCTTTAGTCTAGAATCTATCTTTTCCTGACATTTGCCCTAAAACGTATCTGAAAGTATTCATAAAATTTAATTTTTTTTTTCTTTCATATTGGTAATCAAAATAATTTAATTTGGCACTCAAATAGACAAAACCCGAAAATCGAAGATGTTAAAAAATAAAAAAAATAAAATAAATTTGATGGCACAACAGCTCATGAAGAACTAGGGCCTAGTGACTTACAACTCTCAACCATTCCTGTGTGCGTGTCTGCAGGAATGGAGGGGACCTACAGTTTATTGCCGAATCCGAACGGCTAACGAGCGGCACTTTTCTGTGACAGGAGATACTCTTGGAGGATTTGTCAATTCCTCGCAAGAGGCAGTAGCCGTTTTTTTTTTTCTTTTAAATAAATAGGTGGCGAGGCTGGGGATCGAACCTTAGACCTCCGGCATGACAGTCCATCGCACTAACCATCACGCCACGGCTACTACTAATCGAAGATGTTATTGGTTTTTTTTTTTCAAGATGGCGACCAAATCCCACCTGCAAAGTCTTGAGAACTTTCGGATACAGCACCTTAAGGCATGGTTTTGAACATTTCCAGCAAATTCCTGCTTGTAAAAAAATTATCCAGGTCAAAAACCTATATAACTGCACTCGACTATAAGCATAAAAATCTTATAAACTTTTGTAAGTAAATTTTTCAATTTTTTCCAATTCTAGAGTATTGGTTGTTCCACTGTTCTGTCGACCACCTTCTATTATAACAAATGAAAAGAGAAGTCGGGTTAACATTTCACAATCGAGACACCCCAGACTCCAACGCCAACATTCTGTGAACCTTATAATAAATTCGCATATGATCCGGAACCGAATCAAAGTCAAATGTATAATCCGATAAAAGAATTGCCAGGATTTTCAATTTCATTTGACAGTTTTTTTTAATTCCATAGGGATATTTATTTGCTGGACGAATTGATGGGACCGTTGTCATCGGTTTATGCATTTTATGTGTGAGGGCGCACTCAGGTTATCGCAAAATTTTATTTATTGCAAATGACACAAAGGTAGAGATAAAAAAATAAAACATATCGCTGGTGACTTATGTTTACACTTTCTATCTCTACTTTATTTATTTAAAAAATAATGAACAGACCTATACCTACCTGGACGAAGTTTATTTTATATATTTTATTATTGTGTCTGTGGTTTCACCGCACAAGAGATACCTACTCATTCGCGCAAATACTCCACAATATTATACCCTATGGAAGCCCCTCTTCAACGGGAGTACGAGTAGGTATATCTTTTCTATATGAACCTAGCGGCTAAAAGCCCCTCATGCATGCTCAGAGGGAACTCGATATATGCAGAATAGAAGGTATAGGTGCTTCAAAAATGGGGTTAGTGCGGCTATGACGCACCTTTCCACACCGCACCACACCTTTAATTTGCTCTACGTTCACTTCTTTTGAGAGCGATCGTAAATTTTTTAGAGCATATAGAAACAAAAAAAAAATTATACAAAATATGGTTGCAACCGGTGTGTGTGGAGCCATAAAGTAAAAGATACTTGCAGTCGCTGAAGTTGATGTATCTATGATAGTAGATTGTTGTTAGTTGTGGCCTCAGTATGTTTTTGGAACACAAAACAACGTGTGCCAGATACAATCCGGCAGCAGTGTATAGTAGTATAGTTCCCTGACTTGGTCTCCCTAAGGCCACCAGCAGCGTAGCTATAAAAACACATCAGCAACACACCACCCAACTAGAGCGTATGAATGATGTCAGTTAGGTGGCCAAAACTCAGGGATGTTATGCGAAGTTTTTTGATCTGATCAATATTTTAGGAATATTAAAAAAAAAAGTTGGTTGACAGTGCAAGCATTTAGGGCCAGTTGTACAAATATTTGATCCGTGGTTCAGGAATCTTAACTCACCAATTTCGGCGGATTAACTGTGGTTCAACGATGGTTCAGGCATGTAATTGGCTTTTAGTGCATATTAGAACCTTGAACCATCGTTGAACCTCAGTTAACCCGCCGAAATCGGCGAGTTAAAATTCCTGAACCACGGATCAAAATTTAAACCACGATTGTACAACTGGCACTTAGTTTCTTGTAGAAAAAAGATTCCATTTACAGTTAAAGATTACCCTAATCAATTCGAAACCTAGACAGAGCAATTAGCTTAAGTTGCATTTTTCGAGATGTAGCGTTGGGATAATCTCATGTAGATTAAAATTTTTTGAAAAACAGCGGTTTTTATGCAAATTCACCGAAATTTCAAAGCTAACGATGCGATGGTCAGGTCATTCGGTTAAAGGGTGTATGTCATCACATCATGTTAAAACTGCAATGACAGTGACAGTTCGCAGTCTGATAATTAGTTTGACATATGTAACTATCTAGGGTAAATAATAGAAATGATGAATTCTCTATTTTATCGAATTCCCACACCATGCCACCATATCGGATAATCCTCATGCTATCGAAAATTTTAATGCTAAACCAAGTTAGAAGTGTGTTATATCTGCTTCGCCATTATATGATTCCTAAGCTATAATTGCTCTGATCTCTGATGTCACTCTCCACAGGACACCAAACTGTTGTGTATGCACAAGGTATTGGTTTTGAAGGAAATTCCTATTTACTTTTACGAAATTTCGTTTTCCGGAATCAAAAAGAAGTCAGCGTTTCCATCAGAAAAAAGAATAAAGTGCAATATTTTCTGAAAAAAAGTCCTAAATTCGTGCCATATGAAAAAAACCAAATTCTTCTATTTTTTTTAACAAGGCTGTAAACAATATTTTTACGGAGTGTAGTACAACCAAAAAATCAAAGGAAATCAGGAAGAAAATTCAAATTATAAAATATAACAATCCTGTTTAAGGTTGGTAGCCTGTTTATTAGTTGGGAGCAAGTTAACAACACAAAACAATGGAATCGAAAAAAATGCACATTCGCCATTTTTTTTTTCGCTAAATACATTTTGTACTACACGTCCGCCCGGTGCGGTGGTGTGGTATAGGTTAGGAGCTCCTTGGATTTTTTTTGGCGCTAACTTGCTCTTGTTATCGATGCTGGTTTAACCGGTAGTACCAGGTGAAAAGCTTTGAACAAGTCAACCTTTCACCGCTGGCTGCCACCCTGTGTCCAGTGCAATCCCTCCTGGTCGGTGTTGAGCTTTATGTAGCCTGAATCCCAACTTAAATCTGGGAGCATCTGCAAGTGGTTTAGTTTTTCATATGCTCTCAGTAATAGCGTAGCGAATAATGCAATAAATCTTTGAGTTGTATTGTACTGCACAAAATGTTTGCTTATAGTATCTCCTATGGCCTATGAGTGTGTACCTTATCCTACATTTATATGACTCTCTGCTCAGTATTCCTTTTTTAGCAGAAAATCCTAAAATATACGCTTGCATCGGCAGCATAGGTTTGTTCCGAAAGACAATTTTTTTGCTTTTAATTTATGGACAACACTTGTAAAAGTGACGCGGTTTTTGCGATTTTATTTTCCATTTTTTTGGCATACTTTTTTCAGGGCACAATATAGATTTTTTAAAATATGTACAGAGGTATGTATGTATGTATATTCTTTGTTAAGCGGGAGGGATTGAATATTTTAGAGATTAGTCGTTGGAGTGGCAGAAACATAAGAGGATTGACTGTGTGCGCTGCCCCCAACAGAGCGAGATTTATATCTACATTGCGACAATAATAATGCGAATTGTGTTTATGGAAACGGAAAGCTGCTGTTTGGTTGGGTTTTATTTCGAGAACAGAATTATTAGTCATTTGATAAATTGTTATGGCGAATTGATATTGGCTGCCATGTTAATGCATTAGGGTGGTGTGCATTTGAACTTAATTTTTTTGGGAAGGCTAATTTTGTTTACAATATTTTCAAAAACGAAAATGTAAGATATAAAAAATTATCACCCAGTTCTTCACCGGACACGGATATTTCAACACTTTCCTCTACAAGATCGGCAGTCAGTACGGAGACTCTCTAACCGACCATGTACATCACACGTTCTTCGCCTGCAGTAGATGGCAAAGTGAACGTGAAGAGCTGGGAAAATAGAGTTGGTGAAATCACGCTAGAAAACGTAGTCCAGAAAATGCTACATTGCGAAGAAAACTGGCATAAAATCTGTACGTTTATAGAACATATTCTCAGAAGAATAAAAAAATAGAAGAAGAAAATGACCGGGAAACAGTTGAGCCCATAATTTGATCCCGCAAGGGAAACATGACAACCCCCCTGAAGTAATACAGAGCGTTCCTGAAGGGTGTGTCAGACTTCAAAAAGGGTTATGAAGGAGTTTTGGTCGGTATGTTGTACTGAACGATTCCGCCACACGGGGATGGTCAATGCGTCAACGCCTAAAAAGGCCTCCTTATGGTGCATAAAGCATTTCTCCCACTTCACTTAAAGAAAAAAATTAAGATATACAAAATTATGGGGTGGGTGGAGGAGTTAGTGACGTCTGCAATCTCAGACTGTAATTTGTGGTGATGTCTGCTATTTAATAATAATAATTCAGTGACATTAGCTACCTCATACCCTTCAAGTAAATTCACTGACCAAACTTTCTCGGTCTTTCTTGGATCATTGCCAAAGTGAGTATTTCACGCACATCTACAAAAATTCTTTGTATCTACAGGCATTTTTCCCTATACCTTGGTTTAGTTCATCTTTACATCGATTGGAGAAACTAATAATCAAAAAAAGCTTTGTTGTAGGTAATGTAGAACTCAAGTGAAGAAGTACTTTTTTTGTGATTCGTTTTGGATCCGTTTTGGTTTCGTTTTCCTCTGAGTGTGGTGAACTCTCTCTCTCACAATACATGCTCAAGTGAGTCAGTGGTGATTCTTACTTCCATATTAATTTGAGCCGACAAACGCAGTTTTGCAGATCCGTATTTGGATCCATAAGCGGAGTCCTCCATACGTTGTTGACTACGTGTGCGGATCCAAAACGGACTCTTTTGCTTAAAGGGTAATCTTTTTATCATGCAAAGCTAGTTGTAAGAGAACATGAAAAATGTATACATTTAAAAGAACTAAATAGAGATTGTTTGATCAAACTGTTCGTTCGTTTCGGTGTTGGCTAAAAACTTAGCCTTTTTAATTAGAAGGCAGACATATTAAATCTATTATCGGACATCGGAGTTATACCAAAGCATTAAGAAATAGCATTCAAACTCAATTACCTTGTTGAATGGAATGAAACAAGTTCCACAAGAATCTCTTTCGGTATATTTTTGTTTTTTTTTTTTTTTAATTTTTTTTGTATTAAATTGTGTTTTCTTTGTTGTCTGGGAAGTTTCCAGACACATTAAAATTTCAAATACCACACTTCAATTCATTCAAAAATTAAATCTCATCACAAACATATTCAAACTTTTGCTTCGACATACATTTAAATCCCACTTCTGATTATTCCTACGTGTGATTCTTTATTCGTGAAGTCATTCCAATTACACATTGTACTCGCACTTTAATGTTTTACATTCAGTAATCCGTATAACTTTAGTCAAATTAAGAAAGCCAAAAAGTTCTGCACGAAAAAGTTCTGCAGCATTAAAATCAAAAGATTGTTGGAATATGAGATCTCGTGTTTAATTTGCATTGAGTCGTTTTTAATTTATGTTCCACATTTAAGAGCTTCAGTTTTTTTTTTTAAGTTTATTTTTTGGTGGAATGGTGGGAGCTGTGTGGAGTTGTATTTCGCTGGAAATGGTTTTGGTTATAAGTTTTATAACCCAACGCGTTTTATTCCGCATGCAGCTTTAGTGGCGTAACCCTCTATTTTCCACACCATGCCAAACCACCATTCCATGTGCTCGGCATTAGGACTAATGATGAATTAAAGTCTCAGCAATTAGCGTTTTGCCTCTTCTATACATATACTTATTATACAAAAGCTGCAATGAAAAGCAAAGAAGCATAGCAATAACCCACAGCAAGGGTGCAAGAGCAAAGATGCAAGAGCAAGGATGCCACAAGATGAGATTGTTGAAAGAAGATTTTGGCCCCATCAACGTGTAATGCTTAGTTGGATTTTGCAACGAATTTAAAATTATTTTTTTTTTTAGTTTTATTTTCTTGTAGGATGACGAATCCTTTTACGTACAATCGAAAAACTCAAAAAGAAGCCACTTGCAAGGAGCAGCAACCGCTAAAAAAGGGTTTTTCGTTGGGATTTCTTTCCTCCAACGAAAAGCAATTTTCTTTATGTATACAAGCGGATGTGTTTTCTTTACGGAAGACTTGTTGGGTTGTTTTTTTTTTATTTTGGAACTTTGTATCCAAGTCAAGTCCGTTGATTTTGATACATTCTTCTGTTGGCTGTATTGGGTTTGCCTTCATTTTGTTTGTTGTTGCTATCCGTTCCAAGCAGACTGAGCGGGATGAATTGCATGGCATTATGGTTAATTATATGGATTAGGTATACACTGAAGGGTTTACTCCAAGCATCATGTAGCACTTATGGTGATGGATCCGGATCCGGATCTTTTGGTGCGTGTTTACGACATTAAGGGATGGTTATGTGTACGAAATGACATTTATCTGATTAAGTTTGATGTATGAAATGTGAATCAAACTTCGACATTAATCACATAAAAAGGAAAAGGATACGGTTAAGGATATATCCACTTTGAAAAGGGTCAACTTTATTTGGAAGCTATTTTATTTTAGTTGAATTATTTTGTATCAGAACGTTTTAAGAAAATTAAAAAAGGTTAGCAATATTTCGAAGTTAAGGAAAAGACATACTCGTAGGCAGTTATTTTTAAAGAAAGGAAACGAAACACAAATCAGAAGTGAAATTTTTAAGGTTATTGGCACAAAATCTGCTACAAAAAACAATTGCTCTATTGTTATGACGCACGGAAAAAATAAAATCAGGTGGAAAAAAAATCATATTTTGTGCGAAGCTACGGTCTTTAAAAATGAGTCAAGTGCTTAAAAAAAAAAGGTTAAACAATGCATAGGTGAATCATGGCAATCAAATTGAATAATTCAGTTTTTTTCTGTACGGGAGTAATTAAAATTGAATCATTTAATTTAGACAGGTAAATTGTTACCTGATTTAACAATAATTTTGTATTGTTAGCTGTTTGAAGAGTTGTTATTTTGTAATTCAAACTAAAGGGTTTTCGAATAGGGACGCGCAGATGCCAAAAATAAATTTAAAAAATTGTTTATGAGAGATCAATTAATTTTTTTGATTTATTTGAAAATGAATGATATGGATCAAATTGTCACCACTACAGCTTTACTAGGTGACCCGCATGTCAAATAAGGTCCAATTTTTAATGACGTTTACGGAGTTCGAGCAGCAATGACACAATTTATGTTAACTTTGACCGTAGCGGTCGTCTTTAGAGGGTTATTCCCATAGCCTACATATTAACCTACGACTTACTGGCTGAACAGAATGGAGACATAGACGGAACTGGAGCCGGAGCTGGAATAGTGTCAAAATATTGAATACACGCAAATTCAATGTTGCGAACACAACGGAACGTAGCCGCATACGGAGCTGCAGCTGCAGACGGAAGAGTTCATCAATTTTTAACTTTTCACGTACGACACTTTTGACGTTTCAATTTGTATGAAGAAAAAAAAAACAACTTTTTGGGTCGGAAAAAAATATTGTGGTTATTTGTATCGCGAAAAAAATTATTTATTAAAAGATAAATTATTGGAAACAAAAAATGTGAATTCTGAGCTTGTACACAAGAGTATTCTTTTGTTTTTCTTCAAAATACTTTCAAAGCATGTACAGCTGCATTGTGGGCACGTAAAAAAAATAACGTACGACACTTTTTGACAGCTGTTTCAGTTCCGTCTGCGGCTCCAGTTCCAGCATTCTATTCTATCAAGCAAAGCAGTTAAGCCGCGGCTCTCTGACTTGTCAGTGCGAGATCGTTTCGGTCAGTTTTCTAGGTATACATTCGGTACCGATATCTCACTGAATACATACATTTCAATGAGCACCTCCTGACTTGTGCGGTAAGTTCGGATTCGGTACGGTAAAACAAATGTCATACCGAGCCTCGGTACAAAGAAGCAGTAGTGTTTCGGTCTTTACTGCAAGTAAACCTGCTTTTGATGAGGAAATTCTGATTTATTGGGACGTCAAAAACAATTTTGCTTTAATCTATACCGAAAACGTACCGATAAGTCAGGAAACAACGACGACATCGGTATTCGTTCGGTACAGCGGTAAATACCGTCTACAGATACCGCACCGACAAGTCAGGGAGCGTCCTTAAAGACACATTAACACGGGTAAATTGCATACTTTAGTGGGCAGATCACATTGGCTTTAACTGGAGATAACAATCATTCCATAAAATCGTCAAAGCATCAGATTTCCTATTGAGGCAAGCGATGTATATAGTGATGTCAATACGATCGTCCACAATACACACGAAACAATGAATTTTAGAGGATGCATTGACATTTGGTAGAATTAATTGAAATCGTCCCAAATCCGAAAATTTTGTTCACTCGCTAAAATCGGGGCTTGGTGGTGATTTTCCAAAACAAATATGATAATAATAAATAAGTCATATGGATAATGTGGATTACCAGCTTTTCCCACAATACACAAGAATTGATTTGTGGTTTAGTCTCCATGTTGTCTGTTATATTTAAGATAAAATTGTAAAAGAAACAATTTTTATTCAAATGATTGAAAAATTTTTACATTTTTTTTTTTTTTAAATAAATTACATTTAATTTAATTTAATTTCACAACATTAATTAATTAATGTTGTGAAATTATTTAAATATTCAAATAAATGTAATTTATTAAAAAAAAAAATCTAAAAATTTTTCAATCATTTGAATAAAAAAATTTCTTTTACAATTTTATCTAAAATACACAAGAACATCTGTGATCAAACCCAATTTTCATTTATACATTATGTGAAAGAAGATTCAAAATTATCCTTAAAATGGTAGCATTCTATTTAAATATTTTTTAAATTATTATTACATTGGTGTCAGAAGTGGGATAAAACTTATTGCATCTGTGTATTCATCAAATAATTGGAACTGAAAAAAATGTTTAACCTAAATAAACAAATAGGTGCTTCTAACGAACCTGGGAAGAAATCGACCGGGAAATCCCGCAAAGGAAACATGTGGACCCACCCCCCGCCGCCGCCGCCGCTCCGGTCAGACACCAAAAAGTGTAATGGAGTAGTTTTGGTCAGTATATGTTATATTAAACGAGTCCAACACACAGGTATGTTTAATGGGTCAACGTATCGGAAAGACCATCTTATGGTGCATAAAGCATTTTTCCCGCTTCCCTTAAAGGGGAAAAAACGAACCAATGAAGCACAATTCATAAAATTATGCTTTGGTCATACAACAATTCTTCTAATTTGAAAAGGTATGAGGAGAGATTCATTTTTTGTCATTTCCAGGATCCCTCAACTTATTTTTTGTTCTTAAATTAAACAATTAAAACAATTATTAAGGGTTGTCTATAGGCCCGAAATTAATTAAATGGGGATCTTATGACTCTAGAGACTTGTCTATGTTGTGAAATTATTTAAATATTCAAATAAATGTAATTTATTAAAAAAAAAATCTAAAAATTTTTCAATCATTTGAATAAAAATTTTTCTTTTACAATTTTATCTAAAATACACAAGAACATCTGTGATCAAACCCAATTTTCATTTATACATTATGTGAAAGAAGATTCAAAATTATCTTTAAAATGGTAGCATTCTATTTAAATATTTTTTAAATTATTATTACATTGGTGTCAGAAGTGGGATAAAACTTATTGCATCTGTGTATTCATCAAATAATTGGAACTGAAAAAAATGTTTAACCTAAATAAACAAATAGGTGCTTCTAACGAACCTGGGAAGAAATCGACCGGGAAATCCCGCAAAGGAAACATGTGGACCCACCCCCCGCCGCCGCCGCCGCTCCGGTCAGACACCAAAAAGTGTAATGGAGTAGTTTTGGTCAGTATATGTTATATTAAACGAGTCCAACACACAGGTATGTTTAATGGGTCAACGTATCGGAAAGACCATCTTATGGTGCATAAAGCATTTTTCCCGCTTCCCTTAAAGGGGAAAAAACGAACCAATGAAGCACAATTCATAAAATTATGCTTTGGTCATACAACAATTCTTCTAATTTGAAAAGGTATGAGGAGAGATTCATTTTTTGTCATTTCCAGGATCCCTCAACTTATTTTTTGTTCTTAAATTAAACAATTAAAACAATTATTAAGGGTTGTCTATAGGCCCGAAATTAATTAAATGGGGATCTTATGACTCTAGAGACTTGTCTATACTTAAAATGTCTGCAAAGTTATAAGGGTCATCTCGATTAAATATTTCATTCTTTTGTATAATTTTTTTGTTTGAATCAAAGGTTAGATATACTCGTACAGGTACCCAATGGAAATTTGTTTGAAAAACCTTATTTAAGTAAATACAACCCAAAGTTAACTTTCACAATTTTTTCACTTAACGCAAAAATCAACAAAACAACCTAACAGGCAGGCAGGTTAGGTACATTCGTTTTTCTTTTTTGTTGTTGTTGTAAAAACAGTAAATTAATATAATATACAAATCTTTTGGTAAGGCATTTACCTTGGGTATATCAATCAAGCAAATTAAAGATAACCTGTAGATTAAAAAAAAATAAAAATTAACTCACCATCGACTTCTGTCCTTTTTCCATTGAGTATGTCGCATCCTTGTCGCTTATCACAGCTGTGCTATCGAGAAAATCTCTGCCGCCTGGTGGGGCTCTATGATGTACACCGAATATGAATGGTCCGCCATTGCTGATTGGAATTCTACCATCATCGCCGGCTTCCATTCGCATGTCGTTGTTGTTGTTTATTTGTCCAACTACAAAGGGAGCTTGTATGCTATCGAACTGATCGTTCCGTCGACAACAGAAGTCGTCTTCAAAGCGCGATGTGTTGCAGTAGTAATTGCTATCATAGGTCCTTGTGATGGCAGGTGAACTACCATTCTCGCACAATGGCTGTCGCAGTGAAGGCGCCAGGACACCTCCACCACCGCCTCCGCCCCCATTCATCATCTTGGTCGTCATCGTCGTCGTTGTTGTCGTGTCCGAGAACACAAAGTCACTTGAATTAGCTGTGGGCGAGGGGGGGCTGCCGTACGGGTAGCCAAGGTGATGACTGTTGAGGTACTTATATTGCTGTGATATGATGTCAAAGTCGTTGATGCCCTGAACTTTGACACCGCTCTCACGTTGCTGTTGTTGTTGATGTTGCTGTTGGCCGTTGTTCGCACGGCCATTGTTAAATTTCTTTTTCCCAAGCAATTGGGGGGGCTTCCGGTCGGCTAGCAGGGGTCGTGTTGATTGGGTGGACTGATTAAAGGGATGGTCCCGATTTGTCATTATGGACGTGGCGCTGGCGAACGGCATCGTGAAGGTATCAAATGTTGTTTTGCTAAAGTGGTCGTAGGGTTTCAGATAGTAGTGGTGGCTGTCGGCGTTTGTGGTGAGGGTTGCGGTTGCAATGGACGTCGGCGGAGGTGTCAGGAGGTTTGCAATTTTCACCGTCATTTACAAAGTGGAATTTTTGCCGTCGTAACAGTTGTTGTTTTTTATTTTTGTACGTTTTTGTACGTCGTCGTCGTCGTCGTTGTTGCTTTGGTGTGTGCAGGAATACGTGATCGTCTCCTTTGAATTTTGCACGAACTATGTTTTTTGCTTTTTTGTACTCTCGGGACTTTGTTCTTATGCGCGTAGTGTATCTGAAAAGGAAATAGTCAAACGGATGTATTAATAACGATGCAGTGACATTTTGTATAGATATGAAAGCATAAAGAATATACAAAGGGCTGCATCAGTTGCATTGAGAAAAGGATGTACATGCGGTTGCCTGTGGAAACAAAAGAAAAGAGGTTTATAAACATCGACGACCGATGACGTGCTGCGGATGTGCATGTCAAGTTGGTAGCAGAGTCTGATGTCCTATATTCTATAATACATAAGTAAATTCAATTTTGCACTTTAAAATCAGGTTTTGAATTTCATGGTTCATATCTTGCAAATGTAATGTATACCTTTTATATATCTCTCTCTACCTCGTTTTTCATCAAATGTTAAGGTTTCATTTGTAAGTAAATGCTAAATTTAACAACTCAAACACGTTGAAATGATTCAAACACATAATGAGGTATGTGTAACGAAGATAAAATTGAATTAGGCATAGGTATAGGTAGTTAAGTATTGAAACAGTTTTCCGCCCTGTACCTTCCTTTACATATTATTGCAAGACACCTTCATGCATTTTATAAAAGAATATCTGACCTATAGGGGAGAGATAACAATAAAATGAAAAATTCTTGTTGAAGTTAGAAAGGATCATGTTTCGGATAAAATTAATAGCAAAGATTTGAACAAATTAGATTGATATTTTCTTTATAGCGTGCTATATGTAGAATGAAGGTATACTATGAGGTTTTATTGTTGTTGAATAAGGAAATACAAAACTGCAATACATGCTGGTATATTTTAATCTGTGTGTGTGTGTGTGTAAATGTAGGTTACCTACATATAGGTATTCATATAAAATTGGACTGCTAAAATTATTACAGGAGCAGAAAAATAACCCTAATAATAGAGAGGCTTTCAAAATTAAAGATAAGAACTTACGTTTCAGATACGGTGCGCTGCGGGAATATTGTTATCCATTATAAAGGGAGTTATTGTTCACCCAATATAGGGAAACATTGAGTGTGTTTCTTTATTCATTCCGGTATGTCCAGAATATTCGGAATACCAGTTTTGCGTTTCTTTATTCCACGGAACATTCCGGATAAACTATTTTGTTGTTTCTTTATTCATTCCGGAACGTTTGGAATGCATTCTTTTTATTCCATGTGAAGTGTGGAATAAAAAGAATAGAAAAAGAATACTGGGCGCGTTCAGTATAATTGATGTTCTTAAACTCAATTATGGCAGATTCACATTGGTGTTAATTATTTAAAAACAGCATAATACCGCGAATTAATGTACCAGAGTATAATTTTATGCATTTAATGTAAAATTTACTAAACTTTTGACTTTGAGAATACATAAATATCCAAAATAAAAACATTTATTTCTTCAATTATTTTGACATTTCACCGAACAACTGGATTGCCATTCTTTTTGTTCTAGTTTTGTTTCTTTATTCATTCCATTCTGGATATTCTGGATAAACATTTCGTCTATTCCATCCATTCTATTCCTTATCCGGAATAAATAAAGAAACACACTCATTATGTCGTTTTCGATTGGATTTTCAGAGTGTTTCACTCCTTTTTGATTCCAATGGAATATGAAAAAAATCTCTTCCGTAATATGTGTATCTATGTACATAGAAGTAAAAACTACAATGAACTCTTCAATAATTTCAATTCCTGAACATCCCAAGAAGAAGCATTTACTATTTTGACGATTAAAATTAATCCAACACACTTTTAAAAGTATGAGTGTTTTCAGAGTGCTCTCCTAGCACTCCTTAATGAAATCCGGAGTGGAAAAACACTCATAAATCATCACTCCGAACAGCAAATGGAAGGTTTTTCGAGTGCTGGGAGTGTGGATGGAGTGAAAAAAGAGTGATTGGAGTGACCAACGGAAAACGACAATATTTTAAGTTAATGGTTTCTCACAACTATTCACACTTTCTGCAACTTTGTGTATGAAACTAGCTGGGATGCCCCATCAGCTTCGCACGAGAAAGCGAATCTAAGTTGACTAAAAAACGTTCAAAAGAAAATATTTTTAAATAAATAGGTACATACCTACTTCATCTAACATTATGTACGTACATATAAAAATTCAAATACCTACATATGTATGTAGGTAGAGATCTAAGTTACGAAAGGACCATGGGCATTTTGGGCCCATTTTACAACATTGAAATCGAGCGCGAAAATGGTGTTTTTGGGCATTTTATAAAAAAAAGTATTTAAAATGGAAAAAATTTATTTAAAAAAATTTTTATTTACTAAAAAGTGTAACACCTTTTTTGAAAGCCAGAATTCTCTTCTTTCATTTTTTTTTGAGTCAACTTATTTCTGTTTATAGTTTTCGAAAAAAATACTTCCAACTTAAAAATGTTAAAAAACATAAAATTGAGACTTCTAGTTTTTAAAAATGTATAACACTTTTAAGTAAGTGTTGCCATTTATTTATAAAATTTTTCCATTTTAAATAATTTTTTTTTTATAAAATGCGCAAAACTACCATTTCCGCGCTCGATTTCAATTATATAATAAAATAAAGTACTCTCTATTAGCTTTCATATGACATAAGTTTCATCACTGTTGAGCAATGTTAAAACTCATTTCATACAAATCATTTCTATACTGTACATGTATAAATGGGCATGGTAGTGGGTGGAGAAAATAGCACCTGTCCTAATTGTTAGTTTAAGATAGCTAATTAACAACTTGAAGACCTTAAAAAAGGAGAAAAATCAAATACAAGAAAATTGGGCGTGGAAGTTGAGGAACTTTCTAAAAAACAAAAAGTAGATATGTTTCTACCTTTTATGATTTATAGACTGCAAAGAAACTATATCAGAAAACTTTATAAAAATAGATTGCAAGTTTCAAATCTGCCGGATAATTATTTTTAGGGTTTTAAGCTTCTTTTAAGAATTTGGTGTTCAACGCCATCTCTTGGAAAAAAAATTAAAACATTTGAGGTATCTACCTATGTATTGTGCAATTTTCAGCTCAATTGAATGGTTGAATTTTGAGTTTCAGAAAATTATGATACATATGTTATTTTTAAAAGTCTATAACCGCTCCTCGAGAGCTTGGATGCATGCACACAAACTACTGCAAAACTTTATTAAAATAAATTTTGTAAGTTTCAACTCAATGGGATTATAATATTTTAAATTTTTTGAATTTTTAGCGCTTTTAAAACTTTTGATTTTATAAAAAAAAAAATATTTTTTCTTATGAGAATTGTATGCATTGTGGATGGTTTGTTTTTGAAACGCTGAAAAATAATCAGATTAAGAAATATCTCAAAGACCGAAAGCTTTTTAATGACCGGCAGTACCTACGGCTTTCACAGCAATAGGTCCACTAGTGATCTGATGGTTTATCTAACAGAACAGTGAAACAAATCTTTTCATCGTTTTGGAGAAAGTAAGATTATTGCACTTGATATTTCAATTAATTTGATAAAGTCTGGCATCTTGCTATTTTATCCAAAATGCGTGCTTTTGGTATTGGTGAATCGCTTCTTCGTTGAATTAGAAACTTTCTTTTTAATCGCTCTATTGAACGGATTTCAAGTCTACAACATAAATGCTGGTGTGCCCCATGCCCCATGCTCTGTTTTGTTTTTATTAACAATCAGCTGTCTGTAACTTCTAATCCAATAAACTGTTTCGCTGACGACAGTACCCTTAGACTCACATCCCTGCTCTTCGGATGTGGAACTTCAACGGCAAAATATTATGATTAGTTTTTAAAATTCTGATTTATACTGTGTTACCAAAAAATCCTCAAGATGTCTAGGTTTCCTTCGGAGATGCAAAAAATCTGTTTCCCCTTCTAATCTGGCTATTATCTCTAAAAATTATATTCGACTCCCATCTCTGGGCTGGTGCTCCAGCAACTTACTTAAGCCTCCTACCTATTCAAAGACGAGCCTTCAAAATGATTGGAGAAAGAAGCGGTATAGATTCACAGCTTATTTTTGTATCCATTAATTTTACTACAATTCGTAAATTCAACCTTTCACAAAACAGTTTCTATTTATTCATTTTCCACTTTTCCAATGCTGGATTAACTGATTTAAATTAAATGTTTTTAAAATTTCATATATGTAACTACAAACATTTTTGCAGAAAACAACACCCAAAAGAGTGTCCTTAATTATTCTTTAAAAAAAAAAGTCCCAGGCTAAAAATTAAGAGTCCTTCAAACAAACTTTTAAACAAGGCTTAAAATCTTATTACAACCCTCTTGCAATACAAATTCCTTCAATAATTCAATTTCCAATTTTAATCCCAAACAAAAATAAAGTCACACATACATATGTATGTATGTACCTACACTCATGTACACATACCAAAGGCAACCTGTCGCACGTATAACGTTGAAGAATTTTAAACATCAATCTTCGAAACACACCTGTTTCGTTCTATGTCTGGGGTCGAATTTATTTCAATTATATACCAATATGACGTGACTGAAAAAAATATAAAGGTTACAAACCCCTTTGAGTTTCAAAAAAAAAAAAAAACAGCCAAAGTCAACCTTTGCCTCTATGTCTATTAAAGTAAAAAAAAAGATCTTTCTCTCTCTCTATACGTTTCGTTTAAATTGAATTTTTCTGTTACGAATGCCAAAAATTGAATTTTCACTGTCATTGCTGAAAATAGAAGTCCTCACAAAAAAAAATACAAAAACGTAAACATCTGCTAGAGAATTTTTGTAACTTAATCATTTTTTATCAGCCAGATTTTCAGTTAAGACCCCAACAAAAATACCATTTTTTTTTCTCTTATTGCTAAAGGTATATTACAGTGTGACGCAGTGATTACCATAGTCAGACAGACATAAAGAAAAAAAAGGTACAAAACAGATTTATTTAAAAGCCGGCACAGGAAACAGGCTTTCATAAATTGGCATGTAGAAACGTCATAATAAATACATATTTGTGTATAATGGAATTTAACTGGCACGCATGCATCCGTTCAGATCAATGGACGCTTTGTAAAATGCAAACACTAATGCTCCGAGTGCATTACTCCCATCCCAGGTGATGTAGCTGCAACAAGTTATGCAGTTACCGTTACCAACCAACTACTCACCCACCCAAATGCTACTGCACATCATTATTTTACTGGCTGAACAGAATGGTGACGCAGACGGAAACGGAGACGGAGCCGGAATAGCTGTCAAAATATTGAATACACGCAAATTCAATGTTGCGAACACAACGGAACGTAGACGCATACGGAGACGCAGACGCAGACGGAAGAGTTCACCAACTTTTAACTTTTGACGTACGGCACTTTTGACGTTTCAATTTGTATGAAGAAAAAAAACAACTTTTTGGGTCGGAAAAAAATATTGTGGTTATTTGTATCGCGAAAAAAATTATTTATTAAAAGGAAAATTATTGGAAACAAAAAATGTGAATTCTGAGCTTGTACACAATAATATTCTTTTGTTTTTCTTCAAAATACCTTCAAAGCTGTACAGCTGCATTGTGGGCATGTTAAAAAAATAACGTACGACACTTTTTGACAACTCTTCCAGTTCCGTCTGCGTCTTCAGTTCCGTCATTCTATTCTGTTCAGCCAGTTATCTGGCTCAATGGTTTGCTGGCAAATACCACAAAAGAAACTAACTTTCTTTTCAAGAGAGTTTGTTTTTTTTTGCAATAAAGATAAACCATCAATTAAAGATACAAATTTACAGATGTATGTATATAAGAATTTTATTTATTTCCCAATAGAAGAAACATGAAAAATCCTCAGTGTAAGCACAATCTAGATAAGGAAATCTTTTAAAATATTTGTAGGGCCCTTGCTAGTTAAAACTTGTTGGGCAAGTTTTGCTATCCTATCAGAAATACCCCTTATACATATATTATAAAAAAAACTTTATAATAACCACAATATTAGTTTAGTAAAAGATTAATGTTAATAATAAACCGGTTTGTCAACTACTGGCAACATTTTCGTTTTGAATACCATCGCAAGGAAGTTCCTCAACTTTAACAAAACACTTTAAAGTGGATTTTGATAGAGTCAACAGGCAAGAATTCATTTCTTGATAAAGCCTAGTATGCAGATCGGGAAAAGACAAATTTTATCTCTACAATTCTAATCTTTACAAAAACGTCTGAAAAATCGCGCAAAATTAATGTTTTTCCCTTTTTTTTTTCTTTTTGTGAAATTATCCATAAATAATAGTAGATCGTGTTTATCGTGCAAAATTATTTACCTGTTAAATTTTTTCCCGCAAACTAATGCTTAGAACATTATTTTTCCTGGCAAAATTTAGTGGAGACTTCACCCTACAGCGGGTACAAACGTCACAATTTTGCGCGGGAACTGCCTGGAAAAAAAACTGAAGATAAAATTTGCCTGGGAAAAAATTTTGTATGAAAAGAAAAAATTTTTCCGATCTGCATACTAGGCTTAAGGCTCAAGGAAGTTACTAATGTTGTATTAAAACTTCCTCTCTTCATCAAAGCTGCCCTATTTTATTTGCCTTCGTCGTCGATGATCTTTCTGGTGGTGTAACCTTTGCTGAAAACCTATTTAAGGTCTTTCTCTACGATATTCTATAGGAAAATTATTTAATGTTTCAACTGTAAATTGTTAGGTTAAAAGCTTATATAGGTATCTCAGCATCAACATTACTTAAACGAATATAATGTTTTTTGATATCCGTCAAAGGCAAAAGTTGATCGAGAAGTTCAAAGAAAGTAGTTTTCGGCAAATACCGTCCATCTCAGTTTGTGGTTGCGTGCATCTACTGTAATTTGAGCTAGGGCCTTAGTCCATGTGGTGCCGTGACATAAGGCATATATTTTGAAATATGGCTGTAATTTCACAATGTGACATCTGGGGCCGAATTCCCGCATCGACGAGCGGACCATACGTCACTGAAATATTTTACATTGCCATTACTGCTCCATTTAAAATACATTGTAAAGAGTAGTGCCAATTGAAATAATTCAGTGACCTAAAGAGCTCACTGTTGCGATGATTTGGCCCCTGACATAAGGGCATATTCCAATGAATAGCCTTGTTACGCTTACCTTAAGTGACGTAAGGCCACTATTACAGCCATATTTCAAAATATGACCTTAGGTCGCATGGCCTTATGTCACGGCACCGCATGGACTAAGGCCCTAGCTCAAATTACAGTAGATGCACGCACGATCATTATTTATTAAAAGCCAAAAATATTGGTTTTCTGCTCTTAATGGTAAATGATTTGAAAATTAATTTATACTTGATTTAAATAGAAAATATTACCTATGTATGTAATTTATTTCGATACGAGCGACCGATTCTACTTCAAAAATGTCAATTTTCGGAAATATATTTATTTCATCGATAAAGTGCTAAAAGAGATTTCTCTCATGTATAGCTGTATAGCTTAAACCAAATTAGTTGGCCATTCTACTGCGCAGGTCTCTTCAAATTTCTCTGCTTATCTCTTTAATTTTGAAAGATACACAAAAATCACTGAAAAAAATATGTACATGCTAGCGTTGTTGTCATTATCGCTTCTGCGAAGGCGAACATACTGAAGCACTAAGGAGGGTGAAGGGGCCGACCCATAGAATCCGTCGCATGCGTTGCGTCGACGTATTCAACTGACAGCTCGATTAAATACACACGTTCTTATGAGAAGTGACCTATAGGCGACGCATGCACCAGACGCAACGCAAAAAGTAGCTGAACTTTTAACTTGTCTCTCCGGCATGTCCGTTGACATCAATCGTCAATAGTAGGTCTGTTCGATGACGGCATTGCATTTGTTGCATTGCAGTTCTCTGAACTCTAATTCTGAATTCTAGCAATTTCTCAGTCTTATTAAATCCAGCATACGCATACAAATTATAAAATAAAGCTCTTAACAGTTTATGAAATGCGCTGATATTCCTCAGTGCGCACTAGGTTCTAAAAATCGAACGCATCTAATTATTTGAATTAAAGGTGTTAAAACAACGCAACGTATCCATTGGGTCACCCGTCACCTCTATCCTCTCTGGTTTCATAAGTCAATGTCAACGGATCTGTTGCCGCAACGCATGCGACTGATTCTATGGGTCGGGCGTCGGGCCCTTGACTTTTGTTTATGGCTTCGCTCACAGTAAAAAAAAAACATTTTTGTTCTCTTAAATCCTCTCTCTTCCCAACCGACCGTTGGCCAAGTGAATTGGTTCAAGCTATACCTACATAATTATGTATTTAATACCTACATTTTGTTTTTATAACAATTTTTTGTAGTTCCTTTTTTTATACACATAGTTTATTGATAATCAATGCAAAAAATTAAAATAATAGATTTGAATTAAAAGTTTTAATTAAAAAGTTTGACCATAAGACTACATTTAAATGCATCAACAACAATACTATATGATTTTAAAACCGAAAAATGTAGGCACCAAAATGTAGGCGGGAAAAAATTCAAGTGAAAATTTTTTATACGCGATTATTGTCTTCTTTTTATCATACCACTATGTAGATGCATTTTGAAATTATTTAAATCGCTTAATTGAGGTTAAACACGTAACTTTAACTACATACATTATGTAGGTACCATGTACTACTACCAAGCAAATACTTGCTTTTCATTCATGTTCTTTAAATATTCTGCTAAGCCTATCTTCCTGTCACGATTAATTCTTTGATAGCAAATAAAAAGAAGCAACAGCCTGAAGTGTACTTATACTGAATTCCATACTACAAAGCCCTGTCAATGAATATCAAAAAGGTTATAGTGTAGAATTTTTATTAATGCAAAATCAAATAAAAAAAAAATAAGTTTAAGAGGGAAACATAAAGAAGTATAAATACCATGAAGCCAATAATGAAAAGTTAAAGTGACAAAAGTCTTTGACAACGTCAACGTCATAGTTATCGTGCGTCGCGTCGGTCGATTCATTCAACCAAAGCACGATGGCAGCAACCAATGGACATAGAGCTCGATGGCTTTATGGTATACTCACTCTGAAATGCATAGGTATACGGATACCAGGTGAATAAGTTGAAGGGATGCCATTCAATTTGAATTCAATAGATAAAATGGGTGAAGGTAAACTATAGACAGACAAAGAATTGAAAAAAGATACAAACAAAAAAAAAAAAAATAAAAAAAATAACAGCGTATTTATAGAAAATCATAAATAAAAACCCTTGAAGCGGAACTCCAACTCAGACTCTTGACTCGAGTGTTTGATATAAGAGGGTTAACTTTTTTTCATCATATTGTTGATCATGCTGCGTGTCATGGAATTTATCCTTCTATAAGAATAATGAACTTATCAGGAAAATATATAGGTCACAAGGGCAAAAGCTCACAATTTATTTTTATAGAGATTGACAAATGATTTTTTTTTATTGATTATGTTAGTATTATAAAGAGATAGACTTTTTTTCCTGAACAAAAATATGAGCCTTGTTAGAGTAGCAAATGTACGAAATTTCAATGCTTTATAATACAGTGGAAAACTGTTGGAACATAATTATAGCGTAACTATTGAATTCAATAGAAGAAAAAGATATTTTTTATTTCAGAATTGAAAATTTATTATTATAATGGAGAATGGGAGAGACGTTGGCACTGAGCAAATAACAATAGTTTTTCAATTTAAAAAAAAAAAAGCATTTGATTATGTTCTAGCACAAAGAGCATAAAATTATTATTATGTTCAAAATGAGCTTAAATGCTACAATAAATAAAATAAATTATCGATTGATTTTATTACTTTCAACGACAGGGGTCTGTTTTTTTTTTTTTTGATATTTCGTGTACCAAACGACCTCCTGCGGTTCAAAATGAGTTAAACCATTGCTCGGGTCCAAGCAAGTATTTAGGAAATTCGGCACAAAGAACATCAGCTAATTTTTTGGTTCTTATACACATTTTGAAACCTTGACAAAATTGCGAAGTGTATACCATACCTACTACCATTTTAAATGTATAGCTGTATATATTTCGATCTATCTACAATTACAACCGAATTAATAAACGTGGAATATATAGCGAAGGTCTAATTTCGTGGACTGAGTGCAAAATGTTATTAATAAAACAAAAAGTGACGTTTACTAATATAAAGCACCGAGAAGGCATCATAACCAGACATTTTAAATTTAATTTAAAATTAAAGAATATAATTCAAGATTGCAAATTCAATTTTGAATAAAAATAATAAGGTCCACTATGAATTTAACAAGTTCTTAATCCTTTTGCAATAATTGAATATTCAGTCATCAACGACAAGAAGAAGAAAAATATGCAAAAACAGATTTATGATGCATTGCAAGTGATTGGTGAGGAGGTTTCCAAGGAAAATATGAGAAAACTCATAGCAATTTTTGAAAATGATCCCATTTAAATTTTAAATAAAAAAAAAAAAAAAAAAAAAAAAAAACAGAAAACAAAAGCAACATATAAGATTAGATATGATTTGCTGTCAAAACCAATACGAAAAAACCCAAGTTTACAAATCCTGGTGAAAATTTCTTCTTACCAATTAGGCATTTTACTTATTGTAGTAGATTTTCTTAAGAGATTTTTAGTAAATATCACTTTAGTATTCCACGAACATTTTACTTTTATTAATGGAGAACTTTAAGCCGTAGCACAACTCTTATATGAATGGAGCAATCTAGTTTAGCAACCGACTATAAAAACTCCCTGAAATCAACATATGTATTTTTCCAAAATACCTATAAAGTAAAGGTATATAAAAACAAAAGTAAATAAAATCAAAAAGAAAATATTTTTTTTAAATTAATTGAACCATAACGGTAGTTATCCACCACCATCGGGTATAATAAATAAATGAAAACATATTCCTCAACTCCTCTTCAAAAATAAAAAAATCATTCTTTGAGATTTATGCTCGGGATAATGAACTGTAACAAATAAAAAACATAGAACAAATTGGAATATTAAAGGTTTTATTTAAATAAAAAAGAAGTACAAAATAGTTTCTAGGTAAGGCCATCGAATCTTAGAAGAATTATAAAAAATAAACAGTCTCAACAAAAAATAATAGATTTATTCAATAAACAAGATGCTCCATAAAGAGATGAAATTCATTCAGATGTCGTTCACTCGGGCGTATACGTACTTTTTTTTACATTGTATAATATATAACTTTTTTTTATTTTTGCACGTTAAGTTGGTTTGTGTTGATTAAAAAAGCTATTTTGATGAATTATTTTTCCCTATTAAAAAATAATGTGGTGCCGTAAGGAGTTCGCGGGCAAACGCTAATTCAATTTAAAAAGTTCTCTTTTCAAGATTTGGGGCAAATGGTTTTTTTTTTTAACAGCAAACTGTCAATCTCATGAGCCGAACCACTGGTACTGCTGGGATTATGATATCATTTCAATTCTTTCCAAACAATCATTTTCCTGAATCAATTTGAGAAGCTGCAGCCCTCCACCTGCAGTGAAGTTGAAACAGCTGTATTATTACTTTCTTTGATTTATATGTGCATTGTGTAGATATGTCAAAGATGTGTGATAAATTCCGTTGGGCGGCAGATTTGAAATAGCAGGTATAGCATGACATTGTTAGTGTTGCCGTCGTTTTATAATTTTTTTTCTATTTTAAGTCATTTTTTTTAGAAAATTATCTCATATTCCTTTTTAAACGTAGGAAATATACCCCCAGACTAATTGTTTTAAATAAAATCTGGTTCTCTGCAGGAATGGAGGGGAACTAAGTTGAGAGCTACTTTTTCATGACAAGGGATACTCAGAGGATTTATCAATTGCGGAACATGCAAAATAAAATTTCTGTTTTTAGGTGGCAAGCTGGGTTTCGTTCCCAAAACCTTCGATGGGACAGTCCTACGCACTAACCATAACAAAATATTATAAATTGAGTTCTGACTCACCAAGACCGATTCGTCAAAATTAAACAAAAATTGCATGCAGGCTTTTGGCTGATTAGAGTGTGTTGAACATTTTTTGACTCGCCATAAATTTTATTCTGGAGTTTTGTGAACGTAAAGTCCTCTGTGTCCTATTTTGCATACTAAGTTTTAAAGTTTAAATTTTTGTTATTAAAAATTTAATTTATTTCTAATTGGTTTTAATTTTCCAATCATTTAGCATGAATAATATTGTAATGAAAGAACTCAATATAACAAAACAGCAATTATGTTATAAAATCCACTCAAATCTTTTTCCTTTCGTCATAATAATTAGTAGCTTCATTTGCTTTAATAATAATTATTATTCATTTCACAATCATTTAGAAAGTATACAAAGCGAATTTAAAAGAACAAAAAAGAAATATAATTTTTCCCATCATAATCTGCTAGAAAAAAAAATTGAATTATTTTTTGAAAAAATGCTCGCTTTTTCATAAAATGATTCCCATGAAAATTATTGCACTTACAACTTTCTCCATCATCAAACCCTCACACTATATTCGCTTCGATTAATTTAAATTACGACAAAGGAACTATTAGGGTGAGTTATGGATCCGCTAAAAAAAACAACTAATCGAATTCGACATTTTCTTAAAACATCGACCGAGTTTTTTTTTAAGTCAATTTACAGCTCAACAAATTTTTACACGTAAACAATGATTAATTAATTTTTGTTTTGTGTTTTTTAAGCAATTAAAAAATTTTATATTTTTTAATTCTGGATTAGGATTAAAAAGGAGACATTTACAATAGGAGAATTATAACTTTTTTAAAACATTTACGGCTGCTAAATTTTAAAATACCTGTTTTAATTAATAAAATTCAAAAAAAAATTTTATTTCATTTTTTAATTGAAAAAAAAAAAAACTGAATATAAAGTTGAAAACAAACATTTCATCAATTTATAGATTTAGGTATTTCTTCCTTACCTGACGCTACCACAAAAAGCCAATGTGTTCAACTCGCATTTTTGCATTTAATTTCCAATGGCTTAATGCTCAATATACAGTTTATACAAGTCACTCAAGACTCAAGAGCCAATTTCAAGAGAGTGCAAATCATAATAATAATAATAATAATAAGGTCGTAAAATAACCAACAACACTACAAGCTCAACAATAACAACAACAGGCAATTAAAAACAATTAATGGCATAGCAATTAAACTTTCAATATTCCATCGCCGGCACAGAGCAATAAAAATGGGCTTTGCTCCGGCTCTTCGAAGGCATGGCATGCACGGTTCCGAGTTGAATTGAAGTTTCAAATCCAAGGCAATGGCACGAGATGAGCAAAATAGTAATCGTCCAGAAACATGCAGGCAATTTGCATTCGGTAACAAAACTCTGAATTGCCTTGGCCGGTCAGTCGACCGGCAATTGGTTTGTTATAATATGGTGCGGTGCAGTGGCGGTAGGTATAGTACTTCAAATGGTTTTGCAAATTCATGTGATAGTGAGAGCGATTTAGTTGGCTTTACAATGCAAATGCAAGCAAATCTATGCGTGTGCTATTCTAATTCACCCTCATTGATGGTCTGGGTATCGACCGACACCAGACTTGTCACCGCCTCCCCATTGCTGGCATATGTATGTCTATGTAGGTATAGAAAAAAAAAAAAAGAATCCAATTAAATAATTTACACGATGCACTTCAAATTGCATTCCACATGCAAATGTTGCTTGCTATATGTGCTTTCGATTTTGGATTTGCATGAAAGTTTTAGAAACTAATTTTGCATTAAAAAGTTTAGATTTTATGAGCATACGAGTTGGTTGTGTTATGCCAATCGATACGTTGACCTCTTTTTCATGATGCAGAACTGCAGCGAGTGTTATAGAAGTAGGGTTGCCATGTTATAAGTTTTTATTTTATTGCAAATTGCTGGTCAAGTTATGAAGTTCGAGTTTTTAAATATTTTGATTCCTTTCAGGAAATAAATAAACTAACAAAAGCTCGTGAAGAACCAAGTCCCAGTGACTTACAACTATCAACCATTCATGTATCCTGTGTTCGCGGTGTTAGGCAGGAATGAAGAGACCTACAATTTTCTGCTCATGTAAGTTTCTTTTAGATGATTTGTCACTTCCTCGCAAGAGGCAGTAGCCCATACAAGTGTAAAGTCCAGTTCTTCACCTGCTAAATATTTTTTTCATGCATATGAACATTAAATATAAGTTGATTGTGAAAAAACCAAAAGATAGAAGATGAAGTTCATGACAAAATGTGCTTTTAATAAATGTCTGTATCTTTTATTGAATAGTGTTTAGTCATCTCATGATTTTAGTAAATACCATGATTTTTTTTAGTAAATACCAATACGTAAATATGGTAACCCTGTATGACAAAATATTTGATAGATGATAAGCTATCTATCAAATATTTTGTCATACAGGGTTACCATATTTACGTATTGGTATTTACTAAAAAATAAATTATTACATTTTTTTTTGTAATGAATGACTTTTCGATTTGTACTTATTTATTATACGCTTGTTACAAAGCAAAACTAAAGTTCAACTAACGTTCAATAACCTTCTTTCATAATTCCTACCTTTACTTCACGAGGCCTAAGGCGTAGGTTTTGTCTAAAATAAAACTATGCTATATGAATATGCTACACCATACCATTATCATCACCGCTTGCTATAGTCACCCAGTATGTATCTACAACACCACGCGACCACGCTCCAAATTAAATCCGCCCGCGATAATATGTCTGCGATCATTGTGGATCACCTTGTGTCATTCTGACATGAACTTGACAGCGAAATATAAATATGGTGTCTGCGGATGTTGTATAACCTTATTTGTGTGACTTCATTGTGCAAACAAAAAAAAAACACGACGAAGAAGGAGAGAGAGATTTGTATCCATTTTGAAGAAGGAAAATTTTGTTATAAATCAAAAAAGAAAGATGAAAACATTTTTTTTGGATTTTGTAATCCATTGGAGAGGGGAAATCCACGATGTCGAATAAATTATGAAAATTGAGTTTTTCTTTTTGGGTTAAGTAAAGTTATGTTACATATTATGAAAAGGTAACTTAAGTGTTAAATAGCAATAATGTATTATTATCACAAGATGATAAAAGGTAATCATATGTGGCGTTAGTTGTTTTTGAAAAAAGAAGGTTTTGTGTAGGTTTAAATTCCAGTGACGGAAAAGGTATTTTAATTAAAATTAACTTAAAAGAGTAACCATCAGCAATTAATAAGTCTGATGATCAGGTTAGCCGCCAGAAAGTTGGAAAACTTCAATTTATAAATTTGGTGGTTAAACTTTCAAATAGTTGATGTTATTTTACTAAAAACATGCAATATGGATTCGAATGTTTTGAATCAAACAAACAAAAAATACTGAATATTATCCACATGCATATATACTATCCAAATTGTCTTATCCGGATCCGACTGTTAAACTCGTAGATAGCAAAATACGGCTTATGATCAGTTTATTTCGATGGTTAGGTATAAAAGGAGTGTCATTTTGATGTTAGGGTTTTTCGTCATTGCGGATTTCATTGTTCAGGTTTTTTTTTTTTACTGTAGAATTCGCCTCATCCATGCATCGGGTAAATTGGCGATATACTTAGTTCATAGGTTGTCCTTTCACTTATTTTGTTTAAGGTAATGGTCATCATCGATGATTTTAAAAGAATAATATTTTTTTTTGCAGATTATAGCAGTAATCAAACCATCAAATGGAGATAAAATGCTCAGAGCAAGTGATCAGTCGGAGCACAATGTTAGGGCAACACTGGAAGTAAATTTGATTCTATTCAACTTGATCAGAGGCGTATACAAGTTGGTAGCGATTACACGCCGTTTAAAGGTATCTTATATAAAATGCGACAAAAAGCTGGTCAAAATAAGTTAAAAGATTTATATGAACGATGTTTTAAGTAAATAGTTTTTGAAAAACACAAATAACAAAAAGTAGTATTTTTGCTATTATTTTCACTGCTCTTATCAATTTCTAGTCAAAATCTAAAACCCAAAACGAATATAATAAAAGGATTGTTCTAAAGGAAGATTTAAAATTCTTTCATATTTTGCTTGATGAGTAATATGGCTGAAAAAAAAATAAACAGGGCTGTTTAAGGTATACTTTGACATGAGGTAGTATTAAACGCTCTTCTATTGTAAATTATTTCTTGAAATCTTGATTTAAGTCGAACGTACCACATAAGACTACAAAATCACTCATGCATCAGAGTTCCAACTCCTCATCTATTCTTTCCGTCAACTTTATCATCATTGTACTATAATTTATACCTAGTGTATGAATGGTACCTCTCTAAGTCGGCCAGGATAAACTGAATATTTCGTCGGAAAAAAAATTCTTAAGCTCCTTGATCACATAAAGGTGGGTGTGTCGTGTATGCGAGAATAATACAAAATAAAACAAAAATATAAAATTAATCTCCCAAAGACTCCAAACACTAAAGTCGAAAAACAAACAAAACAATCTCCCGTTCCAACATATAAATATTTCCAATTTATTTTATTTACAAGTAAAAAAAAATAAAATAAATGAAAAAAAATGCAAACATTTCTGCGAAAATGTAAAAAAAAAGATATCTTCAACTTCAATCGCATTAATATCTCAAAACTCAAATCTTTGCAACATACTTAAGTACCTTAATTTATGCACTCACTCACTCTCGACCTTAATTGTTAAAATAAGATAAATGTGAAATCGAACAATGGAACATGAAAAAAAAAACAATTTTATATAAAAAATGTATCCCCAAAAACAGAGATTCCTTAACGTGAATACTTTGATCTTCGTCATTCATTCCATATCCTTTTCCTTTTATACCCTCTCCAACATTTCTTAACTTTTTGTACATGTTCTCTCTTCCCCAGTCAGACTGAGAAAATTGATGAAGAAATTGACAAAAACAAACTTAAGGTAAACAAAAAAAAAATTATTTTTTCAAAGAAAAATATTTTGTTAAAATAAATAAAAAAAAGTCAAAAATTCCATCTTCTTCTTCTTCTTCACCATCGCCATCTTGTTTGTTTCTTCCTTCCTGAAGAAATATATATATGACAAGATAAACTGCCAACTAACTAAAGTCACGTAGAACACGTAAATTGTTTTGTAGCCTGTCTACCGTCTGGTTCATCGTTTAACTCTTTTACGTTAAAGTTTTATTTCCCTAACTTTCAATATTTAACAGTCGAAGTCCTCTTTTCTGGTGAAGGGTCGCCAAAATATGCAGACAGTGAATATTTGAAAGATGTATTGAAATGAAAAAAAAACTACAAATTTTTTAAGAAAAAATTTCAATAATAACAAAAAAATATGCACAACTGCGCCCATAATGTATACTTCCTCTCGTGGTTAGGTACCAAAAATGATTTTTTAACTAAAAATTGGTAAAAAATCAAAAGATCTTAGTGCCAGTTCTATAATCATGGGTTAAATGTTGATCCGATTTCGGCGAATTAACTGAGGTTTAGTGATGGTTCAGGCATGTACTTATATATTATCACATATGTATTTGAACCATTGTTGAACCTCAGTTAATCCACCGAAATCGGAGAATTGAATTTCCTAAACCATGGGTTCAATATTCAACCATGTTTTCAAAAAGAAATAGTAACAGAATCTCAGAAAGACAAAGTTTCGAAAGACAAAGGTTTGAAAAATAAAGTTTCGAAAGGACAAAGTATCGAAAGACAAAGGTTCGAAAAGACAAAAGTTCGAAAAGACAAAGTTTCGAAAGACAAAGTTTCGAAAGACAAAGTTACGAAAGACAAAGTTTCGAAAGACAAAGTATCGAAAGACAAAGGTTCGAAAAGCAAAAGGTTCGAAATTTAAAATTTTTGAGAAATTGTATCTAAGAATGCTGCGACGATTTCTTTTCGTTTTTATTAGTATACTCGTAAAATAGAGATGAGCAAACTCAGATAAAAATATTTCGCTGATATACTTACACACCTTACATAGCGATTTTGAGCTATAGCGCAATTTTATTTTTTCTCCGTTTAATGCAAGTCATAGTATTATGAACATACAAAAAGTCTAGAAGCTAGTATCTTGACTCAAAGTACACACATAGAAGGTAATATCTTCAGAGTTTCCATTTTTGTTCAGTTCTGCGCATGTCTTGTATTTTGTTTTTGTAAATAGTGGACGAGGACCACTGCGATTCGGATTCTGACAGGCAGGTCACTGTTATTTTCGAAGATGCGCAATATATTGCCTTCAACATGTGTACTGTTATCTTGACTAATGAAATGTCAGAACACCCGTTTGATTGTCGAGAGGTGGTTTTTTTTTGGGTGGAGTTTTTTCTGAGGGGAGGGGGTTTTTTTTTTTAAGACGAAGTTTTTAGGGTGGGTGAAATTTTTTTTTGGGGGGAGGGATTTTTAAATGATCTTTTTTTAGTGGTAGTTTTTTAGAATATTTTTGTTTAAGGTATTTTTAGTGGTCGACTAACTGACGGAGAAAATAATATTATTCTGAAAACAGTTTTGTTTACTTTAAGTGATAAGGTTTTGTAGCCGATGAAAGCGAATACTTGGGAAAAAGGTCCGACAATTATGTACATCATAGCTTAAAAGGTAGCTGAAGTAATGTATGGTATTAAATGTTCTTTTAAGGACTAAAAAAGATTGTAAAGAGAAATTAAATTTTTGGTTAATAGGTAGTTCGATAAAGAACACTGTTAACATTGGCACCTGCCCATTTTTTCCGTGGCCTCGCCCATTTCCTTGGATTCATAAAAACGCTTAAAATGTTATGTAAGCGTAAACAATACATTAATACATTAAGGGCCATTTGCTGAAACGAAACTTAAACATTTATGTTCAACTTAAGAGCTTATGTTCTAATTTTTCCTCAGCGTTAACTGTCACATAAGCTCTTATATTGAATTTTAATACTAAAGATTCGTTTCAGCAAATGGGTCTAAGGCATTTTGCATAATTAAAAAAAATCCAGCTAAAAATTAGATTTCTTGAAATTTTTACTTTTTTTCGGTGGGATTTCGTGATTCGAGATTTTGTGTAACGCTCTTTTTAGCGCAATATTTTTATTTGAGTTTGCTCATCTCTATTTCATACTAATTCAAACGAAAATATATCGCCCTCAGCAGTCTAAGATTAATTTTTTTTTCAAAAATTTGAAATTTCGAATCTTTTGGTTTTCGAACCTTTGTCTTTCGATACTTTGTCTCTCGAAACATTGTTATTCGTAACTTTATCTTTCGAAAATTTTTCTTTTCGAAACTTTATCTTTTCGAACCTTTGTCTTTCGAACCTTTGCCTTTCGAGACTTTGTCTTTCGAAACTGTGACGGTTTTCCTTTCAAAAATGGCCAGCAGAAAATGAATTTTTATTTATTAATAATGCTTTTCTTAGAACAGTAGAACGGTGCCATGAAATAAAGTCTAATGTAATAAAGTCCAAAGCAAAATTTTGGACTTTATTTCACTTTTAAAAGTGTAAGACCAATTTGGGGTATGAAAATTAAAAATTCGCGTGAATTTTTAATTTTCACACCCCAAATCGATCATAATTTTTTCCTTCTGCGCTTTGCTCAAGAGATCAGATTTTTTTCAAATCTTCTCAAAAACGTTCCGAATGATTTTCTTAAACTTTGTACCTGTAGTGACCAAAATAGTTGTACCTAATAAAAACTGCGTTTTAGTCAAAAAAATCGCATTATGGAAATAAGAGTTTTAAAGAGAAATGCCTTTTTTCAAGTCATTTGCGTATATCTTCTGAATCGGTCCACCGATTTTGTTATGGCTTTGCAATTTTGTGCTTCTCAGTAGTTCAAATAATATTTCATTAAAAAATTATGAAATGAAATTTTTTTTAAACAAAAACTAAAATGAAACAAAAAATTACCTAATATTTTGAGTAAATTCCACTTTTTTTTTACATTTTATAGTTAGGGATAGTTGTCAAACCATTATTGTTTTTTACTACCAGATCAAGATCGCGCAATCCAGTCTTAATTTTTTTTAAATAACTTCCATTCGATATAATGGGCTTCTACTGTGAATTTTTTTTTGAAAGTTTAAAACAGGGATGGCTTCTGTACAAGAGAAAGAGGAGCCAAAGGAGCCATAAGCACAGCAGGTCAGAGGCCATTGTCGACTTCATTTATCACAGCAGCGTTGGAGGCCCACGTACCGCGTTTTACCTTATTTTACCTTCCATCGCATCATTGCGGCAGTTAATTTAGTCTTAGAGAGTGATACGATACCCAATTCAATTTTTTGGGGTCGGTTGGGCTAAAAAGATAAAGTTACCCAAAAATGCAAAAAAAAATATTTATTATGTAAATTAATACACTCAACTTTATTTTGTTTGTATTTGGTGGTACCTATAGGTATATTTTATTACAGTACAAAAATGGATGCTGACAATTCAAATAGAAGGGTGGTTTGCTCGAATGAAAAAAAAAAAAAAAAAAAAAACAAGATATAGGTACTTAGGTACAAACGTATCTTTTTTAGTAAGATAGAAATCTTGATCTATTTGAAGGTTCTGTGATGCATTGTTTTGTTCGGAGCCAAAAAGGTCAAAATTCAATTTTGTTGCACGAACTGCTTTAAATTAGAATCAATTAAGATCAAATCAACGAAACCGTGTTGAACGATCACACGTTAGAGTTTAGATATACAGATACACGAAATCTGTTAACCTTCAGCCTAAAGAAATTAAAAAAGAAAAAAAAAAAACTGTGTGGTATTTGATATTATTTGATTTTATCTTCGGGCCAAATCCATTCATTTATTTCAGGGAAAAAGAAATTATTTTTTTTTTATTCTGTTATAAGAAAAAAGCAATCAATTAAACTTACTGTTTTCTATTTGGTGCGAAAGATACAAAACTGAATCTTCTCGTTTGTCGACACTCTCTTACCTGGAAAGAATAAGACAAAAAAAAAACAAAATAAATAAATTTCATGTGTTCATTTATCATTTTGACGATGAAAAAGGTAATAAAATTATACATAGTGTGTATGTGAAGGTATTTTTTTTGTTAAGATTTAAAATTAATTGAGTAGGGATGACTTGGAAAAAAGCTGATGCATTTTTGTTGGGTTTTATCTTCTTGAAAATAAAATCATGTAAAGGTGCTTGTCAACACATATTTGTGGGTCTATTTTGTATTATATTGGCCCCAAACATAAAGAAAGATGTAGATAAATTTTGTGAAATCAAGAAGTTGTGGATAGGTAATATACCGCATATTTCATGTCCGAAAGTCAACTCTTTTAGTCTTAAAAGCATAAAGCCTTTAAAGATAAAGAATAGAAAGTAATTTGAGAAACTTAAATATCAATAAGGGAAATTTTAAAAAATTCAATATGATAATGAGATTTTGAAGTTTTGTGATAAAAATTTTATTGAAAATTATATTTTTGACAAGAGTGCTTTCACTTAAAAATTCTCAAGCGATGCTCTCGACTCTCCGGTACTATTCTTACCCTCTTAAGCTACACTAATCACTGTGAAGTTCGCTACCAGTATTTTTGCTCTCAAGTGATGGACTACGCACCTAAGTAAAAATGCTGCAAGTACGAGCAGCTCTCGAGTAGAAACAGTATTTGGTACCTTACGCGGGGAGCCATTGTTTGCCGAGTTTTGATTTCTGGGTCGTTTTATTCCTTTACTGGCTGAACAGAATAAAATGACGGAACTCGAGCCGCAGACGGAACTGGAAGAGCTGTCAAAAAGTGTCGTACGTTATTTTTTTACGTGCCCACAATGCAGCTGTACATGCTTTGAAAGTATTTTGAAGAAAAACAAAAGAATATTCTTGTGTACAACCTCAGAATTCACATTTTTTGTTTCCAATAATTTTCCTTTTAATAAATAATTTTTTTTCGCGATACAAATAACCACAATATTTTTTTCCGACCCAAAAAGTTGTTTTTTTTTTTCTTCATACAAATTGAAACGTCAAAAGTGTCATACGTGAAAAGTTGGTGAACTCTTCCGTCTGCGTCTGCAGCTTCGTATGCATCTACGTTTCATTGTGTTCGCAACATTGAATTTGCGTGTATTCAATATTTTGACAGCTATTCTAGCTCCGTCTCCGGTTCCGTCTGCGTCACCATTCTGTTCAGCCAGTTACTCCATTCACTCAAAATTTTCCATATTCAATAGGATCGAAAACGACGCTAGATTTTAGTTATTTTTTTTTTTATTTTTTTTTTATTTCCCGTCAAAAATGTCATTATAGAAAAATTAGGATATAACAAATTTCTTTAAATTTGGTATGCTTGCTTACTCGATCATTACCCTTATTAACTTTGACGCGTACAAATGTGGAAATCCATTTTGATGACGATTTAACAATGTTCATGAACCATACAATTTGTTCTTTTAATTATTTTGTAGGTTTTTGATCATTCGGTAAATACGAGAAATCAGTTCAATGGATCGATTTTAAATTTTACAAATGTACTGGTGGTCTGTAGCTCTTTAAAATGTTTTATCAAGTTAAGTTCTGCAATCAATATTTGTAAAGCAGTGAAAGATTTACTAAAAGTCTTTAAAAAGTCGTTTTTTTTTTAACCTTTCCTTAATCTAACGTTGAGTGGCCAAACAAAAAATAATCGTAATAAAGTTTTAAACAGATCTTGTAGTAAATTAATTCCAGTTTTCAAAAATGCCCTTACATTTTCCGTGTCGGCATTGCTTGCTGAGATATTGGTAGCCAAAGTCAAAAGTCTCTGTTTCCATTCAAAGCCAGATATTATTCGGAAAAAAATTGAAATTATGAGGAATAAAATCTAACCACTTCTACTTTAATAAAAAACCGTTTTTTATTTCTTTTCCAGTTGGATTGAATTTTATATTTCTTCGTGCGTCGGGCGCCATTTATGTAAGATTATTAATTAAATAGCGCTTACATTGAAAATTTACTATGAAAATTTAATATTAATACTCAGACTATTGAGAAATCTTGACTTTTATAATTACCTGTCTTCTCCCAAATCATTTTAAAAATCATTCATTACAAAACATTTCAAAAGCCAACAAAAAAAAATGTTGTTCCCACATCCAAACCATTCAATTTTATGCCAACAACTGTTGATTCATTGTCGCGCATCATTAATCATTCCACCGAAAAAAAAATGTTTGTTATAATCCTCCTCCTTTTCAAAGGAAAAACAGACAACAAAAACCAAAACTCTCATCAGGTGCTGGCAAACAAAATCTTTGCATGGAAAGAAAATGTCCATCAATTCAATACAGCAGGTGCAATATTCCAAAAAAAAAAAAAGAAAAAAAAAAAACAATATAAAACTCGTCTTGGTCCTAATCCGGATATTCAAGATTTAACATTATAGCAAAGCAAAAACTCTTCTGTGCATAAAAACACTCTCAGTTCATTATTTTTTGGAAGGCAAGAAAAAAAAAACATTGTGAGAAAAAAAAATACGGACTAATGAAAGGACACAACAATCTGTGATTGCATTCGACGAGAGAATCGAAAGTAAACATCCTGCTCTTCAAATATTCCTATACCTATACCTACTATGGATACCATTGGATTTATTCCTTTTAATCTCGTTATTTAGATTCATCATAGCACAGGTATAAGGTAGGTACAACTAACTATACAATACATAGGTTAGGTACTAGTTTCTTTGAGTCCGATCCGCCCACTAAGCAGATGTACACTACGAATAACTTGCTTAGGAACAACTGACAAAAGTTCTATAAATTGTTTTTTTTTTTTTTTTTTTTTTATGTATTATTTAACAGATTTTTTATAATTAACCATAACAAAAATAAAATGAATGACCACTCAAATATGAAAACTGTGAAACGGGGTTTAATGAGTTTATACCAAACAGCGCGGGAGATGAATGGTTTTCTTTCCACGAATCAAATTCAAGTCACCTTTTCAACTTTAGCGGGGTTCTTTTTATACCAGTCATGGAATAGTTAGTACAGTTAAGCTTATACCAGCTAAACCGAATATAATTTCTCTGTACCTATACACGTAAGTATACACATACCTAATATCAATCAGCTTATTCAAGCAAATCATTACTATTATATAAAGACAAAACAAATATTTTGTTTGTCCGCGTTTTTCTCAGAAAGTATTCAACCGATTTACTTAAAACAAATTTTATAATTTTCCTTATTCTTTGAAGCATGTAAATAGATATTTTTGTTTGTTAAATATATTTGTTGAATTAGATTATTAATTTTTAAGAAAATTTCGTACACTTTTTTGTCGAAGTTCACCATCATATTCAATTATGCTTTTAAACCTGCTTGATATTTAAAAAAAATGAGATTTTTTGTATAAAGTCAATAGTTTTATGCAAATTTTAAGCCCTAAATCATTTCTTAACTGTACTTCTAAGCTGAGAAATAAATTTATTTACTAATTATACATTTATCAACTTTTTGTATTTTTGCATCTATGAATTCGATTCAATCGCAATGACTGGGTTGCTGCTTTGTTCCATTTCATTATCGTTCCATGTTTTGTGTATTTGCTTCTGAATCTCTGTCCACTCAATTGTTCGCTCATCTACTCATTTACATTTTTATTCCTCCTTTCATTCCACTCAATTGTTGACTTTTTGTAAAGACGACGGCCAATGCGTAGTGTGTTTGTTTTTTCCTTCTTCTTAAGCGAACTAAAATGTTACATACGTACCTATATATTTTAAGTATGGGCACCACTGCCGTGCGCAGTGTGTTTATTGTTTGCTTCTTCTGCAGTGAACCGAAGTGTTACATAAATGTACATATTTTGAGAAGGAAAATGGGCAGGGCATTCAGTACTAAAGATTATAAAAATAAAACATTACTGATTTCAACTGAGTGGAGTAAGGAATAAAATACAGTGCAAGCTCCCTTAGCCGGACAGTGACAGTCGCAACACTGTTGTCCGTCTAAGGGAGTTTCCATCCAAGGGAAAAAATAAAAAATAGTTATAAAAGGAAATGTATAGTTGGATTCATGAAACTGTTTCAGAGAGAGAAAATAAAATTCTTTATTTGGTAACGGAAAGCATATGGAAGTATGTATATAAAATTTTTGTTATTAATAATATAGTAGAAATTGCGGTTAGTCTCATTGAGCATTTGATATACTTTTACCTACTCATATTAATAAGTATATTTAAAGCTTGCGAAGCAACGCGAGCACGGGTCGGCTAGTAAATGATGAAAATAAAACATATTATTGTATTTCATTGTTAGCTGATTGGTATAAACTGGTATAATTCAAAATTTTACAAGAAAATTTACACACAAAAATCGGGTTAAATTTCAAGACGTGTAGTGTACATATTTATATATACATATACATAATCCCAAAAGATAAATGTTTTTTCATCTTCTAAAGATGACTCATCTGAGAGGAAGAAATCAGACAAACGAAAAAATAATGACCCAGGATCAGCGTAACAAATGCAACAAAATGATAAAAGAATGGACGACAGACAAGTGAAATAAAAAAAAAAAAACAGGAACAATCCACCAGCATCTTCGTTTCTTCTTTGTCTGCCAAATCTCGACTTTTAATCTTTTTATTTTTGTTTAAGAAAAATATAATAAAAGAAAAATTAAATAAAAGAAGAAAAAACCTGAAAAATCTTTGTCTAATATATTTATGTAGTTAGTTCGGTTGGACTTCATCCAGAAGAACGCTGAACAAAGATACCATCTCACTTAGCAGATAAACCGCAAGTTAGATTTTTAATAGGCAGATGGACGGTGCGGTGGTGGATGGATTGGACAAGCATTACCTTGGCCAAAGAGAACACAAAGAACTCATCGCAGCAGAACAGGTTCGCCTAAATACAAAGTAAATTGACCAGGTTCGAAGACGTGGCGGCTGGCGGGCTATTCAAAGGTTATATTATGTTCTGTACTGGCATTGCACTGCCATCATAGTCACGGCACATGGATCTTTCTCACGTAATAATATTATAACTAGTCGCGTAGTGAACCATTCCGTGGGTTCATTGATGCAAACAATTTCTTTTTTTTTTTTTTTAATGGAGATGTGAATTTCACCAATAAAAAATGTTTAAAAAAGGGAATTTTGCTTTAAAAAAATCCAAGCGAAGAATTTTCAATGCAATTACCTTTATTTAGACATAAATAAGAAATACGAGTTAAAAAAGTCTACTGTCAAATCTGGCTTTCATAAAACTTATTATTCAAGGTGCCATTATGTTGAAAATACCGATTTTTAGTATATAATTTTTTTAACGGTAAACGCTAGTTGAATGTATTTTATGCAAAGTTTGTAGATTATGAGATTTTCTATAAAATAGGTGAGGCGTTTTTCTGCTTCCGACTAACCGTTTAGAAAATATGGTCATTTAAAAAAAACGTAAACTGACGAAAATGTCGTTTTTATCGCATATAAATCCTAAACGGTGTGTGTTTTCATTTTTTTGAAAAGGATATCAGTATATGTATCTCACAAAAATCTTTTCTTTTAAACAGTTTTTTTTTTTTATAAAGGACTAGGTACAACTTGACAAGAAATAGAAATGTCAGAATACTTTGTTTAAAAAGTCTAGGGCTGGCAACGAGACGAGACCAGGCGAGACTTTTGTTAGTCTCGTCGTGGTCTCGTCAAAATCAAACAATTTCAGTCTCGTCTGGGTCTCGGTCTTGCCTAACCAAGTCTCGTCTCGATCTTGGTCTCATCCTTAGTCTTGGTTTCTTTCGTGTTTTCTTGTAGTAAAAAGATGTAAGATAAGACGCGTGTTCAGAGATAGAATATGGTATCTCAGCAGTTTGTTGTAAAGAAAAATGCGGGGTGTGGATTCTTGTGTGAAGCACAAAGAAAATGTATAAAATAGACTCGTGAGTCTGTTTTGTCTTTTGCTGTTGTTTCAAACATTCATTTTAATCGGAGCCATCCTCCAATGGATTTTGACAGCTATAGGCAACGAACTATATTTTGACGTTTCGATAATACTTTTTTTCCAAATGTTACCCAAAAGGTTTAAAATCAACTTTTTCCGGAGCAAAAAATACAATCGGAAAAATTCCGAATTTTTCTGAGGTAACATTTGAGTTTTGTAGAGGGTTTTTAATCCATTCAAATCGGAGCCATCCTTCAATGGATTTTGACAGTTCATGGCTTTATAGGTAGGCAACAAACTATATTTTGACGTTTTGATAATATTTTTTCCAAGTTTCACCTAAAAGTCGTAAAGTCACCCTTTTTCGGAGAGGGAAGCAAAGTCTGAAAAATGAGTTATTCCATATACATACATAAATCGTAAGTATTCTTCTCTGGATTCTTGCAGTGCGCCTATCTGAAAAAAAAATCATAAACAAAAATGCAATTTTGACAGTTTTTTGAAAAAACCGTGTTCCTTTGGGTTGTTTCCTTATCCTTATATTTCGTTATTTTTTTGTAAGATTTTCCAATCGGCGAGATTTCGGTACTTCTGTAAGTTTTCAATTCAAATAATATTGCATTTAATAATTTTACAAACGCCAAAAACCCAGTACCACATGGAACGTATGTTCGTAAATACACGTAATCATACGTTGCATGTGCTTCTGGAAAAAAAAAAAATACCAGTCAATATAATTCTGGAACCACCCCTAAAAATCAACATAGCCTTGTAATCGTTTTGGACTACAAGAACAAGCTTGTGCGATCCAGTTAAGTGAATTGTAGTTTTTGTCGCACAACTAGAATCCTGGTGAAATTCTTAATGAAATAATTTTCTTTAACCTTCTCGATCCATGAAAGAGGCTGAACCAAATGTAATGATCCACCATCTAAGCCTTTTTTTTTCCTATTTTTATGTTTGTTTATCGGTAGTTAGATGCTTTTTTCTAAGAATCTTTTTTTTTTAACAAAATTACTTTCAAGCGGTAAATTTACCGCCACCATTGCCGCACCGCAGCCGCTGGACAATCACGTTTCATACGTGCGATTGTGTAGATAAGGAACATGAGGGAGATATTGTGGATGTATGTCTATGTGGGTCTGGTCTTGAAAGTCTGGAGAATAATGAACAGGAAGAATTGAAAAGGTGATTCACAATTAGAAAAAAAAAAAAAAAAACATCAGAGAGATACCTATACCTACCAGAAGGTTGAACGTTTGGACCAGTTTTCTTTGTTTAGTATTTTTTTTTCTTACTACAATCCCTTCGTGTTTTTTGTATATTAATTTTTTCATATATGACCAAAGAGCAAAAGGTGATTTCCTTCTTTTTCTCAAGCTTAAGTTGGATAACTTATGACCACGAGTTAGAGATGTAATCCAACGGATAAGGCCATATGTTATGATGGTGCATTTTTTTATCGTTTAATCGCTACCCAACATAAATTAAAACTCAAAGTGAGATTTCCTACACGAAGGTTAAAGATTCTTAAGATTGATTTTTTTTTTTATTTTTTTTTCATGGGGGCTTGAAGTAGGTACCTACCTATACCTGAGAGAAGTGCAGTACTGAACTGATGGACAAAAGTTATTAACTCTTACATTTTGTTTTTATTTCTTTACTTTAATTGTATTGATGGCGGTACGATGGTGTATTTTTTGTTGTTGTTGTTTTTGTCGGTCTTGATAAGTTTATGTAATGTTTTGAAAAGATAAACGAGCCATAAAAGTTTCATGACTTTATGTACTTATATACGTACCTATATTAAAGTATGTGGAGACAGCGCCGAGCTATATAAGGTGCGGAGATTAAAGTACTTTAACATGGGATTATACGTGTTGAATGAAAGATAAGCAAGAGTAGTTAACGATCTTGAATGGACGATTTGTTTTCGACAAAAAATTGAATTGGAACAGATTTTTCATGTAGCGATAAATTTTCACACACGAACGAAAAGGCTCTTAATGGTGCCCCATTAAAGTAAATCAGGAAATGATTTTGAATTTTTTAAGATGCATTTTTATGCTTCAGTGAACTTTTAACTGTGAAGAAAGATATGGTAGAGTAATATATAAGTTATACTTTATCTGTTAAATATTAAATAAAAAATGATAATAGTTAGATCCGAAATTCAGATGTGACATAATTCATTTGCTAAAAAAAAAAAACAGAATCTCTCGGTTCATGGTAGGTGACTTGCTCATGTGTCTTAAACTATAGCGTTGCCAATCATTGAAGAATGTGGTAAAGGCTAAATAATTTTTGTTACCTAATAAAAAAAATTAATTTAAACAAAATTTTAAACGCAATATAACTTGAATCACTGCAAAATTATGTGAAAATCGATCAAAATATTGACGAGATAATGGGGCATTGACTTTAAAATTTTGGCAATTTTCTCAAAATTTCGTAATGCGAAAATAATTTTTTTAAGTTTAAGCTCGATCGGATCATTATTTTTTGACCTTTTAGCTATTTTTAAGAATTTTTAATTTTTTGATAAATGAGACTTAACATCTATAAAAAAAAATTAAAACTTTTGATTTATGTGAACTCCTCACTTCATGAGAAATATTTTCAGCAAGTTTTAGCTCAATTGGATGATTAGTTTTTGAGTTTAAACTATAATTCCGATATTTTGGTGTTCGCTAATCTATCGGAAAACTTGAAAAAAATTTACAATACATAATTTCAATTTCAGGATTAAGAGTCTCAACACCTTATTTATTTTTTCATCATTTTAAAATTTTTGTGTTCAGCGCCATCTTAAAAAAAAAAAAAAAAAAACAAAATTATTTACATGCACTTCTCATTTCATATAATAAAAAAAAAAAAATTAACTTTAACAAGATTTTATTGCTAAGCGCGATCTATTGGAAAACTTTTGGTTTAGGTGCACTTTTCACTTCAAATCAAATACATTGCGTAAGTTTCAGCTAAATTGGATAATTATTTTTTTTGGGAGACGGACAGAATCCCGAAAACCCAAAATCCTGAAAACCCAAAATCCTGAAAACCCAAAATCCTAAAAACCCAAATTTCTGAAAACCCAGAATCCCGATAACCCAAAATCCCAAAAACACAAAATCCCGAAAACCCAGAATCCCGAAAACCCAAAATCCTGAAAACCCAGAATGCCGAAAAATTCCGAAAGGCTAAAATCCCGTAACTAAAATAGAAAAATGTATATTTTCTTTAATTTTTTATTTTTTAAAATAAAAATATTACTTCAAAATCGTTTTTTAAACTTTTATTGAACCAAAAATGAATCTTCAAAGAGAGAAAGTATAACAGTAATCTTATTAACAAATGTTTTTGTTAACTTTTATACACTTAAATCTTTTTTCCGAAACCGAAATCCCGAAATATTATATAAAAAATGAAAAATTTGCGCCAATTTCGGGATTCTAGGTTATCGGGATTTCGGGTTTTCTGGATTTTGAGTTTTCGCGATTTTGGTTTTCGGATTCTGACCCCGACCCATTTTTTTTAAGTTTTAAATATTTATGATGTTTTAGTGTTCAGGTGGAAAATGGTAAAACTTTTTTAAGTGCAGTTCGAATTTTACAAAAAATTTTGAAAGTTTGAGCTCAATCAGATGGTCAGTTTTTTATTTTGAGCGCTATCTATTACAAAAAATTGATATTTTTTAATTAACGTGCACTTCTCTTAAACTTAACAACAAATTGTGTAAGTTCAGCTTAATCCGTTGGTTAGTTTTTTTTTTAAGTTTTAGAGCATAAACGCACAGCTAATTTTATATATGAATAGATGTGCTATATGATAAGGTATACATTTGCTTTTAAACCGCCAAAAACCATAATTTTAATTGAACAGTTTTCCAAAAAAAAGAAAAAATATTTTAAAAAGTTCCATATTAATTAAAACATTAATACGGAACAGGTAAAAATCAAAAGCATGAAAGGCATCCAGATACATAATTTATAAACTCACAAAAGCTATCAGGTTATGCTTATAAGTACTAAGAGAAACCAAGACCCATACAATGACCCACATTAGTACCTACATCGTATGAGACCTAATCGTCCGTTGTCGTCTTAGTTTTCCAACTTTCATTCAACATCAATTTCCTAGATATAGGTTGCCCCCCCCCCCCCCCCGGATTGTGGCGAAATCAGCGTCAAGAATATTGTCAAATGGCTGCAACTATTCCATATATTTCAACTGCATTAAGAGAGAAACCCTTTCACAACTTTTCCTTGCACGCAGACAATACTGCTTGATTATTTCCGCAAAAATTCCTTTTTCACGCCCACACCTTACACGCCATAAATAGCCACTTCAATGTGCTACACCGCAAATATAACCCAAGATGCATCGCGCTCACACAAAGAAACTTTTCACCATCAGAAACTTTATGCACGCGTAGTAATTTAATTAGACCCGTTTTGGTTTAAAGCTTTTACGGTTGATATAATGCGGATGGCACGAAGAAAGACGAAGAAGTCGTGCCGTGGGAATTTTTATTTTCAAAATCAACACTAAAACCATTAATTTTGATTTTAAATTCAAATGAAACGCAAATTAAGGCGGAGATAGATGGAGATTGATTAAAAGTAGAAGAAAACTAATGAGAAATATTGAAAGTTGGAGACAGAAACACCGCATCGCCATCACCACCGTGACATCGAAAGTCGTGAGGGCTTGACCTACAATCTATATGAATGCAACTTAATGGTGTTTGGTTTGTTTAGTTTAGTTTTTTTTTTTTTTTTTGAAATTTTATACTTTTTACTGTTAATTGTTTTAATTTAAATTTTTAAATTGACTTTGGTTTGAGAGAATATATTTTTAGAAATCTGAATAAATATTGAAATAAGTTCACCATGTGATGATGCATGCAATAAATTTGATCTTTTCATCATGGGAACCAAATTTGAAACTTCAAAGATTGTACCGGCAGATTATATACAAATTCACTTAAAAACCTAATTAGTAAGACAGGTTCCTTTTTAAATAAAATCATTTCATAAGTGACATAAGCGTTTAAGAAGGTGTTTTATCTAATTAATAAAATGTAGGTGTTGCTATATAGTGGGTGGATATTGGATATTTAAATCAATTAACAGGTTTTGTATTTCGGCCCGAAATTTGATGGCATTTATTATTATCCGATTAAACTATTTGGTTGTATGAAAATTAATTAAATTTTTCTATATTCAGTTGCTGTTTCTAGTTTTTACTATAATAAGGTGATAGTGATCTAAGCAAACGTAAAAAAATAATAAGAAAAAAAATACTTTGATTAATTTCTCCTTTTTGTCATCAACGAAACCTGAGATAAATCATTTAATAAGCTGAAAGGTTCTTTATTAAATTAAAATTGGACAAACAAAATAGACCTACCGACATACTTGGGAAAAATTACGACTAAGTTGAATTTAAGAGAAGAGCTTTATTTTTATGTCGCTTTTCCGAAAAAGGAACCTACAACTGGATCAGTACTTAAATTTCAGTTATGTAAATATGTACCTGCATGTCGTAGCCCGTGGCGTAATGGTTAGTGCGTTGGATTGTCACGCCATCAGGATATGGGTTCGATTCCCAGCCGCTGCCACCTAAAAATGTTTTTCAGAGCTACTGCCTCTTGCGAGGAATTGACAAATTCTCCAAGAGTCATAGAAAAGCGCCGCTCACCTTATAGCCGTTCGGATTCGGCTATAAACTGTAGGTCCCCTCTATTCCTGCAGAAACGCGTACAGGAATTGTTGAGAGTTCAGTATAAGTCACTAGGGTCTAGTTCTTCATGAGCTGTTTTCTTTCTTGACTTGAAGTATAACTGAAAGTTTTTTTTTTAATATTTTGTTACTGATTTTTTTTTATACTTAAATGTTTTCGTTAAAATTAATAAAAGTTTCTTTTTGTTATCAAATAAAAGATTGGTGTTTTTTTGTATTTATTAATACAATATACAGGGTGTCCCCTAATTCGTGCACTTTACTTTAGGGGATGATTCCTGGGATCATTCTAAGAAATATTTTATAGGTGAAAAATTCTATCTTCCCTGATTGGGAGTGGTCAATTTCTTATAAATTGACGTTTAAATGGAGAAAAATTATTAAATACCATCGAAAGCACATAATGTACCTATATGTATATGATGTGCTATATTTTTTTGAAAGCTAATATTCCATTCTGTCTGCTTTTTGAATAAAGTAATTTAGGTGAATATTTTTTGAGAAATTAAAATCACAAATTAAAATTTTTTGAAAAAACTTGTAATTTTTTTTTCAAGTTAACTTTTTTTCAAAGTTTGCGTAAAATTCCACTGTTTTTTTATTTTCAATGCTTTTATTCTTAGTCAAAGACTGAGAAATTGAATTTTTCGTTTTTATTATCAGAAATTATTATTTTTCTAAGATTTCGACAAAAATAAATTCATATTCAGGAGAAATTCATGCATTTCATAAAATTTAAAGTCATTGATTGCTGAGAAATTTTCCAACTAAAATGCACTTTGTGTAAATTTCTCATTATTTTATTTATTTCTTTACAAACGCAATAGTTTCGACAAAAGTTTTTCAAATAAAATTGAACATAATAAACTATCACAAATAAAAGAGTCTGATCTTTGATGATCGGCTTGGCAGCCGTGAAATAGCTGTATTCTCTCCAGCCTAACAAATTTTGGCAATAGATCACTCAAGTGGTTGTTGTTTCATTCAAAACCTTTAAGATTTTGTTCATTTTGGCGAAACTCATGAATGTTTTGCATTTAAGAATTTTGACACATTCCTATAATAAAAGTATAAATTTGTTGTCCTCTCGTAAACCATCATCGCTTCTTCAAATTAAAATTCTTCTATGAGTAGAAAACTGAATGAGCTTGTTTTAATGGCTTTACAATTTAATTCAAATAAATTGAAAACATTGAAAGTCGATTGTTTGATAAAAATGTTTCATTATCACTTCAAAAAAAAACTGCATGCATAACTTATTAATATATACATTACCTACTTAATAAAACTTAATGATAGCGGAGCGCCAGAACATGACATGTTAACATAAAGTATCAACTTATTAATTTCTGACGCCAGTATTCTGTATTGCTAATTGGTCTAGTCATTATGCTCATACTCACACCTGGAAGAAACGCACAGTTTAATTCCAAGTAAGTTCAACTTGCTTTTGTTTTTTTTTTTTAAATAAATTTGTATAGGCACCTACATAATGTACCTCCTTTCATAGTAAAGACGAAAGCAAGAAATCAAATATGCAATTAAAATCAAATTGGAGCAATTCCTATCAAAAATTGCTTTTGAAATAACCAAATTACATAGCATTCTAATTCGCAAATCAAAGAAATTTTATTGCAATTTGTTGAAATTTATCACTAAAATAATTTAGTAAAAAAAATATAATTCACAACAAAAGATCTAGTATTAGTTTTTTTGCAATTTGCCATCGAGCCATTTGTTGATAATGTGTAGATTTATTTCGAACAATTTGATACTAAAATATTTTCATTTTGCACGACTTTTTAAATTGCAAACAAGATTAATATATAAATAATTTAGTATGTAAGTGCTGAGCTAGGCTACAATTTTTTTTTTTCAATTTTTTTCGAAAACACTCAAGCGAATTTAAATAAAATTTGTGCCTGCACTTGCCAAAATGATTGCAAGAAAACTGGTTTTCATGTTTTTCTTAAAAAACTCGCATTACGGAAATAGGATTTCGACGTTTTTTGAGAAAATTGTCTTATTATAAGATTAAAAAGAGGCTGGGTACCGGAAATCTACGTGCGGATGATCATGGACATGTACGAGGAAGTAAAAACGAAGGTAAAATGCCCCGGAGGAGTCACTGAAGAGTTCCCAATCAAAGTCGGTGTGCACCAGGGAAGCGTCCTGAGTCCTTTGCTCTTTATCACAGTCCTTGACTTTCTGCTTGAAGGAAAAGTGACGGAGCCGAAAGTGAATCAGTTATTCTTTGCTGATGATGGAGCCATCATAAGTGAAAATCTAACATCCTTGCAACGAGCACTTGATGTATGGGTGGATGTTCTAGAGGGAAGTGGATACCGCATTAGCGCGAAAAAGACCGAATATCTGTTCTGTCCATTTTCTGACCCAGACGGCCCTATTCCGGACATCTACCTGAATGGAACAATTCTTCCCAAGTGTGAAAAGTTCAAATATCTTGGATCTATGATCAACAACAAGGCATCTTGTGATGACGACATCAACCATCGCATAAGTGTAGGGTGGATGAAGTGGCGAGAAAACTCTGCCATCTTTTGTGATAGCAAAATGCCCCCTAAACTGAAAGGAAAGCTCTATACTGCAGTTGTTCGCCCAGTACTTACATACGGTTCACAATGTTGGACAATGTACAAAACGTATGAGAGTAAACTGACAGCAGCTGAGATGAAGATGATTCGCATGACAGCAAGAGTAACAAAGCTTGATCGAATCCAGAAGCAAGAAAATCCGAGGAAGCCTTCACGTCAAAAATACCGTCTTGGATAAAATACAGCATGGCCGTTTAGGCTGGTACTAGTCATATACAAAGAAAAAACCCTGAGAACCCAGTTCAAAAGGCGATGGCATACGACGTTCCAACGCAATCGCGAAGAAGAGGCAGGCCTAAGAACTCATGGAGAAGACAAATGCAACGACAACTGCATTCAGTTTGCCTTAGACATGGAACCATTCAAAACAGGGAGGCCTGCCGACGTTTCCTGAGGTCAACCCGGCGAACCCCACATGTGGAGCCGTAGTGTGAAGCAGTAAAGTGGGAGAGCTGTGATCCCATTCGAGATCATGACTGTCGTCGAAAATGGAGAAGAAGAAGAAGAAAAAGAGGTTGGGTTTGACTCACACTGATAACTTTCCATTGGTTCCCTTTGAAACTCGACACTCGATGTTATTTTTAATAAGAAAACTACCAATTAAAAATCTTCGAAAAACTTATCAGTTGTACAACCAAGGGAAGGCTGTTTGCTCTAAATTATATGCGACACAAAAAATTACAACAATTATTAAAACATTTTTTAACAACTTTTAGCAGTTTTTTTGTTTGCAGTTTTTTTGGCCTAGAAAACAACCGTTAATAAAATTTTCTTACAAACTCTACCGATTATCAACTTTAACTTTATGTATTAAACAAAATAAACCCTAAGTTAATATCTTCGTTTGTTCTCAAGATATTCCATATTTTTTAACAATTTTTAATGGTGTTTTTAATTTAAAAAAAAAAGACTATATGGGTTGATTTTTTTTAAGTATGTATTACCAATTTTTCACTACGTCATTATGCATAGAATGAATCCAGGCCGAAATCGATAGCATTATTTATTCTAGAGATATTCGAAAAATAAGCTATTTGACAACTTTTTTTTTTTAAATTACTGTAATAAGAAAACCGCCAATTGAATTTTTCTGAAAATTCTTTCTGCACGTTATAGCCTTATTATCTGTAAAATAAAATTTATATGAAGTCGATATCTCTATGCGTTCTCGAGATATTTGGCGAAAAAAAGTTTCCGAACGTACGAACGTACAAACACAGACATCTCTCTAAAAACAATGGCGCAAAATTTTAAACAGCGTGATGTTAAGGTATTAGCACGATACTACTTAACAATTTTCTAACTTTAAAACTTTTTACTAAAATAATGTCAGTTTTAAACATTTTCTAACTACATAGTATCATACTAAACCTATTTTTCTAGCTGAACACGCCTAAAACAGTGAAAGTTCAACCCATTTTTGCAATTATAGCTGCCAAAGTGACACTTGGATTTAGTATGATGCTAAAAAGATAAAGTTGGCATTTGGCGATTTTAACTTTAGTAAAATGTTAAAAAGATAATACGATCGACAATTAGCCAGCTTGCCTTCTGACCAATGAACTTTTTGAAAGGAACAAAAGTTAGCATGTTAAGGGGAAAACTTTCTATGACTCTAACATTCTAACATGTTAACATGATTTTCTATATCGTCACCAAATTCAGCCAGACACTAAAAGCTTAAGCAGACGATATCAATATCATCGGAAGATCCGAACAAGCTGCAAATCGAGTTGGTCAGGCTGAACAATTCCAAGAAATCCTACTCTTCCTCGAACTATAGGTAAAGTGACAAAAATTATACATAAATATTTAATAGATAAGACCACTCTAGTGGACTTTCTACGGTCATAAAAGATCAACAAAAACTATATGACCGTGAGTGTAGGTATCATATTTTTGCAGAATTTTTTACAAAAACAAATTAAAACTGTCACACTTAAATAATAAAAACAAATACCAAAATTAATCTATTTAATGCAAATGTTTAAATTTTTAAATTCATCCTGCTCGACGGCGGCGGCGGCCATCAGCCAAATAGACAGACAGAATCTTTTGAAATTGTTGGAAAATGAATTTCCACAATGCGACAAACAAACAGAATTAATAGGATTCAATTAATTTAACTTGTCTTTTTTTTTCAGTATAAGGGATAAGGGAAGCCGGATGGATGATGGTGATGGTGGTGCGGTGTGATGGTGAGAGATGGTTTTGCTCTGAGTGGAAAGGCAGAGGACATTCAAACTGAAATATGGGAAATGGAAGGTGACGGGTATTTTTCGCGAACGCCAATTGACTGGTTAAGTTTTAAATGGAATAACAAAATTAGCCAAAAAGTTACGAAAATTACTTTGGCAAGATGAAGTTAGCTTAGCTCTCCAAGCGGGCTGCGGCGGTCGCGCGTAGGAGTCGCATAGGGTTGAGTTTCCTGGATGGCGTGATGCTTTAGTGGTAGTGCGGTAAAGTGATGGTTTTGTTTGGCTTGAATAAATGGGTATAAGTCCTTAAGATGAATGGATGTTTATTTGAATTCATTTGATTGGATTTTCATGGTTAATTGAGAAAGTTAAGGCATTATAAGTTTGGTATACATCTATACATAGAGACCCAGAAGGGATTTACCATTTAATGGATTTTAATTAATGGAATTGGAAAATTAAATATTTAAATTTAATGGGTCGACGTGATAATGGTTATTTAGGAAAATACTTAACAAATTTCAATGCTTTCATCGATTTTAGTACTGTCCTTAGCTTATGAAAGAACTTATTTAATAGAAACTTTAAGAATTTTATGTTTTGCGAACTTGTTCTTAGTTTTTGTTTACTTTTTTTGTTTGTTATTTTATGCAAGATCGTCAATTATTGATAAGAATTGACTGAAGGGACATAGATTAAGGCTTTATATCGTCATCCAGCGAACAATAACTAATTGTGCTTTGGGGATTGACAAGAAATTGTAAGTCGCTTCTTGTTCCTGCCTAACAACCAACGCCTTATGCCTTGGGTCTTCGCGCCACAGAATTCATTTTTTTTAAATAGTATCTCTACGAAATCAAAAAATAATATCTTCCCCATAATGAAATATGTATGATTAGCCGGTTTAAAGTTTATAATCCGGTTTAAAGTCGTTGATAATCCGGTTGAAGGCCGTTGATAAGTTGGTCAAGAGTCGTTGATAAGCCGGTTAGAATCCGTTGATAAGCTGGTTGAAGGCCCTTCATAAGCCGGTTGAAAGCCGTTGATAGAAAAGAATAGAAAAAAAAATTAAAAACAACGGCAACACTTACTATGTTATGTTTTACTTTTTTTTTAAGCCAGAAGCTCGTTCTTTTATTTTCTTTTTATTTCAAATTATTTGAGGGAACAGTTTTTAAATAATTAATTTTCAGACTCAAAATTTTGAAAAAATAATGAAAAAAATTGTGTTCAAACTAATTTTTTTTCAAAATTTTACGTTACTAAATAATATTTTTGTTTTTAATATTAGATGCTCCTATTAATTTCCAGTCAAACACTAAAAACCGGATGCATAGATATTTTTTAGTTTTTGAGAAAATTGAAAATAATAATATCTATTTTACAACTTAATTAGTAGAAACAGAATCTTTGCAGCAACAAAATAAGCGATGGAATAAGTCAAATTCAAGGAAAACTTACTTTTTTATTTTCAATTTTCTCAAAAACGGGATATATTTTGACATCTAGTTTTTAGTGTTTGGCTGAGAATTAATGGGAGCATTATGAAACACGAAAATATTACTTAATAACATAAAAATTTGAAAAAAATTAGTTTGAACACAATTTTTTGATTTTTTTTTTTTTCAAAAATTTAAATTCGAAAATTAATTTTTGAAAAACTGTTCACTAAAATAACTTATTTTAAAAATAAAATAAAAAAATAGATTTCAGGCCTTACAAAAAGATATAACATGCCATTGTTATAGTGACCGTTGTTTTATGATAATTTTCTTTCTGTCTTAAGTCATTTTTTTAAAGAAAATTTCCCCTCCCGTTAATTTTAATTTTCTCAAAAACAAAAAGTCACTTGAGTATTTTATTTTCCGTAGTTGACTAGAAATTTATAGGAGCATCGAATATTAAAAACAAAACTAGTACTTAATTACGTAAAATTTTGAAAAAAATTAGTTTGAACACAATTTTTTCATTATATTTTTTTTTTTTAATTTTGAGTTTGAAAATTAATTTTTCAAAAACTGTTCTCTCTAGTAACTTGAATTGAAAACGAAATAAAAGAATGAATTTCTGGCTTTGAAAAAAAGTATAACATGACGTTGTAAGTGTTATTGTTGTTTTTTTAATAATTTTCTATTTCAAGTCGTTTTTTTAGAAAATTGCCCCTCCCGCCTAAACGGGAGGAAATAGACCCCCTTCCCATACGATTTTGTTCGTATCTTAACCCGACCTACTCGCTCTAGCTCTTTGGTGCACAATATACCTTACACTCTGTATAGCAGGAGAGAAAAAGTTAGGTGCCGAAATAAGTTTTCAGTTTCAAATTCTGAACTTTTCTTCTCAGGTCAATCCCTCTGTACTGCGCCAGCGCCCAAGAAAATAGAGAGCACCAAAGTTCTAAAAAATCTTTTTAATAATGTTTTCAATAAAAATAATTAACTTATAGAACTGAAAACCTTGCTTCTTTCTTTTATTTTGGGAAAGCAGTACTTACAATGCTATACCTAAAACAAGAATCGTTCAGAATTTACAGCTGAATTTTTTTGTATCTTGCTAATAGAAAGCGAAATTAATCGCTTTCTATAAATATGGCTCAAGTTGAGTGGGTATAGTTTCGGCGAGGGACCATGAAGAATAAGAAAATCCAAAAAATCATCCTTTTACCAATTTGTATGTGATTTCAAATTCTTTTAAGCCATCAACCAAAGGAAATGCTCATTACAAAAGTCCTTCATCGTCATACTCCTTTAAAATTGCATTTTTAATTAAACTGAAGTTTATCCTTCAAATCACGACCTACAATTCTATTTGATGCAATGAATTGAATTGCAATGATTTTAATCGACTCTAATGCACTATAAAAATAAATAAAATCCAAGTCACACCATCCACATTATACGATTGAATTTTAATCCAATATCTTTGAGCGGAAATGAAATTGATTGCACAAAATCAACACACAAATAATAACAATAATTATGTAGGTACGTGCTCTGAGAAAGAAAACAAAATATCAGACTAACAGAAAAAAAAATTTAGATACTTTATCAGTTCAATTACAAAAATAGCGACAAAGTAAAATCGATAAAATAAGTGTGTTCTATACGCTTAGAGCGTGTATGATTGCTTTTACTTTTATTTTCAAATTGATATCGTTTTCATTTGGTATGGTACCGACTCTTGACAGTTGAATCACATATCCCCATCATCACACCTTTCTTTACCTAGACTTTATTATTTATTTCTTAAAAAGAGAATCTACACAGGTTGAATTGTATACGTATTTTATTTTAGATTAGAGCACTTCACACATTGCATTTTTATGACTAATGAGTGTGAATTTATAATCAACAGGTGTTTTGTTAGATATGATAATGTTTCCCATATACAACTTTTTAAATAATATTTAAGCTATTTGCCATCAAGTTTTAAGGTTGATTCCTTTACCTTGAAACTCCATTTCCATATTAAACTCCCATATCTATACGAGTCATGACCAAATGTACTGGACTAACAATTTTCAATACCTTATAATACCAAAAATATTAATAGTCTAGTCAAATTAGATCAATTTTCGACAAATAAAAACAATAAGGCTTATTTACACTGGCGCGTTCGCGTTAGAGACGCTTACAAGCTTTACGAACGCGTCGACACGACAGACGTCTTGAAGAGAATCAGCTAATTAATAACAATTGAAGTGTCATTCTGAAAATCAAAATGAACCTACAGAACTGTAATGTCGAATTCCTTTAAACAAACAATTCGATTTTTTTTTTAAAGCAAAATCCATTTTTTTTCTTTCAATAGGAATAATTTGTCCAGAAAAATCGATTTTTTTCTTCTTAACAAATCGATTTTTTCGTTGAAAGGAATTTGACATGAGTTGAGTTGTCAAAACGTGCGCTGAAGTTGAATTTTTTTCAACTTCAACGTTGAAGTAGCTTATGTTACGTTGGTTTGTGTACATGCTAATAGGTGCCAAATCATAACATTACTGCCCAACACGTCATTGTAAACACTTTGCATAAAGTGCTATGTGTGTACTTTCGCGTTGACAGAAAAATCTTTCAAAGCGACGCCCAACGCGCCATTGGAAATCAGCATTAATCAGTTCAACGCCAGATTACATCTTAAGTATTGAAGGTACAAAAAAAATGTTTAAATGCTTTGAATTTTGAACAACAACAACAACTTAAAGGTGCTACCACCAATTGCTTACGAATTAATTTTGGGTATTTTAATTCATTTTATTTTTGTTTGGCTAGAGATATAGCTATTTCAAGGGGTGCCAAGCCCTATCATCAGTCTCCTTTATAGCGGTGCTGAGCTTTAATCCAATTTTATTTGAAAAACTTTCTACACATCATGCGGTATTTGAACCCGCGCATCAGATTTGCTCAGTCTTCGGAAATTGCTTTTTATAAGAAATTTAATAAGGTATAGTGGCTGAGATATAGGCAAAAAACTAAAAAAAAATTGTACCTTTTTACAAAGATGGTGGCTCGAGCGCAACAGATTTTGACGGGGACTTTTAGTATGTTCAATGGGAAGCCCCAATAGACATGTATACCAAAATTCAGCTTTCTACTGATTAACTGGCTGTTTCCAATAATTTTCCTTTTAATAAATAATTTTTTTCGGGATACAAATAACCACAATATTTTTTCCGACCCAAAAAGTTGTTTTTTTTCTTCATACAATTTGAAACGTCAAAAGTGCTGTACGTGAAAAGTTAAAAGTTGGTGAACTCTTCCGTCTGCGGCTGCAGCTCCGTATGCGTCTACGTTCCGTTGTGTTCGCAACATTGAATTTGCGTGTATTAAATATTTTGACAGCTATTCCAGCTCCGGCTCCAGTTCCGTCTCCGTCACCATTCTGTTAAGCCAGTAATGTTTTAATTTTTTTCTAATTTGACTGGACTATAAAAATAATGTTGGACAGCCTTTTTGTGTAAAAACTTCATCTGCTAGTAGGTACTTGAAGTACTAAATTATAATGTATATACTAATTTACTTTAGACCTAAATTATACTCACTCATAGAAGGTATTAATAACCTGGCTATGTAGATTATGCCATACTTTTCGTAGGTAGACAAACTTTCAAATTATTATTTACCTATAAGAACTTTAGTAACATTTGTTAAACAAACATTTACCTCAACTAACATCTGGCAGGTGTTTTACAGTTTTTAATATAGCTCTCGTTTAAATTTATCTCGAGTACACACATGAGCCAGTCATCCTATTAAGAACTAAGAAGATTATTATATGGTCACCAAAAGGTTGCTATAGCACTCACTATAAGTATAATAATAAAACAAACCTTATACAAAATGTCTACTTTCAAGGCTGCTTGTATGTTGTATAACTACATAAATGCGTCAATAAAAAAAAAGACTAAAGAGTAAAAATAAAACTAGAGCTGGACTTCGTCCATAAACAAGTACCTACCTTTGAAAAATATCTGTTACCTATTGTTAAGATATAACTTGATTATTATTTTACCTGCTGTAAAAAAAAAACTCATAGAAAAAAATACACAATAGGAACACAACACAAAGCCAGCCAACGAAAAATTACAAAAAAAAAAAAATAAGAAAGATAAAATTATGCTAATATGGGCAGGTTCTTATGACCATCACCCACCTCTATAATCTGAACTACAAAACAACACTTTAAACCTCTTCAAAATGATTCAATTTTATCTTATAGTCATGATGATGATGATAGAATATTTAACAGCATAATTATACTTACTACAACATAATCGGATATAATGTGTGTCTATGATTATAATCAGGGTAAGGAAACGTTTTGGGTTATACTTCCATGTTTAAGAGAGGTCTTCATATTTTTTTTTAACAGATAATCTCTAAATTAATGGGAATTTCAACGATAAATTTATCAGAAGCAGATTTAAAATTTCTTGTGTTTTCTTGGGTCAGACAAAAAAAATATACTTTCCAAAGTGAAGACATAAAGTCGGATTAATGGTTTTTCTTAAACCAAAAATAAACTTAATTTAATGAAACACAAAAAGGCTAGGCTTATCCCACGAATTCTTTATTCAAGCTTGGGGTGGCATACAGATACAACTGTGTAAACGAAAATCTGACGACTTGTTTTACAGGTTGTGTACATATCATTTTGATTGAAAGGTTCAAGTACCTACTCATAGCTAAAATTATCAAGCAAAATATATTTATATTAAAATTTGTATTAAAATAGATTCAATCGAATATGGAAGTAAAATTTACCAAACGAAAATAATATGTAAAAATACGTGATAGAAATTTATAAAAATTATGGAGATGTAAACTAAAACTCCTCGAGAATATCGCTCAAAACAAACCATTTTTTGATTTTTTTTTTTTGATTCGTAGAGCACTTAAATAGCACCTAATTATGAGAGCAAACCAATTTTTTTTCCATGCGTTTTAACCAGTTTTCGAAAATTGCTCTGCTAACTTGATTTCAATTTTAATTTTTTCCAAAAGTACTGGAGCACTTAATTTTGTTGTTGGGTACGTAATTAGCACCTATTAATCACCTAATGATGGCATCATTTAAACTTTGTTAAACTTGAGGGACATCATTAAGGCCCAGAAGCAATTTGCACTTATGTTCCCAATGTGGAAGAACTAAGAATTGCGCAGTGTAAACTCACCTCAATAAGTGAAATTAATGTCTACCATGTTTGCTGAGTCCCATTTACCCAGACTCTTATACTGAGCTAAAAGTGCTAATATGGGAATTTTAAGTACCATTTATTCTGGTAAGTGGTTTACTCTGAAATTGGCCCTAAATCAAGCAACTTATATTGTAACATTTCTCCGTAAAATATGATCAATTCTCAATATTATTCCATTAATCTTGTCATTTCATAGGAGGGAGATCTTGCGTCAAATCCGACAGTTCTGACTTTTTGCTGAGTTGCTTAGGTATAATGTTGGCCTAGTAATTAACACAACTTGTCGAAATTTTTAGGGCAAATCAACATCTTGAATAAATTCTAACAAGGGGCCTGTCTATCTTTTTTTTTATTAGTTTTGAGGAAAGCTATCCAAAGCTTCTGTATCATCAGAATATCTAAACAAACTGTATATTATACATAAATTCGGCCTCCGGATCGGGCGGAAAACTGACTGAAAAAACACGATGCGGCAGTCCGCGATGCACTGTAGCTCTTAATGACTTTTTTGGTTCCAAAAATCATTTACCTTAACTTTACCACACAAAGCATCCAACAAAAAAAATTTAAAAAAAAACATTTTTTGTGACCTCAAAAATTAATCTGTTCTGACTAGATTTTCAAGTTAAATCATTATTCCAAACTGAATAATTTGTTTGACCTTACGATAAGACGACACCTCAAAAACATTATAATAATTAACATACGTTTTTATTTAAGTAAGTTTGTAAAGCTTTTTTTTTCGTCGAACATATCTCAAAAACGAATAAAGATATCGACTTCAATTAAATTTTATTTTACAGATAATGACGTCATAACGTGCAGAAAAGGTTTTTGAAAAAAAAAACAATTAGTGGTTTTCTTATTACAGTAATTGAAAAAAAAAAAGTCGAAGAGTTCTTGATCTCGAATACCTATCTCGAGAACAAAATAATGCTCCATTTCGGCTTAATTGCAATCTATACACAATGACGAAATAAAAAATTGGTCAAATTAAAAAAAAAAATCAACTGCTAGTAATTTTCTTTTAATAAAAAAATTTGCTCAATAAAAAAAACTACTAAAAATTGTTAAAAATTATTTTCTGTTCGAAAATCCTGAGAGCACACAATGATATTGAATTACAATTATTAAATTTAATTTAATTCTATCTACACAATGCCATAGTTGATAATTGGTAAAGTTTTTAAAAAATTTAATAGACACTTTTAAATAAAAAAAAAAACTACAAGAAAATACTAAAAATATTTAAAAATGTTTTTCTCGAGAACAAAAACTGAAATTGATTATAATATGATAATATGTCTTAATTATGATAACTTTATAGTTTAGATAAAAATTCATTTTACGTTTTACTGTTACAAATTTTTGAAAAATATTTTTCGTCTCGCAAATATTTAAAGCAAACGAACTTTGGTCATCACTTATAATTGCACACCTGGGGCCTCATCACGTAAAACCAAAACGAGAGAGTGATTTAATTGCAACAAAAAAAAAAACTTAAAAATTAAAGCTATTGAATTACAAACTTACCTACCTTTTAAATAAGTGATGTATACGTACATCAAAGGATCATATTGGAGTTTCTTTGATTGATGAAAGTATTGAAAATGTCTGCAAAATAGAAACAAAAAAATATTTATATAATTATTACGATATCAGTACACTATTTAATGCAATAAATTAAAATTAATTAATTGATCGATTTTTAATCATTTGAATGTTATAAAAGAAACTGTCTACTAACTTAGATTCGATATACGAAGACATAATGAAAGGGGTTTTATGGGTGATAACTCACAATCGCAGAAAATGCTGAAAAGTTATCTTACAATCATGTATTAAAATTGAAGGTTTGAATGAAAGAACAATCACTGAGTTTTTATAGGGTAGAGTTGTAGTTATTTCACGACTGTCATCAGGCCGATCATCATACATAACAGACTAAGAACTAGTGCTACAAATCTGATGCGAATCCTCAAACTATCCGGATATCCGGATACTTATGAATAAGATAATTGAGATCCGATACTATCCGGATAGTGTCGGATCTCGGATCCTGGATCCGGATGCCAATATACGATACTTTCCGGATAGCCCGGATAGTTATCATAGATCCGCATCTTATTCGGATATCCAGATCCGTTCCAGATATCCGGATACTTTAAAGCTCTACTAAGAACGACTAAAGCTAAGACCATAACGTTCATTTTATTTTGAAAAACGTTTTGCTTCAACTGTGTATTGAACATAGATCATCAAGCTTCTTCAGAAATGCACTACCGAATTCACGTGATGCAGGTCCTTTCCAATGTTGGTTATATGATTTTTTCCATATTACAATTACATCAGCTATTTTCCTTGTTGTCATACTTGTGCGTTCGAAAATCGACACAAAATTTAAGCTCAGTTGGTGTAGTAAGGTGCTAACAATAATTAATAATCAATTCGAAGTTTGAAAAAAAAAAAAATCACTGATCATATCAAAGCGTTTTGAGATTTAATAATTTTGAAAATAATGCCAGCATTCCCAAGTCCTGAAGAAAACAATAAAAATGAAATATTTAAAAAAACACAACTAAACTGCAAACACATTTTGACCATTTTTCGTTGTTTATAAGAGTTTCTACTTAAAATGTGATTTTTATAAAAAAAAATCAAGCATAATAATTTCATCATGTACACAAAAAAGTCCAATCTTATACAACTCTTCCTTTACTCATCAATCTTTCACAGTACGCCGCCGCCGCAAAAGTGTATCTGCAACAAAAAAAAAACCACGCAAAATAAATAAAACACATTCATTGACCTACAAATCATATATTGCTATAAGAAAATTAAATACAACTGGTCCCAAAGTCCCAGCTTGAGGTACACCGTTTGTATATGGGAAAATAATTGTACGCAATCCCCAAGGTAAAACCCAATTAATGTCATAAACTTTATGTCAAATGCCAGCAACTTTTACTTATCTACAATCCCTGAATCGACATTCCTTGCCAGCTGTTTAAATTCCGCCAAAAACAAAATTAAAGGCAATTTGATTCGTTAAATGAACATTTGCAACTTATTTCCACGCACCCAGTATTTTTTTTTTTTTTTGTTTATTGAAATAGCTCCACAAAGTCTCGCCGGGTCTTAATTCGTAGACTTGCAACATGGTATTCACCTATATAAACATAATAACGTGCCGTATTTAGGTATTACTTCAACTCTGAAAAACTATGGTAACCAAAACCGAAGTTTCACCTAAATCCTCCGCCGGCAGTATGAAGCTGCAGAACGAAAAAACGCGGCTCATTGCTGCAAGCAGACACGCGAGACAAGAAGTAGCAACATAATAAATCCAGTTGAGCAACAAATCTCTTTCAAGACAAGCACCATTCAAGTTCGCATTGCATATTCAATGCAATTTCGCATTTTATGCACCACATGATTCAGTCAATAGTTCCAGTTTTAGCTCCACCATCATCAAGAGAAGGAGAAGCCTTAAGGCTAAAGCATTTTTCATGTTTACCAGGTGCGATATTTCTCAAATTTTTTTAATGAAAACTGAAAAAGAATGAATGTATTTATATCTACTGGGGGACCGTAAGCGTCGCTTCAAGTCGATTGTCGTTAGTCGGTTTTCCCGTAGTTTTTTTTTTAATAGAGCATTCTGTAAAAGCACACCATATCAGTCCCGTCGAATTCCGACCGCATATACAAAAATGAAGCTTAAATTTGAGTTCAAAGCCAAAGGGAAGGCAAAACATTCTGCGTGGCCTAAAATAGGCAGCTAGAGATATTTCCGAAAAGCTCATGGGGAGGGGTGAATTTAACCAGATTGAAAAAAAAAAACAAAATATGCTATAAGCCACAAATTAAAAAAAAAAATCGAAAAATCTTTGTATTTAAAGGTTAAAACATTCTCCTTATTTTTTTAAGGCTTAAAATTAATAATTAACTCTAAAGGCCTGGTCAGACAGAGCGCCGCGCCGCGGTCCGGCGTTCTTTGTAAAAATATACAAACAAAATTTGACGGCCGCGTTCTTTCCTTCCGTAGTAGTCCGTGGCGTAATGGTTAGTGCAATGGACTGTCATGCCAGAGGTCTGGGTTCAATACCGGCCGCTTCCACCTTAAGTTTTTTTCCAGGCCCTTAGAGTATTCACCGTGGCTAATTATGTTTCCAATGAACTAACGATTTTTCGCAATAGATAATTATGGGAAACTTGTGGAAAATTTATTATTGTTTCAGCCACTTGTTATTGACAACGACAATACTGTTCCAAGCAACTAAAATTTGAATATACCTGTAATGATCTCAAATCTGAATCCTATTGTGACGCGCGGACGGAGTTTAATTTGGAGCAATTTTCTTTAAATTTCACAAATTTGAAGCTTTGGTCAGTACCAAACAGCGATATTAAATAAATTATTAGCTGGAACAAAAGTTAACAACTTTATTTTTTTACCATAAATGTCAAAATACTTAAATACTGTATCTTGATCAATTTAAGGCTTAAAAGTATCTCATTTTGAAACTAGTCTTCATACAATCCCATGAAACATGAGTTCAAGAGTCAAATAGGAGCTAAAGATTTTAAATGTCAATTCAACTGCTGGTTTAATTGAATTATAAAGAAGTGTGTTTTTTCTCCGAAGAAAGTTTGCTTCTGTTCATGTTTCTATCATTTTATTAATCTGGATCGATTTTTTCGTTTGGTGTTACTAAAAGAGAGGGATTAAAAAACTTGGTTTATTGTATCAAAAACAATACATCGCTTTATACAAATCGGTGCAACCAGCGATGCCAACTTAGGATTTTTCATGCCTTTTAGGCATTCTTTCAACGGCTTGTTTCTTACCAAAAAAGACTTTTTTTCTCACTATTGATATTGAATTTATTTTTGATAAACTAAAACATTTCTAACGATTTAAAAAATATTTCCGAATTTTGGAGAAAAGCATTTCAATTGAAATAAGTAAAAGAGTTACATGGATGTAAAATGTTTCTCTTTCTTGTAAAATTAAAAATTTTTTAGCCAAAAGTATTTTACATTCCTCAGCGATAGTTAAAAGTATTTCTCTTATTTTTAATTCAAATAAAACAAAGCTCAGGAATAGACTTAAAACAGATACTTTTAAGTGGAATTCTGCACACAAAGACGATTTTAACAGATAAACATTAAAATCTGCGATTCCAACTCGCTTATCTTTATCTTAAAAATCCATGTGCGTATGATTTTAAGGACGATCTCATTTCGAACTTTACTTACATACCTATATATGTATCTTTATTATATGTACCTACCTACCTTTGTAATCAATATACATACATAATTGAATGTTTTTTCTTTGATTTATTCAATTTTTTTTTTTTAATGAATTCTAGATTTTGTTTTTGTTTATTCAAATAAAAAAGGTTTTTAATTTTTTATATTTAACGATAATTAAAAGAAAAATCAAGTGAGGCTTTTTTTTCTGGAAAAGGCATGATATTTTTTCACTTGAGGCATTATTTTGCCCAAAGTGGATGGCAACGCTGGGTGCAACTCTTCTCGTATCTGTGGTTCAAGAGAAAGATCTTTCTATTGTCTTATTCACAGATAAAAAACGAATCTACGCAACAAGAGCTGGTGAGGAGCGATTAAATGGGTTGATATTAACATATAGGATATTGAGGCGAATTATGAAGAGAACCTTCTTTTAATGGCGAAAAGACGTATGGATATACTTTTGTAAAATATCATGTATTGATTAATTACTTTATTTCAACACGAGTACCTACAATATAGTAATAAAATAAGATATTTATAAAAATCTCATATTTTTTTCAAAACCCCATCCGAAATTATTTTCTGCGTTCGCAGCTGGTTGTGCATCATGCTGTATTGCGTCAAAATGGCATTTATGTATTTCTTCTTTTTTTAAGAGGAATAATTCTTCTAAAGAAAAATTCTTTTATGGCGAATTTCTCCTGTAAGTTGTCACTGACGTTTACCTACGTTCATTATTTCTGGATGCTGATATGTTACGAATTACTATGACGGTAATGATGTCTGAACGTAACCCTAGAAGATCCTATGTTCTACTAGGTATATTCCAAATATTATTTTGTGTATACAATTGGTATCTATATTGATGCCCTGCCAGACACAGCCATGCTAGAGATAGAAAAACTATACAAGCGAATTCCGGTCGACACTGATGGAACCACAGAACGCGAGATGGATGCCTAAAAGCATCGTTTGTCGTCGTTGGTTGGTGCGTGCGTATGCCGAAGCCGATTGCCTCCAGGGTTTCACTTCCAGTCCTATGCTCGTCTCGTTTATCTGTGGAGGTTGGGTTGGGGTGTATACAGTATCTATCTTCTACTACTGTGCTTGGTGATGAATGAGTGTGCAGTATGTTATTATACGTATACATATGTACTCTTTACATATAGGTAAGACGTATTATATTATGTACATATATGTATGTATGTAATGTACCTATAATCTATGGAGCTGGAGCCACATCATCTGTGTTCCACTTGAAAAGCAACGTAATCCGTTTTTCCAGAGATTCCATTCTCAAGTGGTTTGGTTTTCTCTGTTGGTGCTGCTGCTGGCTGCTGCTGCAGTAGCACCATAGATCCATTGGTTATATTTTTCATAGAAGGAAATGGGATCTATGCAGCTTTTTTTTTTTTTTTTTTTTTTTACTATTTATACAATCTATCCAGGTTTTTTTTTATTTATTCTGAAGTCGTTTTGATGTCATTTTAAGAAAGAAAAAAAAAATAGAACGTTTCTTGGCAAACGCATATGGAGGTGTCGTTGGGGTGTTTATGTGATGATATTATAGTTGTTTCTTGTCATTTAGAGTTCTATTAGTGCGTTGACCTTGTGTTGCTGAGAGTGGAAAATGTCGCATTGAAGTATCTCAAGTCTCAAATCTCTAGAAATAGTTCATCCAAAAATTATTATTACAAGCACTATATAGAAAGTACCTATACCTACCTATTTCTAGGATTTTTGTTCTAAGTAAGATAGATAGATTAGGACGTTTAATGGAAATAGGTATGTTTTTTTATGTGACTAGGGATGCAAGATTGTTTAAATTTTAAGATTTTAAATTGCCTGAGAAATTTTATAACCAAAAATAAATTATTTTTTTTCTTTGGAAAACAAACTGTTTTCACTTTGGCTTCCACCCAAGTTATTTATATGTAGATATTTTACAAAGTATAAATTCGAAAGCATTAACTTGGAAAAATGTCAATGGCAACTTCAAGCCAAATAAAATGACTGCTAATCAATTAGGGGTCATGTCTCATGTGTTTGATCGATATTTTTGTGTAAATATGTTGGTGCATACATATCTATAACTAAATAAATTTAGTTCGATGTTTATGGTTTTATAATGAGTTTATTTATTTATTTCAGGAAAAGTAGGTATAATTATATCTTTCTACTTATAGGTAGGTAACCTATCAGTGGCGTGGCGTCCATATAACACGATTCCTATCGAGTTACTGTTCGATTCCTATCGAGTTACTGTTTATTAAAAAACGAGCAACATTAATCTAAATTACTAGAAAATTCTCTAAATAAGTCGAAGAAAACAGTGTTATTTTTATCCATAAGAAAGCAAAAAAATAACTCGGTTTTCTGCGTCTTATTTTGGGAGTTTTAATACAAATAAATGAGCAAGAGCAAACAGAACAAGCTTGTTCTATCCAGCGAAATTTTTTAAAAGTTCTATTGTGTTTCTTGTGAGGTATGGAGTTGTAGAAGAGAGAATTAAGTATGTCTCACTTTTGTATGAAGTTCATTGAGCAGGGTAGGAGTAGTTTTCTGTGCAAAAAAATTAATTTTAATTCAAAAAAAAAAAAAAACACGCTTTTTTTGGTCTTATTTTAATAACTTTGTATGTGTCTCGCTGCGTTGCTGTGTGAAGTTTACTGTGGAGGTCATGTAGGTTTTTCTTTAAAAAATACAGTTCATACACCTTTTTATTTTATTGTAAAATTAAACTTTTATGACTCTTTCTATGTAAATCAAAACTTATATCATTGCGTGCAAAGCGATATATACAATTTAAGGTAAACATTCACAATTTAGTTACCTATACGTTTTCGGAAATCATCCACGCCACGCTACTGTAACCTATGTATTTTGAAGAATATAATTTGCAGAATTGCAGATCGATAGAATGACACACCATCCGTTATTTTTTGATTTTTTAAGTACACCAGCCATGTCTTATCCCTATGAACTTTGTCCGCTTGCACCAGAGAATAACCATGGAAAGGCGATAACTCGTTGTGCCGTCAACATTTTCAAGAACATCGTGTACAGTAAAACCCGGATAAGTGCCTCATCATAAATGCCTCGTTTTGAGAGGTAAGTACTTGTGCGGGTTGTGCAGTTATAAAAAAAAAAACCGCTTACAAAAATAAAAAATAAATGACAATAATAAAACGTATAATGTTATTTAAAAAATAAGAAATAACATTACATCAACTGACTAGTATCGGCAACCTTTTAAAAAGGAAGCGCTAGATAAAAAGAAGCTTTTGTCTTTTTCTGCTGATTTCAATTATGTGTAGGTACTTAAAAGAATTTTTTCAAGTAAATTTCAATAAAAGTATACAAAATAATTTAGCGGGGAAGGCAGTTAAGCGAAAGGTGCTTGTTAGATGAGCTTTTATATGAAAAAATCATCAAAAATGTGGTTCTAAAAAAATAAAAGTTACCTACTTAAACGGGTTAGGCACTTATCCGGGTTTCACTGTACCTATACCGCAAATGAAACTCATTGATGGCGGTAAAGGTCTGAATAAGATAAGGTGAGAGTTATCGTGCAATAAAATATAAAACCTGCTTTTTTCAATACCTACCCATTGGTCGTAGAAATAAAGTCTTTATCTAAAATACCTATCTACCTTCCTTTTGGTGAAAATAGATTTTGGGAAAAACTTTGAAACCTGCCATGGAACGTTCTTTTTTGTTTCTAAATTTTTAAAAAGTTTTAAATTTCTGTGAATACTTATTTCGAAAAATATTTTGTACATTTTATCAAACTTCAAGTGGACTCTTAAATTTTTTTCATAGATTTTAAATGAATAATATTCTTGCATCCAATATTAGCGATAACTTCCATAAAAACTGAGAAAAATCTATATTTTTTCTCGAAAACGGCTCATACGAATTTGTTCCCATGAGCTTATACAGGTTGTTTCGCATAGTATACGACAAATTAGCCTGCGTAGGTTAGGTCAATACAAGAAAAAAAATCGTACGGGAGAAGAGTCTAGTTCCTTCCGTTTAGGTGGGAGGAACATTTTTTTTAAAAAATCGACTTGATATGGAAAACAAATTGAAAAAGAATTACAAAACCTACAATGCCATGGCATAATTTTTAACCTAGAAATGTATCCTTTTATTTCTCTCAAATTTTTTAAGACAATATTTTTTGAAAAATTAAACTCAAAATTGAGAAATTTTTTTTTTTAAACTGATTTTGTTCAAAGTTATTAATCTATCATATTAAGTGCTATTTTTATTTTTAATATTTAATGTGCTTGTCAATTTTCAACACTAAAAAAAAAAGATTAAAACTGTTAAGTATCAAAAAAGGTAAAAAGTAAAAATTTGATATTTTTTAAAAAATCGAAATAAATACAAAAAAAAAATTTCACATACATTTTGGAGTGCGTTTTTTTAAAAGAACTATTAATATGCAAAAAACAATTAAAAAAATTGAAACATCTGCCATAGTTGAAGAAAAAAAATAATTAACTCAAAAAACGGGGAAGAAATTTAAATATTTAATAATTTAAAAAATTAAAATAAATTACAAGATTTTGTTTTTCAGAATTTTTGATTTTTTTTTATTAAAAGCTTTATTATTTTAGAAGAATCAAAAAACAAAATTGGAATAACTTGTTCAGTTTCAGAGAAAAAAAATAAAAGATGAAAAAGGTGAAAAGTACAAATTAGTGATTTTTTTAAAATTCGAAATAAATTATAAATTTTTCTTTCTACATAGATTTTTGGATGTGGTTTTTTAAAGGAATACTTGAAAAACAATAATCAGAAAAAAAAAATTAAGAATAGCTACATTATTTCGAGAGAAAAAAATAAAACGTAAAAAGTGCAAGATCTCCATACAAATTTTTATGAGAAATGTATCGCTTTACAGGCACCGGTTAATGACATCGGACAAAATTTTTTTTGGTCAATAAATTTTTCGTAGCGCATAAACTTTCGATTTATAAGTTGGCTTATCCAAAAAAAAAGAGTTTGGGAAATAACGGACACCCTACGTGTACATAGTATATAAATAATACTAAGTTCTCGAAATAAATAAAGACGACATTCTTATTCTATGGCTTCAAAATTTGGAGAAGGCATTTAGATAGTAACAAAATGTTTAGAAAAAATTATTACAACATGTTGAACCTGTTCCAATATTTCGACAGAGTTAATTGATAGTTTTTGTTTCCATCGTTTTTCATATATTCATTTTGTTTACTTATTTTATTTTTAAAACTAATTACTGGCATTGTCTAATTGATATCAGATTCCAAAGTAAATATTGTTTTCAACAATTCCATAAATAGTTTATTTGAGATATGTGACTATACATGTATATACAAACCTAAAGTCTTACATCAGCGCTTTACTGATACAGTACCTATGCCGCAAATATTTACATAACTCTTTCTATAGGTATACTTATACAGCATCGATAAAAACCACAAAATAACGAAAGAAAATAAATCTAGCTCTGATAATAATTTATCTAGACAAAGTTTAGTTATCCAATTATTTGTGTAAGAGAGCTTGAGCTCCTAATAGTGGAGCTCGTTATTGTGCATCCGTAAATGTATCTTATATCTGTGGTTAAAAGTAAAATAATAACAAAAATAAACTATTAAATTTGAACGAAACCAGATTATTTCGTTCCTCACTGGAAATATTGGTTAGAAAAAAATTGTGTAATAAATTAATTTTTGCACTTTAGGGCTATAATTATATCTTAAATATTATAAATGATCATCTTTTCTTCCGCAATACAAGCCAAAATCAAATCGATGCTGATTCTATAGCTACATTAGCTGTTACTTTTATTCCTACGCACACTTTTGAGTCGTGTCGTGATTTTATGTCCAAGCGACATCAACTATACGTTAGGTAGGTACTTACCTGAATAATTCTGAATGCTGCACGTGGTTAAGGGTACCATTGTATATACAATGAGGGTACCTAACCTACTTATGCGTAGGCACATTTTGCTGATTCATTCCTATAATGACTCAATACAGATATAAATTATTCCTCATTTTTGTTTTGGGCTATTTGCATTAATATTAATAAATATAGGTATCTATCTAGTTCACTTAGGGACCGTTATTGGATTCTTATGAGCAATTCAGATAATAAATTTTATTACTAAAAAAAAATAATTTGTTGCAACAACGGCTCATGAAGAACCAGGGCCTAGTGACTTACATCTCTCAACCATTTCTGTGTGCGTGTCTCCAGGAATTGAGGTGACCTACAGTGTATTACCGAATCCGAACGTCTGGTGAGCGGCACTTTTCTGACAGGAGATACTCTTGGAGGATTTGTCACTTCCTCTCAAGAGGTAGTAGCCCTGAAAAAAACTTAAGGTGCAAGCGGCCGGTATTGAACCCAGACCTCTGGCATGACGCACTTACCATTACGCTACGGGGGCTACTATACAAATTTTATCACTAAAGCTGGGAAATTCATGCTTAATCGAGAATTTTAAGTGGAAAATTCTAATTGTACACCATTTTCAGATCAGGAATCAACTTGGAAATTGTTAAAAACGCTCTTTTTGGAATTTTAATTTAACTACATTTTCATAATGATTTACAAGATCAAGATCGAAGGAAAAAATCACGCTTACCGAAAATTATACCACCCAACAATTTATTTAACCAAAGATATTCGTGAAAATATGTTTTTGTTTTTTACGAATATCTCGACTCTGGTAAATCTCTTTTGTCCAATTAAGTGACCTTTTGGATGGAACATTTCCTTTGCGAATATCCCAAAAGTGAGGTGCTAAGAATCCTTAAGACCTTAAAAAACTTTTCTATTGCTGAAAATAATTGACCGTTTTTTATCAATTACTAAAATTTTTGATTGCCCTTCTTGCGAATATCCCATATATGACATTTCTCAGTTCCCGGAGCCAACTATAATAGTTGATATTTTATGACGATTTGTTGTCCTTTAAAATTGCATACACTTTTTTTCGAATATCGAAATTGATGTGTTTATAATCTCTAATGACCTTGAAAACCTTTGATTAAAAAATTTCTATGGGTGAAGAATATCTGAAAAAAGTTAACCTTTTTTGGCCAACTACTGAATTTTTAAATGGCATACTTTTTAGGGAATGTTTCATAGGTATATGAGGTGCTAAGATCTCGAAGCCGCCATCTTCTAAACAAACAAAATTCTGTCTATGTCGGTGTTAGTGTTGCTAAAAAATCATGGTCACTAATAACAGTTTTTCAGTTATAGTAATCGGAACGGAAGTATGACAGAATTGCAAAACCAAAATCTGGAAAATCTGAAACCCAGAAAACTCAAAATCCCGAAAACCTTAAATCCCAAAAAACCAAAATCCCAAAATTAAAATTTTAGATATGTACAAATTTTTATTAAATAATTATAAAACAATTGGGAAAATTTTGTATTGAATAAAAACTAAAAACTTTTCTCTCTTAAAGTTAATAAAATTACAGCATAACTGAATGCACATCTACAATTACAGTATACATTATATAGTATTACATCAAAATATCACTAGCGCTAGCAGGAACGGAGAGTAGGGCGTATTCTTCTCAATTACATGCTTACTTATATTGAAAATTTCCGAAAAAACCGAAATGTCTAAATTTACAAATTTTTATTTTAATTAAATTTTTGGGATTTCGATTGCGGGAAAAAAATTTTCATTTTCGGGATATTAGGTTTTCTGGATTCTGAGTTTTCGATATTTTCGGTTTTTCAGATTTTGACGGTCGAGCCCTACATGCTGTTAAAGTTGAGTTCCTTAAGCCCAGTTTTTCAGTATACAAGATTAAAAATATACTATAATCCAGAAGGATTATATTTGAACAGATGCTTCTGATGTTTAAGCATCCGAGTTTGTCATGTCAATTCGCACGAAATCTTTACAGAAAAACTGGTTCTTAAGTTAACTAACAATAAGTAAACTTATGTCCACATTTAACTTTCTCTCGTTTAGTTTGCCACTGAAAACTGAGCCTTATTATTAGGGTATTAATAATAAAAACTCTTTTCAAACTTAATTCTAAAGTTAAATATAACTTTTATGAAATTCACAATTTTTATGAATAACATTTTAAAATTTGATTATCCACGCCATAGAGTGCAACAAACTACAAAGCCAAGATATTCGTCGATATTTGACTTCGAACACATTTATAAGACTTATTTATGCAACCTTTTGTCGAGACTGTGTGTGTTGGATTGGGTTTCATTCTATAATAACAACTGATTGATTACCTTCTGTCAATTTTATGTAGATTTAATGTCAAAGCTTTTAAATGGCTTTACAATTTTGCACGTTATTCATATAAATATAACCAAACAATATTGCATATTGATTTGTGATTTTAATCTTTAACAAATCGACCAAATCCATACACGTACGTATACAAATCACTGTCTAAATCACGTGCTCTATGACCGCAATAATATTATTTATGTTTGGCTATTTCCATTTTTGCACGCGGTCAAAGTGTAATTAATTGACGCGGGAAATGGTTAGTTATATGGGTGTTCGTTATTATGTGATTTTATTTGACTGGCTTCATCACGAATAGGAGAATTTTTTACTTAGTTGTTTTTTTGTTACGAGTATAATTTGTCAATTAATTGTTTTTATAAACTAGCTGACCCGACAGACGTTGTCCTGTCTTCGCTATGAATTCAAACTGAAATATATAATAAAAAAAATGAGTACCTACTTCTGGAGGATTTACCACGAGGTGAAGAAGGAAATAATCAAATGTTGTGACCCTTATTTATAATTCATTTGTCTAAATTTAAGCAAAAATAGAAAAAATCTTCATTTGGGGTTAATGTGCGCAATCATTTTGAGGGCAAGTCTGTGCATGAAAATCGTATGAAACTTCATATATTTCTGCCTAATTTTAATTTTAAAGAAAAATCCCCATGCGAACTTGTATGGAAATTCATACATTGACAGTAAATTTGAATTTTATATTTAAATTTTTAAATTTAACTGAAATGTTTGACGTGTTAAAGCGTTTGGTTAATGCGAAATAATATTTATTTATAGATTGTAAAAATAGTTTAATATAAAAACTGAGCTTTAAACTTAATTTAATTTTAAAAACGTTGATCTAAGACCCTGTGCAGTCTTAAGCCATAGACTGCTTACACTCACCCAATAGATTTGTCGATATTGATTATTTGTTAATTGTTTATACATATACATAAGTAAAAAAAAAACATGTAGATATCTTTACAATCCAATTAAAATTTCTTCAAATAAACTTTGAATTCGGTTTCAAAGCCAAAAGTGCGTAAACTTATCCCAAACTAGATACTCTACGAGCGAACTGTATATAATATTTGGTTACTGTTTATCTTTACTCTTCATGAACTTCTGCTAGATGTCAGGGCGAAAAGATAAATTTAATGTCCGATGTTCGTTGAATTCCCGATATTACCAATTTTAGTCTAATTTAATTTTTTTTTATTTAAATGACATTTGTAACTTCGAAGTAAAATTGGTAGTTTGGGTAAGAAAATAAACAAAAATTAAGAATTTTTGATTTCTCTAGGGTGGACAATTAGTTTAATGTGGGTTTGGTATTTGTTTGTCAATAAGTAGATACTTTTTTTTATCAAGGAAAAATTGCCTCAGGTGTTACTGCGAACAAGTACACAAGTTAAGATTTGTCGATTTCTCCAGGGGGGGCAAGAATTTTTCTAGGGGGGGCATTGGACCAAATGTTAATTGGAAATTAAAATAGTGCTCATGTATGTTATTGGTCCAAATTTGTCTAGCAGTTTGCCAACAATGCAGTATCGCGTGCATATTCGTACTAATTTCATAAAACAATTTAATATTTTGTTAAAAATTCAAGAAAATCTTAAGTGTATCTTTGGTAAAATTTGGTCTAGCATAAACGAGGTGCAACAGCGCATGCATTTTCGAATTAATTTCAAATAACACGATACGATCTTGACAAAAATTACAGGAAATCTTCGGTAGTAGTTCAAGGGCGGTCATGCGTGTTTGTTCAAAACAGGTCTAACAGTTTGCAACAAGTTGCAGGAGTGCATGTATTATATTCTCAGAAATAATGAGCCAAATACATTCCAAATACTTTAAAAAAAAATTAAAAATAAAAATACTTATAGATCAAATTTAACATAAGTTTAATTTCTAAGTAATATTTTTAAAAACTTTATTTGAGGTCGGTAAAACGTTTGCTGGGCTCCGCTAGTATCTAATAAAAGCTTTTAATAACAAGGAAATTTGAAAAGGCTTAATTTAACTTTCCTAATACATAATTCTATCAAAAAGACCCAAATAGAATGATACAGTAAAACAAAACGTTTTGTTTTGAAGAATCTAGGTCAACCCATCAGCAATATGATAGTAGGTCGTACGTAGACAACAGTGAATGCGTGAATCGTATTACGTCCAGGATAAAATTATATCCCAGGAGATATGGAATCGTTGACGCACGACTGGAGGAAAATTCTGCGAATGAAGGTTTCCTATTCAATTTTGCTGGCCTTATTATTTTTTTTTTGTTCGAATCTCTTTGGATTCCTATCGGAAATGTGTGTTGCTGACAGGATGATGAAAACGAGGAGCAGTAAAAGGATATACTATGCATCAGAGGAACATTATTTATTCATATGATGCACAATGATTAATGCATTGCAAAGACCGTTCACAACGATCGGCCAACTATAGGATATTTGGTGCATTTTCGCCCAAAAATATAAGCACAGAAAGACTCATGCTGGTATATTAAGGCCTCGCATGAACCGATTGCACTTCGGGTCTGTTTGGAAATATAATTTCAGCAACTCTGACGGTCGGGGACTATCAAGTGGAATATAACGTGAACAAAATTAAGGAAAGGATATTCTCTTCTGGAGGATTGAATGGTCATTTTGAATCTGGCACTAGATTGGAATTATTGTTGGGCGGGAAAATGAAAACGATAGATTATTAAATTATTATCTATGGATAATTTAAAATGGATCTGTGTTGATGTGTTTATGATGTTATTGATGTATGAACAAAAGACAACAAGAAAAAAAGAGGTACCTAAGAGGTAGAGTGGATTTTAAAATGACAAAAAGAGATTTTGTGAATTATGAAAACCTTAAATAAGGGGGCAACAAAAAAATCTAATATATGCAGAAATAGCAGACAGAGGAGATTTCGTTTAAAAATGACAAAACTGAAACGATTTTAGTTTCGTCCTGCTATGTTTTCTGTGTTTTTTTTATTTTTGAAAAATTAAAACATAGAAAACATTGCACGACAAAGTTGTTTTTATCAAAATAAAAAAAAATAAATTTGATGGCACAACAGCTCATGAAGAACTAGGGCCTAGTGACTTACAACTCTCAACCATTCCTGTGTGCGTGTCTGCAGGAATGGAGGGGACCTACAGTTTATTGCCGAATCCGAACGGCTAACGAGCGGCACTTTTCTGTGACAGGAGATACTCTTGGAGGATTTGTCAATTCCTCGCAAGAAGCAGTAGCCGTTTTTTCTTTTTAAATGAATAGGTGGCGAGACTGGGGATCGAACCTTAGACCTCCGGCATGACAGTCCATCGCACTAACCATCACGCTACGGCTACTACAAGTTGTTTTTATCACGCAACATATTAAGGACTGATAAACGACAAAATAAGTTAGTAACGAACCATTCAATGTAAGAAGTTTATATCCCTTTTCCAGAGGTTGATTTGCTAAGCTGACTATTGACATCAAGCTAGCAAATCAGCAAACAAAAGCATAAGCATAATAAACCATTGGATATGAGAAGTTAGAAAACATGGAACGACAAGTTTGAAATTATCACAACAAATGAAAATTATCCACTTTATTTTTTTCGACGAATGAATATGTTACTTCACTAACTTGACAACCATTTTTAATTCTTATAAGTTTTAATGTATATCCCAGGTATAATAGGGCAAGTTTAGGATTTGTAAAAAAATTAACTTCGGGATATTAATCAAACTAGAAATTACGATGATACAGATCAACACGAAAAAGTGTGTCCCGCAATTTTCTCGCAATTTTGCTTGAAAAAAGAAAATTCCACAAACTGGACTTTGGAATCTTAGCCCCGAATATGTGGGATATTCGCAAAAAAAAGTACGCTTTCTTAAAGGTTATTATAATTGGTCAAAAAAGATAAACTATTTTCAGCAACAGAAAATTTTTAATCATAGGACATTTAATTATGGAATATTCATTTGTGGTGTAGGCGATTAAAATGAACGAAATTCTTTGAACCAACAAGCAAAACCTTGATCTTGTTTTCAGCAGAAACCAGCAAAGAAAAATAGGAATTTTATCTATGTACTTATGTAAAAAGAAATCAACCACAAATTTGATACAATATTATATTTTACCATGTGTCCTGGTCAACGATCGAATTCAAAAGAGATCGATGCCCACGAGATTACATATTAGGTAGCTAACAATGATTGTAAGTACATGTATGTATGTATAAAAAATAAGCAAAAGAGAAAGAAATTAGGAGTTACTGTTTAACGTTAGAAATAATTAACTGATTGAGTTTGAGTAGATTTCTGTTTTATCATAGGGTACATAAGAAATGTTTGTAAACCTTTAGCAATTAATTATTTACATTTAAAGTTACGTTTTGTTTTAAATTTAAATTAATTTTATAAATTGAACAATTCTTAATTGAGTCTCAAACATCCCGCCCCCCCTGGAACGAGTTTCAGGACTTCGGTAAGGGTGCAAGTTTCGTAATTGGACGAAGATATGTTCCATTTGCAGTCCTGACGGTTGCTACACGTATCTGGTTGTCGGAGCCTGGATGGACAGCTTCTACTTTACCAAGTACCCACTTGGTAGGGGGTAAATTAGGTTCTCGTACAATTACTAGGTCCCCAATCTTTAAGTTCTGCTTTTCTTTCTGCCATTTGGGTCGTTCTTGGAGTGATGTGATGTATTCAGTATACCATCGCTTCCAGAATCCTTGGACCATACTTTGGAGATGTTGCCAGTGAGACAAACGATTTGGTGGCACATCAAGGTAACTGGGCTCAGGAACAGCAGTGAGGGGTTCTCCTATAAGAAAATGTGCGGGGGTTAATGGATTTAAATCGGAATCAGAGATAACACAAATAGGACGAGAATTAAGAATGGATTCTATCTGTGTTAAAACAGTATACAACTCTTCAAATGTTAGAACCGAAGATCCAACAACTCTCCGTAGATGCAGCTTTACAGACTTAACGCCTGCCTCCCACAACCCACCAAAATGTGGTGCTGAAGGAGGGATAAAGTGCCATGCAGTTCCGTCCATAGCAAGTTTAGCAGCGATGTCATCATTATGGGCTTGTGAAACGACCAGCTTCTGCAACTCATTAAGACAACGGCGGGCACCTTGGAAGTTTGTTCCGTTGTCACTGTACACATTTGCACATCGTCCACGGCGGGAAACGAAACGCCTAAAGGCCGCTAAAAATGCATCAGTTGTTAGGTCACTTACCAACTCCAAATGGATAGCTTTGGTTGACATGCAGACAAAGATGGCGAAGTATGCTTTGGAGAGTTTTGGTTTGCGACACTTGGACACCTTGATGACAAACGGACCAGCATAATCACATCCAGTATTTGTAAAGGGACGAGCAGGTTGAACACGATGAGCTGGCAGCTCACCCATCAGTTGAGTAGAGGTGGTTTTTCTTTGCAGAAAACAGGTTTTGCATCTGGAGACTATTTTTCGGATGAGATTACGACTTCCAAGTACCCAATATCTTTGACGAACTATAACGAAAGTTTCTGATAAGCCAGGATGAAGGTGATTGTTATGAATGTCTTCGGCTATAAGGAGAGAAACACGGTTATTAGGCAAAATTATTGGATGTTTTAAATTGAATGAAACATTAGCATGTTTAAGGCGCCCTCCCACGCGAAGAAGTCCATCACTATCAATAAAGGGTGAATATCGTATAAGTTTTGATTTCAAGGGGAGTTCACGATGTTTTTTCAAGTACAGAATTTCACTCCCGAACGAATTTTGTTGTACATTTTTAAGAACACTGAGTCTAGCGGATTGAATTTCGTTAAAGGAAAGACTGTCGAATTGTCTATCAAATTTTTTTGGTCGAAGGTTTGAAGTATACCGAATACAGGTCGCAACAACTCGGATTAGGCGATTCCATGATGAGACTCGTTCGGCTAGCTGGATGACCCAGCTACAATCGGTCGATGATGTAAGAACTACAGCTTTTGACGGTCGTTTTTCCTCTGCCGAGATATCATTGTGGGTTGGCGGATGCACTGAAAACTTCGTCGGTGGCCAGCACTCCTGCGGCTGTGACAACCACGTTGGACCGTTCCACCAGAGGCGATGATGTTTTACAGCTGATGGTAAAAGACCGCGGGAAGCACAATCTGCAGGATTTGATTCGGAAGCGATGTAATTCCAAGAACTTCGAGGGATTGTCTCAAGAATTGTAGCTGTACGATTTGCGACAAATGTTGTCCAACGACGCGGCGGAGAAGACAGCCAATACAGCACAATCTGTGAGTCACACCATGCAAAAATTTTACTATCTATCGAAATCGAGGATGTTATCATCTTCAGTAACCGCGAAAGCAGCAGAGCAGCACATAACTCAAGTCGAGGAATGGAAATGGGTTTCAGAGGTGCTACCTTGGTTTTGGAGGCCACCAAAATAGTTTTATACTCGTTTTCAGAGACTTTACAGCGCGCGTAAACAACAGCAGAATAGGCTACCGTAGAAGCATCAGAAAATGCATGATATTCGACGTTTTCAAATGATGGAAAAATGTTTCTAGGTATACGAAGTTCTTCGAAGAAATGAAGTTCATTTCGATAGGTAACCCATTTGTCGGCCAAGTGGATTGGCAAGGGATCATCCCACCCGAGCTTAAGTTCAGATGACCACAATTCCTGGAATAATATTTTAAACAAAACAACCGATGGAGCTAGGAATCCTAAGGGGTCAAAAATGCTAGAAATCTCTGACAACAGCGAACGTCTTGTCGGTGGATAAATGATGCGAGAATTAGAAAATCGAAACGAGAATTCATCTGATGTAGGGCTCCAGTGCAAACCCAATACCTTTATCATAGCTTTTGAGCGATCCGTGTCAAACCATGAGAACTCACAATCATCCCTATGTAATCTAGCAAGAAGAGGCCAGCAATTGGAATTCCATTTCCTCAATTCAAGTTTAGCATTAGATAACAGAGACACAAGTTCAGACTGCAAGTCTATCAGTTCCTCAGTTGAGTCGGCCCCGGTCATGATGTCATCAACGTAGACATCACTATTAAGAACGCTAGCTGCTTTGGGATATTGCAATTGATAATCGTTGGCTATCTGCTTTAAAACACGAACCGATAAAAATGGAGCAGATGCCGTGCCATAAGTAACCGTTCGAAGACGAAAATGTCCTATCTCATCATTGGGGTTCTCTCGCCATACGATTCGTTGGTAATCTGTGTGTTGATCCTCTACCCAGATTTGGCGAAACATCTTAACAACATCGGCCGTAAAAACATATTTGTGTTTTCGAAAACGTAAGCAAACTCCAAACAAATCCCTTTGAATGGGAGGGCCTATAAGTAACGTACTATTAAGTGAATTACCAAACGAATCCCTAGCTGACCCATCAAACACGACTCGTAATTTGGTTGTGGAGCTATCCGGTTTCAAAACCGCGTGATGAGGTAGATAAAAATGTTTTCCCTGGGCTATTTGCAGTTCATCTGAAGGAATCCTTATCATATGACCAAGATTGAGATATTCTCTCATAAATTTTGAGTATGACTCATGCAAAGTCTTGTCTCGTTGAAATCTTCTTTCCATAGAATATAATCTATTAACTGCGAGCTTCAATGAATCACCGAACACGGGAAAAGGAGATTTGAATGGAAGTTGTACGGAGTACTTTCCGTCGATTGATCTGGAGAATGTGCTACGAAAATGAATTTCAGCTTCATCCTCATTAAAGGAATCATTTTTAGCAGGTATGACTTCATCTAGTTCCCAAAAACGTTGTAAAAGAATATCGACATCGAGCGAAGAGTGAAGAGACGAGATTGGAGATTGAATACCCGGTGACGACGAACTAAATAGCTCCCCTGTAACAACCCAACCAAACGATGTATGTTGGGCAATAGGTAAACCTTCAGGTCCTCGAATTTGATCTCCCTTAAGAATGCACCAAAGCTTGTCTGCTCCCAGAAGTATATCGATTGAATTGGGTACATTAAATGATGGATCGGCTAGTTCTAAGCCACGAATATGAAGCCAACGAGATGAATCGAACGCTTGAGAAGGCAGGTTAGAAGTGAGTTTAGGCATTATATATGCGTCAATGAACAAAGGAGTTGTATCAAACCGAGAAGTTAATTTCATTGACACATAGCCTTTCGTATGACCTGCATCCGAAGATGAAACCCCAACTATAGGAATGCGAGCGTGTTTACGTGGTAGCCCTAACCTCTGAACAAACGATTCAACCACAAACGAAACTTGAGATCCTGAATCGATCAATATCCTACAACTCTGCAAGTTTCCTTGAATATCCTGTACCTGAGCCAATATCGTGGGAAGAATAGTTTGTCTACCGAGTCCTACATCTAACGAGTGATTGTTTATAATTGGAGCAACAGATGAGGAAGAAGATTGCTCAGGAACGGGTTTGATCGACGAATTTTGTGGCTGCGATGAAGAGGAGGAAGTGTGATGTGATGGCGAATGAACAAGTGAATGGTGACGCGACCGACAATCACGACAGCGGAAAGTAGAGTGGCAACGATTTACCCCATGTCCAGGGCGAAGGCAATTAAAACACAAAGAGTTCGATTTTACAAATGACCGACGAGATTCAACATCAAGGGCAACAAACTTTGGACACTGTGACAAGTTGTGCTGTTCTTGGCACTTAGGGCACTGCATTGAAGGTTTCGTCTGCGAAGAGTCAACAAAATGCGAACGTATTTGAGTCTGTTGTTTGTTCCGCGAAACACTCGAGCGTGGTACTACCGATTGACACGATTCTAAAGCGCTGCACCGCGATTCCAAAAATGTCAAAAATTCGTCAATGGTAGCATCGTCACGCGTACCGATCTTCTCTGCCCAGCTTTGCTTAGTGTCAACGTCTAGTTTGGCTAACAGTAAATGAATAAGCCATGGGTCACGACTATTAGAATTAATGGCATTAAGCCCACGTAAAACTTCATCTGCCGTATCTGCGATTTGTCTAAGCACCTTTACGCTACCACCGATTGCATTAGGAAGTGAAAGATATGTCTCGATATACGATTGAACAATAAGCTGTGAACGATCATATCTGTGTTCCAAACGTTCCCATGCTTCGAAATAATTTGCTTCCGACAACGGAATATGTTTGATAAGGTCAAGCGCACGATCACGGAGAAAAGATTTTAAGTAATGAAATTTTTGAACAGCAGTAAGATTTTCTTTTTGATCAACAGATCCCGTAAATGAATCTCTGAACGACGGCCAATCTTTATAATCCCCTGAGAATGAAGGAACGACTAGCTTTGGAAGCTGAATTGAGCACCGATCTGATGTCGCGTTAAGTTTTTCGAGAAGCGTGGTTTGCTGCTTTGCCAACTTTTCAACAGCCGAATCATTATTTTCCGATTTCAAATTCGCTTGTTTCTTACGAATCGTTGACAATAATTTCGAATGAGCCTCGAAAAAGCGCGATTCATAATTTCCAAATTCAACTTCATACGATTCGATTTCTTCACTTTCTTCAACGCTTTCCAGAATTTGGCTATATAGCTCGCAAAATTCTGACCACGAATCGTTTAAGCTTTGAAAACGAATTTCTAGCATTTCCAGAGAAACGGCACCTGTGATTGTACTCACGAAATCACGTGCTCGAGTTAAACGTCCCTTAGCATTCCCGTATTTTTGCTTTAACGAACTCATTTTATATAAACCGCGAATAAAAAACCTCAAATAACCAAATTAATTTAAATTTCTATTAAACCTTCTTTGCACCTAAATACATGCAGTAAATGTTTTTTTTTTTTTCAATTGCGAAAAGTCAATGTAAAAGCATGTACCCACGATTTAGGCATACATAACAATCAGCAGGCACACACAATCACCTTTTGTTCGCGAATAATTTTATTGAAGCGGACTGTACTGTTTTTTAATAATTCTGGCTCAATCAAAAATCCGACGCAGAAGGACCATCTTATGTAGGCGATTAAAATGAACGAAATTCTTTGAACCAACAAGCAAAACCTTGATCTTGTTTTCAGCAGAAACCAGCAAAGAAAAATAGGAATTTTATCTATGTACTTATGTAAAAAGAAATCAACCACAAATTTGATACAATATTATATTTTACCATGTGTCCTGGTCAACGATCGAATTCAAAAGAGATCGATGCCCACGAGATTACATATTAGGTAGCTAACAATGATTGTAAGTACATGTATGTATGTATAAAAAATAAGCAAAAGAGAAAGAAATTAGGAGTTACTGTTTAACGTTAGAAATAATTAACTGATTGAGTTTGAGTAGATTTCTGTTTTATCATAGGGTACATAAGAAATGTTTGTAAACCTTTAGCAATTAATTATTTACATTTAAAGTTACGTTTTGTTTTAAATTTAAATTAATTTTATAAATTGAACAATTCTTAATTGAGTCTCAAACATGTGGGATATTCGAAAAACGGCTCCGTGAAAAAACTCCCCAATGAAATAACCCCCCAATCCAAAAATGAAATAATTCCCCATTAAACAATTACGGCGTATAAACAGTGAGGTATGTATGGGGGGGGGGGGGCATGGTGCCCTCCTGCGACCCCCCTGCTTGGCCCACTATAGGATTTGGGGTATGTGCGAGGTTGGGTGTATGCAAAGTTTCTTTTGGATTTAAAGAATCTGGATTTAGGGGGCAGCATGCCCCCTCCCCCATACATACCTCACTGTTTATACGCCGTAATTTTTTTATTTCTTTAAAGAAATAAAAACCCAAATTTGGGGTCTTATTTCATAGTTGAATCAGGGGACTTATTTCATCATGAAATAACCCCCAAATTTAAAAATGAAATAAGTCCCCAAAAATCAATGAAATAAATCCCCAATTTTGGGGAGTATTTTTAATAGGATAAAACTTCCAATTCCCACATAGATTTTAGGGATTTATTTCATTTATTTTTTAGGGAGTTATATCACGGAGCCTCAAAAAACATAGGTACCATTTAGATGGTAACCACCAACATAAGCCAAAGATTTTTTTCTGTGAATCTGTAAATTTTATTTCTAGATCACGTTAAAGATGTGTAAAACTTTATTTATGGGATATTTGACAAAAATGTAGGTACTTAAACTCTTTAATAGATAACTTAATCATCATAAAAGCTCAGCTAGTTTCAGAAACTGGTCAACGAAAGCTAAGTGGGTCACCACATTGTGATAAAAGTTCGATTATTTTCAGTAATTGGTCAGCCCAAGTTTTCTTTTTAATTAATCTTTAAAGTTTTTTCAAGGTAGCAGTATGTCTACCATACGCTTTATTTATGGGATATTCGAAAAAAAATTTATATCATCTGATAGGTAGGAAACTTAATACTATTAATAAGGTCAGCTAGTTTCAGTAATTGGTCAGCCAGCTGTAAAATTTTTTTTGACGAATAACCTACTTTTGATCAAAGTTTATTTATTTATTTATATCAATGGATAACAAGATCTGATTACATAATTAGTGCTAATTTATAATTATACAATTCAAAATATTAAAATCTAATGATTACAACATAATATAAAAATTCATTTTTTTAAAACAATTTCTTTGTATGCAGATGTCAACTTCGCTATGTTTGACTAAAAATTGATAGGAGCATCGAATATTAAAAACAAAAATACAACTAAATTACGTACAATTTTGAACAAAAATTAGTTCGAACACAATTTTTTTTATTATTTTTTTTTAATTTTGAGTTTGAAAATTAATTTTTCAAAAAATATTCTCTCAAATAATTTGTATTAAAAAGATAATAAGAGAACGGACTTCGGGCTTTGAAAAAAGTAAGGCATAATATTGAAAGTGTTGCTGTAATTTTTAATGATTTTTTTCTATTTTAAGTCGATTTTTTATAAAATTCGCCTTCCCGCTTTAACGGGGGGAAATAGACTCCCTTCTTATGCGATTTTTTTTCTTGTATCGAATCAGCCTATAAGCTCTAGCTTTTTGTAACACCTTAGGTTCATCACCCTCTGTATATTGAAAAAGAAAATTTTCCATAATTTTTTGGAATTATGTTTTTATCGGCATAGTTAAATCCTTAAAAATAGCATACTCATTTTTTTTAATGTTAAATAAATTTTTTTGTAAAAAAAAGTAATGTATTTTGTTATGAAACCCGTTCCACCCATTTCTTTATTTTTGTACATTATGCGTTAACATCTATGTGTGTCGGTGGAAGGGTAAACTTAAAACGTGTGCCAGCACGTTGCATGTCAAATTTTGCATCAGTTGCATTTATTTTATGTAATTCATAATACGCTCCTGGATAAGAACCTGATATCTGAAACACACAGAACTGAGATAAACTTACTGAGCCAAACTACGAGATTCAAGGTAGTTGACTATGAGATGACTTAAAACGAATTAATTTTTTTTTGGTATTTCATCTCTATGCTGTTTTACTTTATTTAGCAAAACGAGATCACCGTCATAGTTCCATTGTCATTTTGGTATAAGCATCCCCATTTATGACCAAAATATATAAAAGCGAATGACAGTCTTAAACCAACAAACATGGTGATGATGTTGAAACATGTTTTTTTTTTTTTAACATTGAAAATGTTTATAGGATCGTTTTGACAGAGTTGTGGTGTTACCAAAATAATTAAATGAAATAAAAAATGAACTCCAGCGTATAGGGGCATCACAACGAAATTTTTGGTTGGTGTTACTAAAGAAATGATCGAAATGATTGAAATGAACACATGAATTTAGAATATGAAAAATGAACTCCAGCGTATAGGAGGACAACTATCAAATTTTTGGTTGGTGTTACTAAAACATTACTAGAATGATAAAAATAAACAAACGAACACAAGCGATGAATTATGGCTGGCGTAGGTATACGGGGAAAAAACGAAGAAAGAAAAGTATTGTTCGTCGTCAACAGGCAAGCTTCAGTGGAGAATGGTCATGAAGAATATTCAAAAAGAGATAAAAAAAACCACAAGTACATGGCCGCGTTCGGGGGGTACACAGATAGGCTATCTGAGATACTTAAGTATCGGATATGTTTTCGAACGAACCGGATAGGTTACCTTTCAAAAATCAAAACAGCTGAAAAAAGTTCAAGTAAGTACCAAAAATTATTTTTTCCCAGATCTCTGCTGTGTCTTCAAAATCATATGTTGTGTCCTTCCAATTGACAGATATCTTCATTTTGTTTATTTTTGCAACAATTTGTAAATGTATTTTTATGTTTAAAAGCCAAAAACAAACAACAAACAATAAAAACAAACAACTACTCAAGCGTCACCCGAAAACCAAAAGTCAGCTGTAATCAGCTGTTCCTCAAATTGCGCATAGGATAGTTTAGTATCCCGAAAATTTTAGGATAGCTTTAGATTTGCTATTGACAACAGCTGTTTGGTTCATCAGCTGAATTTTCCTATGGGATTACAACAACACAAACCTATCCGGATAGGTTTGGCTTGCCCCCCGAACGCGACCATTCAGATTCAGAAGAAGACAAATGAACAGACAAGGCAACCAACAAAAGTAGTGGATAGGTATTCTGCCAGATTTTTGAATGTTGTATATGTGTAATGTGTGTATGCATCTACATAGTTATGGAGGTAGGTAGGTTGTGATTTTGTGAAAATGAAAATGATAGGTTTTTAATTTTTTTCCATACAGAATACAATGCGGTCTTATAGGAAAGGCCAGTGATGCAGTTGAGTGTGCAAGCAAGAGTAGAGCTTGCTTGAAATCGATATACCTATATAATATGTAGGACAACAAAAAATATGCCAGAGCATGTTTTTTTCTAGCAACACTATTAAGACGAGATTAGATCAGAAATCAGTTTTATAAGAAATAGGTACCTACTGTCTTTTAAGCGCTATGTTTTGTCGAAAATGCATATTTTTGTATATTTACGTTTAACGTGCTTATTTTGCCGTATTTTTGTATATTTTTCATTAAAATCATTACTTGTAAGTACAGTATCTTATAATGTTTATTTAATAAATAATAAAGGTCTATGGGGTAGGCATTACCAAAAAATTAAAACATAACTTCAGGTTATGGCGAAAAAATTGGCACTAAGGAAATTTGGGTTGGAGTTTTTGTTTTTTAAATTAACCTATTTTTGAGTTGGTTAAATCGACTCGAACGATTTTATTCAATTTTGTTATCTAGTACTTCTAAATATTTTAAGGCCATGTGTGAATTGAATTTAAATTTCAAATCAATTTTAACCCAATTCGCACACGGCTTAAACAATAGGTAGAGATAGCTTTTGAAAATATTAACCCAAAAGTAAAAAAATCATGTTCCCAGTAATTCTGACTTTTTAACATTTTTTTCGTTGAAAGGTACCAAAATTTTTATTAGCCACGAGAGCAAGCTCATGGGACTCAGTCGTGTAAATTTTGTTTTTTATTTTTGATATAATTAATGTCTTAAATAAACCTATGTAGATGAATTTAAACGATTCACCATTACAAAAAAATGCATGTACCTATTTCAAATAGGTTTTAATGGCTTTTAGCCCCAGCAGATTGACGTTATGTTCGACAATCTCACTTGAACACTTCATATTTTTTTTTTTAGATTTAACGTGTATAAAGCTAGCATATACACATTAGCATATTCAATTAAAACAATAACTAGAATTGTGTGCTCTTTTTGTGCTATTTATGCGTGGAAGTCTCGATTTTTGTGCTAGCATAGTTTTTGTTTTATGTTTTGCTAGCTTTATATGGGTAGCATAACTTTGCATAAAAAAAACTATGCTAACACAAAAATCGGGACTTCCGCACAAAATAGCACAAAAAAAGCACAAAATTTTAGTTTTTATTTCATCTGATTATGCTAAGCGGCTTAAAAGTTTTGCTAGCTTAATATTAAGGTAACATATAGATTTACATAAAGCAAAAACTATGCTTGCACAAAAATCGGGACTTTCACACAAAATAGCACAAAAAGAGCACACAATTCTAGACGTTTGGCCTTACCAATAATCAAATCTAGTAAAATATTGCAGTGAAATTAACCTTAACGTTATGGATCCTAAATTATTAACCATACATTATATTCTCAATATTTTGAAGTCAGTTGAATATATGGTTCATTATTTATAGTCCACGTAAATATTTAAGTAATTCCATGCAGGGTTTATTATTTAGAGCCCATTCAATTATGATCCATTTTACTGAAATATTTAAGTCGTAACTAAATTTGATTATTGGTAGGGCCCGTTTAGATTTACATATGTCGTTCTTTTTAGTGCAGTTTTTAAAAATACATTACATAGGTATACATACCTCCATAGAATATATTTTTACAAGCAATATTAAGCATATTTTTAGGGCATAGGTATAATCATCTTTTTTTTTGAGCATATATAATTACTTGTTAAGGGCATTTATGTAATTGATTTTTAAGGGTAGAATTATAAGCGCTTAAAACTATTCTTAGGGCATATTTTTGTTTGCCCTAATAGGTATGTGAGTTTTGATATCAGATTAAAAAAAAACGATTTTTTTGGTTGAATAGAAAATTATGATGGAGTTAGTTAAAGAATATTAACAAGATTTATTTTTTGCCCCTAGAAACTTCAGAACTCATAATGGTGTCTGAAACAGCTTATTACGTTTTAATTAATTTGTAAAGATTAGTCATGTGTTTTGTTTATATAGAAAAATAAAGTCATTTTCAATGTCCCCATGGTTACTCTATGAGTGAAATCTGTAAATTTTTGTTTTTTTGCGCAGCGTAAAATTAAATTTAAATGGAATATGTGTATATTTTTATACAAGACTGTTGTATAGGTTTGTAACGTAAGAACAACGGTGCGTCAGTTCAGTTCTATGTTTATTTAGAACGAAATTGTTTATATTTCCATGGAGTTAACTCGTCTGTGCTAGACAATGTGACAACATGAACTTAAAAATGAATCCAGCGTAGTTATCAAGAACAAGATAATGTATTATTCAGGAAAAAATTTGGTAATTGAGTCAGAGGGATTTTCATTTTAATTCCGAATGTCACGTTGAATGCAAAGTAATTTTGGTGATAATACCCATGTTTGAAGTAGGATTAATTAAAACAAAAAGGTGCCATTGATTTCAAATCAAGCCTGTTATTATTAAACCTATATATCTTCGTTTTTAACATGCATCATGTTAAAAGTTTAAAGTGCTACAAACATTTATTTTCTTTTTTGTTTTTTTTTTTTGTATTTTTTTTTAAGAATACATATTATTATGTTATACTATGTATTTTAAAAAATTTTAAATGCAAAAATCTATAATTGCAAAAAATCAAATTACCAGATTTAACTATATAACGAAATCCAGCCATTTAAAACCTATCCGAATTTTTATCAGCCGAGAAAAAATAGCACCTTTTACCCAATTCTGCGATTCAATTTATTTTTTGCTCAGTAAAATGTGAAAATGCATGGTTGTTTTATTCCTTAAAAAATTGTCATTTTGGTTTCAAAATAAGATTTTTGTTTTTATTTTTTAACACTGTTCGGTATAGGTATTTAAGTGCTATTAATTGGCTATATATGATCAATTATTTTAAATTTTCTTGAATTTATTAAAATACTACTCTTTAACTAAAAAATTTGCTTGATTTGAACTTTCAAAAAAAAAATAGACCAAAATATTTAAGAATTTTTTACCTACATTCAAAGTTTGCTAAAGAAAAATGGATCAAAATCAGATGAACCGTTTTCGAAAAAAGCCTTAGAATAATTTTACGGAAATTATTTCTTATTAAAAAATATAGCGAATATATTAAGCACAAATTGTGAGCTCGTTTCTTGGAAAAATAACGTATTTTTTTAAGGTCTAAAAAATTTATAGTACGGCGGGTATCATTATTTTTGATATTATAATAAAAAAAAAACACTTATCCTGCCAAAATCCTTAAAACGATAGGTACCATGTTTAAGGAAAATCAATCGAAATCAATCTATCCGTTTACCTACTCTTTTATGGTTAGTTTGATCAAAATCTTGAGTTAATTTTTTTTACGAATCTATTACAGGCTATGTGTATACATTCTGTAGTTCCTAGCTCTTACATACGGCAGGAAAAAAAATGTATGTAAAATGAAAGCAAATCTTATCTAGAGTTTCTTACTTCTCCCCTGTATTACAGGTCTGCTGTACTTTTGTAGAAAATTCATTAAGTTAAAATTCCCATTTCATTTGGGTGATTCCGAAGAAAATACACAAAATTTATGATGCTATTGTGACCACTATGCAGTATTATATAGAAGATTGTAAAAGAAATCTTAGCTTAATTGTAAGGAATAAGTAGGTATATCAATTCTCAAAATTTGACAATTCAAAGTATTCAAAACCTCATCATGCAAAGTAAAATATCCCATCACAATCTACATAAACTCTTTTTGAAATGAAATAAGAGAACAGTTACCCAATAAATAACATTTTTTATTATATAAACTCGAAAATTGTACCTATATCTACTTATATAATATCGAAATCGCAACATTGAAGGTTTTTATTCAAAAACTCAAGTGCTAATCCTAAATTCCATAAACACTCAAATCAATGTAGCTTAACTGAAAATAAAATATTTAAACTTGCTCTGTTTTAAGAGCAAGTATAGGTTCCAAGAAAAAAGGGTGGACATTTTCTAAATTAAAAAAAAAAATATGTAATACAGAAATAAACCCAAAACAACCCAAAATTAAATAAAAAAATTTTGAAAAAAAGAATTTAAACAAAACTAAAAAAAAATTTAAAAAAAAGAAATAAAAATAAAACTACTCAAAGAGTTGAATATAAAATACACTGCCGGTCATAAGGTTAGAAGCAGGCATTTTTGAGAAGTAAAATCGATATTTCTCCCGTTACATGATGGATTAGAAAAAAACAACTATGGTAAATGAGAGACTATTTTGTTAACAACAAAATATAAAATTTGGCTATAAGAGAGATTTAGCTAATGGAACTTTTATGACAAATTGTTAATTGAGTCAAGAATATTCTTGACTCAATTAACAATTTGTCATAAAAGTTCCGTTAGCTAAATCTCTCACATACATAAATTTTATATTTTGTTGTTAACAAAATAGTCTCTCATTTACCATAGTTGTTTTTTTCTAATTCATCATGTAACGGGAGAAGTATCGATTTTACTTCTCAAAAATGCCTGCTTCTAACCTTATGACCGGCAGTGTATATAAAAATAAAAAATTAATATCGTATAAGTATGTACAGTTTTGAAAAAAAAAATAGAAAAACTTATTTTTTTTTTCCAAAATTTTGAGTTTCAAATTAAATTTTGTATTAAAGGAACTTTTTTTTAAAGGAGTAATCGATTTTTGACTTTAAGAAAACTAAAGAATTAAAATGAAGGTGTCGCCGTTGTTTAATTTTTTTTTTTAGAAAATTGCCTTCTGCCAAAGCGGATACCTTTTGTTTCTTCTTTCGACCTAACCTACACTGAAAAAAAAGCAAAGTCCACCCTCGTTTTTGAAAACTTGAATTTTTTAGTAAGTCAACATCAAACAACTCAGCAAGTTTGGGCGATATATATACGCTCATAAAGTCATAATGAACGTAGACGCTACACGCTTCAAAAGTAAGTCATACCTATACCTACAAACCCCGAAAAAAGTAATTGAACCTTTTATGCCTTTTAAATTGACATTATACCTATTCTCCCCCTTGTCACTCATGATATCAGCCAAATTGATAGGTACATTTTTAAAATATTTATCGCATGTTGTTAGTATAATACTGCTAAAAATAATAGTAGGTACATATTTCCTTACCTATACTTTGCGATATGTATCTAGAAAATCATCATCACAATAAAAAAAAATCTTTTATTCGGGATTGTAAACTTTATTATAATTTTTTTTTTTTTTTGAAAAATGTGTTTTTTTATTGCATCCACCCCACTCGAATTGCCACCATTTATTTGTTTGTAGAAGCGTGACCTACAAAATAAAAGTATCTAACAACCTAATTTCAGAACAAGTTCATAAAAATTCACATTCTTCTATTCCCAAACCTAAAACAATGTCCCATCGTATACCTCGGTGTCGAGTTCGAGTGTATCTAAAAACACAAAATGCTATAGGTTATGCAGTGGTGGCAAACCTTGAATTGAATTTTCTTAAACTTTTTATCTGAATGGGCTTAACTAAGCATAATGATGAATTTACATGTAATCAGCGTTTTAAAATATGTATCAAAAAACTAAAGCGGAACAGATCCATGCAAAAATACGATAATGAAAGATTATGTAAGGTACCTAATTATTCCTGACATTTTAAGGTTTTCGAATTAGCCGCGTTAACAAATAAAAGATATTAAGCGAGTTCAATACAGTACTTAGCCTCCCCTTTCACAAGAAGAAACAAATTGCTGGAGATTTTTTTGACGATTTCTTTTGATTGCTTTATAACTCTCTTGGACCTTTCACACGAAGAAACAAAATCTTAGGGTATTTTCTGTAGCTTTCTTTCAACGTACATACCTTAGTTGGACGCACACACGTAGTGTGAAGTGAAATGTCAAAAAATCTTCGGAAATCGTTGACCGGAGATATTTTGTTTACCCCCTTTTACTTCCTGCCCTTACCAACCAGGAAGCAAAAGTGGCTGGAAACTCAATACTGTTTCACAATGCGACGAGAAAACGAAACGTCAGCGTGACGAGAAACGCTTTCATCTTTTTCTCGTTATAAAATCGTTCCCCGATTCACAATGCAGCGAGTTCTTCACACCGACAGCGTAGAATTATTCGTGTTTGTCAGTGAATTTGGGAAATAAAATACAAAATTTAAAAAAGAGGGAAATAAAAATGTTAAAAAAAATGCTTTTAGTACTTTTGGGAGTGTTTATTTAAAAAAAAGCTAAAGACAAAAAAGGACATGTTTGAGCAGAAGAAGACGGTGGGAACGTTAATGAAGACAAAATTAATTAGTCGAGAAATAAAAACATTTATTTGCTCGCCATTTTCGGTATTTTATGAAAATCGTCGTCTCGTCGCATCTTTTTTTCAATTTTTCGAACTCATGGCGTGACGGGACGACGAGAAACGCTTTATTGTGAATACTCTGGTATATTCTCATTGCTTGAAATTGGTTTGACAGCTACGACGAGTTCTCGTCACGTTCACGTCTCATGCGGTTATCCATATAAAACTTCATTTTAATCTTAACTATTTTCGTATAGCACGCATATCATAACCAATCCAATTCATCAAATAGACTCGCCGCCACTGACATTATGAAAAGTAAACCAAAATTTGATTGATATTCATGTTTATCGTCGAAAAGAATAAAAAACAAACGAAAGTGAACCAAAAAAAAACGATGAAAATAAAATTCCATGACTCAACTTCGAGGCCGTTGATATTGATACGAATTCAAAAAAATCTGATAGGAGAGGGGCCCATATCTATGCCAAAAAGAAACCTATTTTTTTTTTCAGAAAAAAAAAAAAAAAAAAAGAATGCAAACATGACAGCATTTTTGATATTTTAATGCCTGCACCTGTACAATATATTATCTGATTGTTAATTTGAGTGACAAAAGCGGCAACGACAGTATAAAGGCGATAACTTTTGGTGATAAATATTATACAAAAATGAATTTGCACAATGAACACACAGACAAACTCGTTAAAAATAATTTATCACCTTATCTTAAAATTTATTTTCCCAGCAATAAATGCGCTCAAATTATCACAACATCCACACAGGTACACGGTAGGGTATTAAATGAAAGAGAGGGGTATATTAAGTAAAGTATAGTTGAGGTGAAGTGCAGACAATTTGTTTTGGAGAATAATTTGGGATATTTAAACTGAGTTGGGAGATTAGTAGGAAGCTCTCATCTCAGGGCCATTGTGTTGGGAGCTTAAACTTATTTGGCGGTAGGCCAAATGATAAGAACGATAATTCGGAAGGCTATGGGAGTTTAAATATTATTATTTGTTTTGGCAGAAAATGTTTGTTTAAGTGAATTTACAAATATGTAAATAAATTCAGTATACCTACCTTACAAAGTTGTGGAAAATTAATCGCATAATATGCATTTCAGTGAATGTTTACCTGCTGGAATTTTAATCAATTTTAAAATCTGTTTTCGATATAACTCCACCGCGACGTTGCGTTGGTAGAAATGTTGAAACTAAAGCCTTAACTACATGAGTCACTTTTTGCAAAATTACAAAAGTAAAAATATTTTTTGCAGCTAGCGCAGTTGTTTTGTGAAAAGGAATATACACATTTTATTTTTAAACCAAAATTTAAGCTTTGTGCATCATTTTTATAAGTTTTCCTGGTAGAAACACTATCCCAAAATGAGTTTAAAAATTTTCACTTTTGTACTTTTTCACTTTTTTGGCTTATGTATGTTGTTAAGGCTTAACATGGAGGACTTTTTTTTTAATCACTGTGTCTGACTCCGCATACAATTTTTCACCAGCGGCATACTGAAAGGTCCCAAAGCTCTTAAAAACAAATCATTATCTAGGTACAAATTTCTTGAAATTATTTAAGACACGAAGGAAAAAGGATGAATCCGCAATAGTGGATCCTGCCCGCAGTGATTCGCAGTCTATTTTTTCCACGTTAAATAGATGAAGAGAAAAGAGAGCACTACACTCCGAATCACTGCAGATAAAGTTTTGCAAATTTCATAATCGGCATAAATAGGTTTGCCAGATCTATGCTCATAGAAAAAAGGACACCTACAAATCAAAAATCTAAAAATAGAATGAGAAAAAGGTGCATATTTTTTAAATTTATTGGAATAAAAAAGAAAAATTTATAATAGAAAATACAATTACAATAAATAAGCCATTTCATTCATTCGTTATTTAAAATAAAACTAACTTTGAGAAATAGCATTTTTTGGTAAAGTAAATATTTTATTTGTCCTTAGACATTATTTTCTTTAAAATATCGGGACTTTTTTTAAAAAAAAAATTGTAAAACTTAGATATTTATTAGCAAAGTTAAAATTTTTACATTTTTCACTTTGAATCTAATCGTTTTTTTTTTCAGTTTTTTCCGTATATTGTGGTTCATTATAAATGAAAATGGAAATGAATGCAATTATCAAAAGTTCACTGACTTCCTGATTTTTTTTTAATTTTTTTTTTTAAGAGGATAAATCGATTGTTTTTTTAAAAAGATACCAGACAAAGATTTATAAAACGAATAGAGGACTTGTCCTATTAAAAGAGAGCGTCTGGTCAGCCTAGGCATAAATATCAAAGGCAATGGGTCTAGCGTCTGGTCAGCCTAGGCATAAATATCAAAGGCAATGGGTCTTCTCTTGTCCGACTAAATACGGAATTCATGTCCAACATCGAAGTCCATAGATATGGCACCTCACCTTTATTCGTTAAAAATATGACAAAGATCATTACTATTTTAATAAATGTTTTAAATTTCGATTAAAAGCCAATTGTTAAGGTCACTAAAAAAAATTTAAATCAATCGAAAACGTCAAAACAAAATAAATATCAAAAAGACAAAAAATTAACTAATGTTCCAATTTATATGAAACGAAAAATATGTTTAAGCCACCTTAAAGAGGTCTCAAGCATGCTCTTGATAAAATACGTAGGTATAATTTGAAAGAAACAAAAAAAGTCACCTATAACATATTGATAGCCCGAAGAGATTGAAATATCGTAACATGATTTTTCACTTCTCATTTACAAGGCAAATAAAATGGATTAAGCGAGTTTGTTTCAAAACTTCTTGTTGCATTAACATGCCGCCGCACGTCACCGAATCGGCCGGCCGCCCTGCCGCCACCGCGCCGCGCTACACATCATGTTGCGCCGATCCAAAATAACTTTCCAATAATTACTTTGTATTTTATGATTGCATTTTCATATCTTTCGTAATGAAAATTTGTTTTTTCTCTAATTCTGCCATTTATAGTCGCGTTCGGTTGAGGATTTGATAGACACGGCACACATGGTTTCAGGCCAGCAGCAGACACTCAAAATAAAACTCAGCAGAAAAAATATTAGTACTGTGACTATGCTCCGGTCCATAAGATACCAGCATCAATAAAGTAACATTTATTGCATCTTGCATCGCTTTTACAACGACTCACACACGACTTCATTGTTTGAGTGTAAATTAAAGAGAAAGGCATATAGGAAAATATTGTCTTGTAGTTGAGTAGACAAAATGAGAAGGACTATGACATAGGCATTTTGTCTAATTTATCTAATCCATAGTTATTATTTATTAATTTCTAGCAAATGGTCGCAAAACTATTAACCAATAATATTTAGGCGTGAAAATTGAAAAAAATAAAAAAATTAATTATGGGCGGGGTGAACAAAAAACTGGTAAACGTTTTTCGAAATTTCAAAAAAACAGCCTTTAACACAACTCCAATTCCGTTCTTTTTTTCGCCCAATCAAAATAAAAGACCATGATATCTATTCCAACTATTGTGACAGAGAACAAATTCAACGACTTTTTGAATGTGGTAAATGCTCTTTTAAGTTTAAGCCAGCTCCTTGCTAGTATCCTTCTTAAGGGTGCAATTATAAATAAAATAATGCTTATTCGTGCATACTTTACATGTCCCCACAGAGGAGAAGGATAACTTAACCAAGGAACTATTTTATGATTCTTTTTTTTTCAAGATGATGTATAGACAAAGGATTTCGCTTAAAAATACAAATCATGAAAAATACAAATCATGAAAAAGCAATTAATTGCCAATAGCTGGGTTAATTATTTTAAAAGATTATTGTATCTACTCTTAGTCATAGTAAAATAATATTTTCTCTTATAATTTCTCACATAGTTAAAACACAAATGATAAAATTAAGTGCCCATGTTTTTAGAGATAGATATTATAAATTCACGAAATGTAAATTGCCTCTGAAGTTGAATCATAAAAATCAACAGTTGTATTTTTTTTTATGAAAATGGAATGAAAATGAAATGAAAATATTTGAAGATGTCTTTTGAGAATTAAAATTGGAGTCAAGAAGAATTTTTGTTATTTAAACAGAAAGATATCTCTACATCAAGATTATAATGTAGAGGAAATAGAAAGACCTCAATGTAAATTTGTAGACATCATGAAACTCTGATGGCATCATCAATTTGGACATTATTTGTAAGAAATTTGAATAGTTTCTTTTAGATAGACTAAAATATAGATAATGTGGGCATTCGTTTGTTTATATATAATAGGTAGTAGGTATTTCTATTTTTAATTTTATAAGAGAAGTTGTTAAGTATACATTTTAATGTTTATAGGGCTTTCTTCATAAGCTTATTATTAATTTAATGCACTTTTTTATGTGACATTTTATGGGGGAACTTCTAGATTTAAGGAATTTATGTCATCAACATAATAAATTTTGGAAACACATTTTCTGGAATCTTTTCGTTAAATATGTGTACCTAATTGGTAGGGCGTATTATTGAATTCCATGAAAAAACAAATTAGTGTAAAAGAAAACAAATTGTACCACTTGGTCGTATACGAACTTGTTTTTATGTTAAAAGATCTTCTGAATTTTTTTTTTGGCACCAACGCTTTTTACAGTATGCAACATGTTTATACCATCTTGTTTTCTTAACAACAAAAATAAAAGAGAAACAAAAAATATATATCGTTGGAGCGGTTTTTTGAAAATTTATTTTGTATATGTATATAAAATTTTGTTATTATTATTGATATGAAATTAAAATTTAAATTTCGAAAAAATGATCCATCCATTTTTGAGATATCAAATTTTCAAAAAAAATATGATTTTTTTTGTAATTTAAAATTAAGGCCCATTTGCTGAAACAAAACTTAAATATTTATGTTCAACCTTAACGCTTATGTTATACTTTTTCCTTGGCGTAAACTGTCACATAAGCTCCTATGTTGAACTTAAATATTTAAGTTTTGTTTCAGCCAGTGGCGTAGCTAGCCCTTTGGGGGCCCTATATCAAAAAATTTTTTGGGGGCCCCTCTCTTGCCTGACTTTTTTTTTTAATTAACTAACACACTTGTGTCAACATATAAGATAAGTTGAATTTAACATTATATTTTATTGAACTTAAAAAAAATTGTCTTTGGACTAAAACTCCTCAAATTAACACTTTTCTTGACTTTTTTTCTGCAAATTTATTGATTAAATCTTCCATAGCTGAACAAGATTCCAATTTTTCAAGTTTTTCGGCTTCTATGGAATTGATAAATCCTATAACATAACCGTTCCTGTCCCACAGAAGCTGAAAAAGCTTCTTTCAGCGGTTGCTGTTTGTTGTAACCGAAAGCGTCAAAAAAAAGAAATCGTGTAGTGACAACTTCGAGAAAACTAGAAGCAAGATTATTCAATTCAATCACAAATAATTTAGCGAGTTCTTTTATGGAAGAATTTTTTGAATTTCGGATTTTAAACAGTAGTTTAAAAATTAAAAGCCGTGATTTGTTAAATTAAATTCTCTTAGGGTTTAGACAAACCCGTCGCTGTCCGGCTGAGGGGCTTTCACTGTATATTTATTCATATAATAAGCAACTCGTTATTTAAAATGTTACTCTAAAATTTTTTAATCTCAAAATGAATCCTTTAAAAAATACGAATTTTTGTAGAAGCAGTTTCAAAAATCGTTGTAGTGATTTTCTTAGAAAATATATTTTTTTATTTAGGAAATGTTTAAAACATTAAATACAAATAAATTGGTATGCCATTTTTAATTATCAAATAATATGCTCTTAAAATCATAACTTAAAATAAATTCATTTTCCCGTTTTCAAAATTCTGATTTTTCAGAAAAATATTCTGATTTTTTTTTTTTTTTCAAATCTAAAAGCTGATAAGCAATACGTTAGAGTTAATATTCAAATTTCAAAAATTCACTAAAAAAAAATATAACGAGGTTCAATTTGAAAAAAAAGTAACGAATATTGCCCCTGAAAAATTTGTCCCCATAATTTTAGTGTTTCAATTTTTTCGATATCTTCAATACTTATCGATATCTCCTACTCTAAAGGAAACAAAAATTCAAATGCAGCTATCTTCAGCTTCATTAATATTGAAAGAAAAATCGCTATGGAGGCACTGTTAATTATGGCTGAATTTTATTTATTTCTGTTAAATTCTATAACCGTCCTAAAATTAGTACACAGAGAAATTTTAATCAAGTCGTTTTAATCAAGTCCTTTTCGAGAATATTTCTAAAACATTTTTTATCAATTGTATGAAGGTACCATTTATTTTGGTAGTGAGAAAAATTCCGGTTTATTTGTTACCAAGTTTAAGAATAAAGTTGTTTTAGAAATATTGTGGGCTCAGAAAAAAATTAAATTGTTTTTAGAAATCCAAAAAATATTTTTTTGAACATTTTCATAGGTGAAATTTACTATTTTTACTTTTCAAAATATTCTCCATAAAAAATGATCAAAATAAATTTATTCAGTTTCAAAAAGCGAAAATAGTTTGGGGTTATTTTGGAGAAAAATAAGATATCTTGCACAATGACAATTACATCCTTTTTTTGCCCAAACAAAATAATACTTTAATTCAACTGATAAAAATAAAATTTTTCGAAAATGTATCATGTCAAATTCCGTTAATTTTGTCCTAAAAAAAATGGAAAAAAGTGTCAGGGAAATTTCCAAAAACGCTAGAAACCAACTTTACAAAAATTGACACATTCGTTTAAGATGTGAATATGTCATATTTTTATACATAATTAGTACCTACCTGTTTACCTATGCATTGCAAGCAAAAAAAGATAAAATACAGACCTACATAAATTCCACCTAAAGTAAAAATAAGTAAACACAAAAAACATATTTTTCCTCCGTACTTTAGACAAAGCATAATAATAATAATTATTATAATTAATAGATGTCTCTCATAATTCCATTCCAGTATAGGCACATAATAAATTCTATTAATTTTCTATCAATTTCATTGCATTTAGCATAATATCGATACAAAAATGATCAAACTAGAATCAGTTGCAAATTAATTTTTAATTTGATTTTCCATTTATCTAGGTATCCAAATAACAACTAGCCAAAGGAAATGCCAATTAAAAACATGAAACTAATTACAATTTGTCAAACAATATTATAATTTTCACACCAAATTAAAAAATTCATAAATACAGGTACAATATAATTCATGGCGCCTAAACACAATAATGCTATCTAATAATATTGTATAGCATTAAAAATTAAATTCAAAACGTATATTTATACACATTTACAATCTAAACAACTGCAATGTTCATCATCATAATTGTAATTAAATTTTCAATAAAAAAAATAAAACTCAATAATCGTCCGATATTGTCTGTAATAACACCTTAGGCGGGCACAAACATAAACTGTTCTCGCAGCCAAATGATATTTGAAGCAAAAAAAAAAATAATAATAATAAACAAATGGAAAACGTTTGCAATCTAAAAATAAACTATAAAATCGCTTCGTATAGTCCCCAGTTGAATTGAAATGGTTCTATAGAGACAGAAAAATGATGTTTCTACTTTCACACTACGAATACAACGAACTCGGTATTTCAACTCAATTCCAGCTGCAATAAAACCGCTGGATGTAACCATCGGTATCAGTGCCGGATTATAGAATCGAAACTTAGAGGGCGCAAATCTTTTCGGGGCTCCTAAGGTAAACATTTTAAACCTGCGAATTAAGGCGACATAGAGAAAAAGCTGGGAAAAACTAATTGAGAACCATTCTTAATTTTTTTGTTAATAAAAAAATGTTTTAAAAAATAAGAGACCAGATTTATCGAAGTGGCACGATCGTGCTTTGATATGACACAATAATTTCCTCGTGACACGGTGGCACGAAAAAGGTCAATATGGCACGTTTTTTATTTCCATTATTTTACTTAAAATGAAGCAAATTTTAGCTAAATTTAATGAAAATCGGTCTAAATTCCGTAAAAGTGGACAGAATCACATATTTTTTGACAATGCACGAATAGAGCAAATGATTTTCTTTGATTTTTTTTTTGTTGTATTACACCCCGTAATAAAAATGATTACTTTTTTTCTATAAAATAGAAGTTTTTGTGGGTTTTTCATATGGCACGAAAATTGGCACGTTTATTCAGAAAATATGGCACGTTAATTTTATTTCTGGTGGCAACGCTGTAAGAGACCTAGACATGAGCTCTTTGGCGAAAAACGGATCATCTCTGGATCCAAGCCAAACTGAATCCTCTGTATTCATGCCACTGGTACAAGAAAAAAGTTGAATTCGCCAGAGTTTTCTAAAGGCCACAAACGACAGATGGTCAATAATTGATACTTGTCGGGTTTCGAGATGTGGCCAGATATCTTTAAAAAAAAAAAACAGACTATCTTCTTAACCTAAGCAGACCTTAACTGTTCCTCTTGGTTGGAATCCCAATGGGTCACAACACAATGGGACCCATCACAAGAGCAGAATGGGTATTACCACATCATAGAAGACAGCACGTTCATAGAAAGACAGCCCTAGGAGAATACTTTTTCGACGAACTAGGCGACATCTCGTATTTTCCACTTAGAAACATTCTAAAATTCACGCAAAATTGCCGTATCACCACCCCTTCAAACCTAACCTTACCTAGATATGAGCACCTTAATTTATGTCACATTTTATGGTATTAAGGCTCTCACAAACCAACGCGAAACATTCGGAACGACGACGACGCTGAAGCTTTCGCCTGTCTAAATTAATTTACACGCGGTGATTGAAAGTGCCCACACTCACTGGCGCGTTACCAATAACATTCGGTCGTTGCATATTCGCTCCGAATATTTCGCACCTGGTTGCGAGAGCTTTTACGTGATATCATTTTTAGTTTGTTATATGAACAAATCGTAAAATTGCACAAGAAGTTTTAAGGCCTAACTACATTGAAAACATTTTGCAAAAAAAAGTGTATGGCAAAAAGTGGAAAAGTGAAAAACAAAAATATGGTTTAGAGATGCCTGTGTGCGAAAAAATTGTGTTTATGGTCTGTGAAATCAATCTGATTTAACATATGAAATAGAATCTTCGTAAGCTTTTTCACACACCAACTTTTCTAGTTTTTCACTTTTGCACTTTTTGTAAAAAGTTTTGAATGTATTTTTTTAGGAAATCAACTTTTACTCTACCCAGAAATATACTTAAGGGCATGTTAGAGTGGTAAAATTTTTTAAAAAAATTGTTTAACTTACCTTCTTGCTCTAATGACATTGATATTATTGGCACACAAAAGCAACCTTGTGTATAGATTTGACTTATAACGAAGAGATAGACTATGGACTATAAACACCATTAAAAGCAAAGTAAAGAATTCCTGTGGAGCCCTGCAGAGTAATACCGCCACCGTTTTATTCTTTCATATTATATCAAACTAAGTCCAGCCCTGAATAATGTCTTTGTCAGGGTGTTATTATCATTGAACTACGTGCCCCCAGGGATTGACCCCTTCTGCAGCCCTTTAGGGGTACTATAGTCTCATCAAAGTATAATGACACTGCATTTTCATTTTATATTGCTTTTTGTGTATGAAAGTCCCTATAAGCATTGTATACAGAGGAGATAAAGAGCGCTTCAGTTAATTTTGCAATAATAATTGCTCTTTGACAGAACAGTCATACACTGTTTATTTTGAATTTATTTTTAGTTTTCTATTTTATAATTTAGTTTTTGTTTGCAATAAAAAAAAAAAATATAGGGATGCTCTAGTTCGAATACATATTTTTTTATTGTTTCAGATGATTATTTTTTTTTTCTAGGAGCAAATTGTTGGTGTATGTGGTTGCACCACACAACAGAAATGATAAGCTTGTTAGTTTTGTTCGATTAATCAATTTAAATTGCTTGTACTAAATTAAATTCCCTATTGACCCTAAGGTGGGACTGGTGTTCTACTTATAAAAAGGAGAAATTTAGTTCTGTAAAGCCCTTTAGAAATTCTAGCAGTTGTTCGATGTTTGTTTTTTTTTTTTTTTGTTTTTGTTATTATTTATAGTGGTCTCATTTTCAAAATTAACACATTTTAGAATATTTTATTGTTTTTTTTATCTATTTTTTTTTTTAATGGGAAATAAATTAGTGAGGGGTATTTTCTGTACCAAGAAGTTTTAAATTTAATAAAAATGAAAGAGGATTTTAATACTTTTTTTTTATAAACGATTTCATATTTTACGCGTGTCGTAAGATATTTTGTTAAATTTATTTTTATTATGTATACCAAGTTATAAATTTGTTAGCATAAAAGTTAATATAATAAATTTAAAATTATTAATAGGTAAAAATAAATTAAATTAGTTAAGCAGTTGGGGAAAGATTTTTTGATCTCGTAGATACTATTTTAGAATAATAAAATAGAAAATAAAACTATCGCAATTTAAACAAATATAATGAATTTATAATCAACATTTTTTTGTAGTTAGTAGGACAGAAGAGATCTGATTTTTTTTTATGTGAGTAAACATTTGTTGTTGTGAAATGTATCTGTAAAATCTTATATTTTTAATTTTTAACGATTATTTTTGATTGATTTAAAGGCAAGTTTTGCGGTTTAAAGTAAAAATATTGTAGAGATTTCATAAAATAAATAAATTAATAAAAACTATATAATGAGTTGGGGTTTATAGGAATTGATTGTAAGCAAATTCAAAAAAAGATTTGAAGGATGAATGTTGTATTGGAGGGAATGACCGCATTAGGTTTGTTAAGAGGGAATTGTGTGATCTTGTTTCCACTACGATGGATTCTGTGATAGTTTTTTTCGGGATTCGTAACAAGTTTCCGACTACGATGGAATTTGTGATAGGGCTGATTGATGCATGATTCAGCAATTTAAACTCACTGATATCGACGTATTCTATTAGGTCGATCCCTCAAAACAAATTTGGGCGATTTGATTAGATTTTTTTTTTGAAACGCACATGACATGAGTTAAGTTTTGGGCGATCTTCTTTTTCAAACTTGTTGCGTAAATTATTACAAATCACCCAATACACCAAATTGCTCCCAAAATAAAAAAAGAAAATCGAATTTTGCACAATCGGAATACAAAAATGTCACTTTTTACGACAAAGCGCTCAAAACTTTGTATATGACAGTCTTACACCGCTTGAAAACCGCGCGGTGCCGTTGCGGACCCCCTTTCCGCATCGAACATGAAGTCAAATTTTAAATATTAAAAATTCAGGTAGGTACATACTTTAGAGTGTGGCTGTTTATTTCGAGGGGAAAGAAAACATGTTAGGCAAAAATAATTTGTCAGCTGTTATATTTACTGTCCTTAAAGAAACTGTGTTACCAATTTAATAACCAATAACAAATCCCTTTTAAAGAACTTCTTATTAAGTTCCCTTTTCAAGTTATTTTAATTGGTCCGATCTGTCGAATTGAAAATTTTGACATTTCTTCACGTTTAAAGGTCCCTGGAATCGGAATGTATCGTTTTTAGAAAGATGTCTGTGTAGTGTAGTGTGTGTACGTATGCGTTTCTGAACTTTTTTTTGGCGGCCTGATTTTATTCTTTAGATAATGACGCAGTGAAAAATTGGTAAAACTTACTTAAAAAATCAACCTAAAAATTTTTTTTTAAATAAAAAAACTGCTAAAAGTTGATAAAAAATGATTTTCGTTTTAAATATCTTGAGAACACAAAAAAGATATTAACTTAGGGCTAGTTTTATTCTATACACAACACCATAGTTGATAATTGATGGAATTTGTAAAAAAAAAATTCTATTGACAGTTGAAAAACAAAAAACTACATAAAACTACTAAAAATTTTTAAAATGTGTTTTTCAGCTAAAATAATCTCTATAACAAATAATGATATTCTACACAGAATACCACAATTAATAACTGATAGACTTTCTACAAAAATTCAATATGCGGTTTTTTTTTTAAGTCAAAAAAGCTGTACAAAATTTTTGAAAAATGTTTTCGGCTCAAATATATAATAAAAGAAATGAGCACCTACTTCTAAAGGATTTTCCATCAGGTGAAGGAAATAACAAAATGTTTGTGACCCTTAAAAACTAATTTTTTTTCGGGATCTTGTAATCTATGTGGATATACATAAGAAGAGAGGGAGGTTTATTATTCTTTGCCTGTTTTTAGTTCCTATGTATATAACATCACAGACCCTTTAAAATAAATAAACACGAAATGAGCTTTAGTGGGGTCACTGTGGCGTATACGTACTTACTTTTTTATCAGCATATAGCTATAGACTTATAAATCTGTACATCACAGCTTTAATTTTATATAATTGGATATATTTTGAATAACAAACCCATCTTAAGCTAAAATAACTCTTTATGTGAGTTAAGTCAAAACTTTTGTTTAAAAAATTGAAATCGATGGCAAATTTTATCATAGTAAAATAATAATTCCTTCGGCACATACATTTTTTTTGTTTTTCACTAACGAACAGGTCAAATTCGTTGCACAATTTTTATATATTCAGCTTTTCTTAGTACCACAAATACCTAAATGAAGAAATACCCTAAATTCTACAGCAATAGAAAAAAATAAGTTATACTTTTTTAAAAAGATTAATTTAATTGCTTGATGTTCAGCCGAATTATGCTCAGAAAACCCAATTCAGAAAGTATAGTTTAAACTATTTACGGGCTTTTCCGGCCAAACTTTCTAATTTTCGGCTTCGTAGTGTACTTACCTGTTTCAATACGAAACAGATCCAACAAAAAGATCCATATATAAATTGAATACAAAATAAATATTTAATTAAAAATTCTTTTGCTGTGTTAAAATTGAAAAAAAAAAAAACAGCAATAATTTGCGCACTATTAGACTTATTGTGAGAGTCTTTTAGGAGTAACAATCAATACACATTTGAAATAATCAAATGGAAAAAAATGTAAATTAAATTTATTTGAATAATTCGGCCTAATTTTCCAATATTTATCTCCGTAGTGTGTTTATCTGGTTCAATATACAAATCCAAGAAAAAAATCCCCATCTAATTCGGATGACGTTTAACTGACTTATGCGCGTACGAAAAAAAAAACTAATTAATGTCAAATTCCTTTTACCAAAAAAATTCGATTTTTTTTTTCTAAACAGAATCGAATTTCGATTTTTTTTTTAAACAGAATCGAATCTTTTCTTTTAATACAAGGGATTTTTCTAGAAAAGTCGAGTTTTTCTTCTAAAAAAATTGATTTTTTTCTTAAAAGGAATTCGACATAAGAAAGTTTAAAATTTCAAAATGCGCTTACGATTTTCGGATTTTGCCGTTCGAATTTTCTAATTTCTGGTCAAATTTTCGGTACCGTTGAGTGTTAATCTGGTTTAATACAAATCCAGCAAAAAATTCCCCAACCAAATCTGATGATGTTTAGTCCAGTTATGCACGTACGAACACAAAAAGAGATTCATTTTTATATATATATGTAGATAAAAAGAACACTCACCTAAAGCCCGCAAGAGGTATTAAGTAAATGATAACAACTGATAGAGTTTGAAAAAAAAAGTTCTATAGCAAACAGCCCAACTTTGGTCTTCCCAACTGACAAGGTTTTCGAATTTCAAATTGGTATTTTTCTTATAAAAACTAGCATTGCAGGTATCGAGTTTCAAAGGGCACCAATGGGAAGTTATCAGAGTGGGTCATACCCAGTCTCTTTTTTAATCTTTTTAGAAAATTTAACTAGACCAACATCATCTATAAACCAATAAGACATAATCTAGGGTAAATTATTGACTAAAAGTGTTCAATCCAGAACAAATTTTTGAACAAAACAAAATAGTTGCCACCTACCAGCCTTATTCATACAGAACAAATTAGAGTAGAGTCGTGACTTGTGTTATTATTATTTTTTATTATGTACTTAATGTAAACAAATAATTTTCTCTAGATTAAGTAATTCCTATCGCTTTTGTGACTCATGTTTTTGTGTAATTAAAACAAAAAAAATATAAAATTGTTTAAACACATTTTATTTTTATTTTCTTTCCCAAACAAAAATAAACTAAGTAAAGTAGGTTAATCTTATCTTAATGAATAGCCCTGAAAATCAGGTGAAACGGATTTAGAAAGATAACTTAACGAATAGATATTTCTAGAAGATAAAGCTATGCAAAAAACATTCGAGCAAAAAACCATCAAAAATTAATTTGAATATGTATTTAAAAGAAATGTACAATAAATGCTCTTACAAGCATATTGACTACTTCAGAATTGAGAAGATGACCCTGACCCGTTTCTAACAAACCGTTAAGGTACTCAATAGATTTCATGATTGTCTAAAATGCTTCTTTATATTAAAAACAAATAATAAAACAAAGATGATGATAAGTGTTTTCATGGTTTCAATTATTATTCTTTTTCATTGGCATCATTCAAATCGGAAAATGTTTCAGAAGAGTCAATAAGGTCAGACTTTAATAAAAAAAAAAAAAAAACCTCTAAGAAATGAAAACATTAAAATAGACAACTTTTATAGATTAAATTAAAGGCGTAAATAAAAATATATGAGCCATAAATTTTGAACCATCATGTAACCTGCGCTTAAGTACAAAAAATACCATTTGAATTCAATACACAAAAGGTTCCAAAGCAGTATTCGTAAGGCTTTAGTTCATCTTTAACATAAAAAGGTGTATATGTAGTAACATAGTATTAAATTTATTAACAAATCAAATTGATACCAGTGTGATATAACGACTATTATCCTGATGAAACATGCCTTACACCCATAAAAACTCCAAGACAAAGTATCTAATAAAATTGTTTTCAATATATAACACTGACGAAAATGAGACCCTAATTAATGGCGAATAAGACACTTGGATCTCGTCAATTTGACACTTTAATATTGGAAAACATCCGTTATACAAAGGGTTTGCTGTATGTATTCCATTCACCTTAACTCTAATTTATTCCCCTCGATAAAAACCGAAAAAACCATTAAAAGTTGACTTCCGATTTCAATAGGTCGTCGTAGTTGATAGACATAGATACTTTAGGTATGGGCCGGTCCTAAGACTTGAAATAGAATAAACAAAAAGGAAAAAACATAAAAATAGTCATCAAAGGGAAAAGTGCCCATAACACGAAGCAAAATGTCTTGTCTAATCAATTCAATCAAAAACGAACTTGACAACGAGAACGACCGACCACAGCCGGCAACGGCAACAAAATTATATAGAAAACAAGTAATTAAAACTCTCTTCTCTGTTAGTGATAAGCAAAGTACCTATATACCTACCCTACATAAACTTCCGATACCGATGATATAAAAATACGAGTAGAGTTCAGAACTTTCAATAGTCTTCTCATGTCAAACAATGTATAGGCGATAAAAAGAGTAAAAATAAAAACAAAAACGAAACAGTTATACCTACTGGCACACAGTGGGGTTTAATGCCCGATTAATTGTACTATAGCAATAAATCATGGAGAATCGAATCGCTTATGTTGTTGATATATTTTTCAATGAGGAAGACTTTGTTTAAATTTGAACACAAAACATGAGCTTAAGTTTACAGCAACCTAGAACTGCACGGATTGCAAGTATTCAGCTAATTACTATAGGAGTTCGATTTTCATTCAACACAATTTTTAAGTTTGCTAAAGAACTGTTTCTCTATAAGGCAGGACATCTTGTTAATGGAGTTTGACACCTTGATTCGCATAAAGTCTTAACTACATTGGCCACTTTTTGCAGAATTATAAAAGTAAAAATATATTTTTTCCCGCTAGAGCAGTTGTTTCGTGAAAAAGAATATAGACATTTTTTTTAAACCAAAATGTAAGCTTTCTGCATCATTTTTATAAGTTTTCCAGTGCGAAACACAATCCCAAAATGAGTTTGAAAATTTTCACTTTTGTATACTTTTTCACTTTTTTGGCTTATGAAGTTAAGGCTTAGGGTGTGACAAATACCGAAAGCGTAAAGGTAAAAAATCAACGGTAACACTTAAAATGCTATGCTATGCTTTTTTGGAAGGTTATAAATCACTTCTTTTATTTTTTTTTTAATAATGAAGTTGTTTTACTGAAAAGTTTTTCAAAAACTTAATTTTCAAACACAAAAAAAAAATTAAAAAATTGTGTTCAAACAGATTTTGTTCAAAATTTTTTCGTTATTAAGCTCTATTTTTGTTGTAAAGATTCAATGCTTCGATCAATTTTTAGTCAAGAACTGAAAATTAGATGCTTAAATGTCTTTTTTTTGTCTCTTTTTTTGAGAAAATTGAAAATAACAAAATTAAGTTTTCCTTTAATTCGATTTCCGTTGCACCAAAGATCCAATTTTACTAATTAAGTAGCAAAGTAGATTTCATTCTTTTCAATTTTTTTCAAAAGCTAAAAGGCATTTAGTAGCCGTGGCGTGATGGTTAGTGCGATGGACTGTCATGCCGGAGGTCTAAGGTTCGATCCCCAGCCTCGCCACCTATTTATTTAAAAGAAAAAACGGCTACTGCCTCTTGCGAGGAATTGACAAATCCTCCAAGAGTATCTCCTGTCACAGAAAAGTGCCGCTCGTTAGCCGTTCGGATTCGGCAATAAACTGTAGGTCCTCTCCATTCCTGCAGATACGCACACAGGAATGGTTGAGCCATCAAATTTATATTTATTTTTTTTTTTTTAAAAGGCATTTAGGCATCCGGTTTTTAGTGTTTGATGAGAAATTTATAGGGGCATTCAATATTTAAAATAAAAACATTACTTAATAACGTACAATTTTGACCAACATGAGTCTGAACAAATTTTTTTTCATACATATATTTTTTGAAAAATTTTTACAAACTATTCTCTCAAATAATTTGAATAAAAAAAATACAAAAACTTAGACTTCTAGCTTTAAAAAAATATAGCATGATATTGGCCATAGTTTTTTAATGATTTTAAATCAATTTTTTATAAAAAGTTGCCCTTCCTGCCTAAACGGGGAGAAATAGACCCCCTTATTATACGATTTTGTTCACGTATCGACTCAGTACGTACCTAATATGAAAAAAAATGTGCGAATTTTCTCAAATTTCATTCTTTCTGAATTGTTTATTTGTTCTCACGCGTACAACTCGGCTGAATACTTTCCAATTTGCATGAGAATGTTTTTGTTGGATACATATTGGATGATTTTCTCATTTTTTCGGTCGAAATTTCCAATTTCCGGCTAGCCTGGCCAAAAAATTAAAAAGCAAAAAATTGTATTGAAGGTACCCAACAAGAAAAGAAAGAAAATTCTTTTTTTTTTTATTCCATTTCGACTGAGTCCCACTGTACAGATGAGGCCACAAACTTCCCTAAAAAGTATACGAAAAACCCCTCAGATTACTCACAATGACGTTCATTTCCAAAGCCTATTCCAATTACGACAAGCCCGCAGTTTAGGGAGTAAAATCATTTTTCGCAGTGGGTATAGTTTTGTCAAATAAAATTTATTGATCTGCATCATATTATTAGGATCTAAAAGCTCATTCATAAATTTGTTTTCTTTGTTTACTAAAAGAAAAAAAAAAAACTTAAAAATATGAAAAAAAAAAACAAAAATATTAAAACAAAAAATATTTGTTTGCAAATTTTTGGCTTTGGAAAATTATAATATATGTATGTATGAGGTATTTGCAACTTTAAAGTAACAAACACAACAATTCGCAATAATAAGCCCTTTTGGATTCACCTTTTCAATTTATATACATATGTACGTGTGCACGTCCCTGCGATAGGCGGCATTCTGCGGCAAAATCAAAGTCAATTTAATTACCGCTTGTCTTTGACTGATAAGGTAGGTATATATAATTGTATATGTATATGTAAGTACCGATAAGGCACACTTCCGATTCACCCCAATTGGCTGCCCCTGGCTCCCCCTTTTATTCCATCATCTCATTAACTATCCACTTAAGTCAAAACTGGACAATTAAATATACTTTACTTTGATAAAACTAGAAAAAAAAAATCTATATTAAGTAGTCTTTTCGACAACAAAAGACACCAAGATAACAGAGTGATGGTGGTTGGGCATTGTGTGTATGTGTGATGATGGTTTGACATTTATCCGGGGATCTGCTTGGATAATTTTAATTAAAAACTTTCCCACAAAGGCGATTTCCATCACTGAAAACTTTCTTTATTTTTTATGGAAATTGAAAAATTAAAAATAAAAACACACCTATACGTACAGACAAGTGAAAACCCTTGTCAGGAGGAATTTTCTTTTTTCCTAGACCCTTATGTATAGATGGGTATAATCATTTGCATTGTGGGCTATAAAAGTGACACCCTTTTTGTTTTGTTCACAACCTCTCAACTGTTTTTTATATTGTCATTCAGTGACTGACAGATTGATAAACAAAAATAGAGATTCCAAGGCCATCTGTCAGTCAGATGTAATTGTGGCTTTGTTTACTCGGAGTTTGGTGGGGGGCTCGAAAAGATATAGTTGAAAAGGCTGATGTAAGAGGAGAATAGCTCTTCTCTGAAAAATCCTTTTTAGATGGAAGTTTAGAGGACCATATCGATCAATTATTATAGGTACATATCTATCTCCCGAATGAACAGACCTTAAGATAAGACAGATAAAAAGGGGTTTAAATTCTCAAAATGATGGCTTGCGAAATATTTCAACATTTTATTTGGGGAATTAAATCTCAGAGCTGCTCTAGGTGCTTTGTGAATCTGTCTTGTTTTTTTTTTTTTTTTTTTTTTTTCTTTTAAGCCCAATTGAATTGCTTGTCAAAATAATTATATTAAAATTTATGTTTGGAGCTTGATTTGGGTGTTTACTGCTTATGAGATGAGCAATAGGGACAGCCTCTTTAAAGCATGGTTTAAAAGTGATTTTTGTTTGACCTTTTTTTACGAAAGATTATGGCTGATAGATGTTGAGAGGACAATATGTTTTTTAAGTTGGTTAGAGGAATTTTTATGCATATATTGTTAATAAGAAATATATCTAATAAAACAATAGACACTTACCTACGGTCGTAATTATTAGAGTTTTACTAGTTTAACCGAAAAACTAGATCTATAGCGGTTTCGAGTTTTAAATTTTTCAAAGATTTGTATTACTTTGACATCTAAATTAAAATATTCACACATAGTTTGACATCTAAATCAAATCAATAATTTTTTTTGAGAAACTTAAAACTCGAAAACCCTATAGAACTAGTTTTTCAGTAAAACTAGCTTTGAAGAAAGTCAATAATATAGCCGTAAGTATTTCGAAATATGTATTCAGAAATATATGTACGTAATTTTAATTTAAAATAATGTATTTCCTTTGTCAAGGTTTCCGTTGCATATAAAGTTAGATCACCTTAGCAACACTTACAAATTATTTGTTTTGAGAATATAAATCCAAAGAGATCTTTTAGGGGAAATATTAACGGTACCTAGGTACCTACCATAACATATAATTTTTGAAAAATCTTATTTTTTTTTTCAAAATGACTCAATCATTTTTTAAATTCAACTAATTTATAAAGGTATATTAGGTACAGTAGAATCTCGAAAACATGAACAGTTTGGAAAGATGAACGCTTTTTTTACCACCATTGCAGTGTTCCAAAAGATGAACGGATTGAGATCTGGGTACTCGAATAGATGAACGCCTTATTTCTAATAATATTAATATTTTTAATTCGTTTTATTTTTGTTTTGGCTGGAGATATAGCTATTTCAAGGGGTGCCAAGCCCTATCATCAGTCTCTTTTTTAGTTGTGCTGAGCTTTAATCCTGTTTTAGTATGAAAAACTTTCTACATCATGCTAGATTTGAACCCGCGCATCAGATTTGCTTAGTCTTCGAAGCCGTATGTACTACGCATTCCGCCACTGATGACCACTGACGTCGCAGATTCGTAAGCAATTGGTGGTAGCGCTTTTAAGTTATTGTTTTTGTTCACAAATTCAATGAAATTGACGGAATAAAGAATGGTCAAGTCTAATAAACTGTCATTCTAGTATGAATAGTACAATAATAATAATAAGTATTAAATTTTGGTAACGGTACTTTTGGGCTTGGCTTACCCTACAGAAGGGGAAAGATGCCTCCCGTGAAAGATAGAGTTAAGTTTTTAAACCTTAAACTGTGCTGTGTTTATTTATTTTAAGATTCCATGTTCCTCTAACGATATTAGAGAATGGAATGAAGATGTAGATCAACTGCCTCCTGATGCTGAAGATGAACTTTGCTCAGAAGAAAGGATTCATTCATTGAAAAGGCAAGTTGATGCAAATTGAGTGAGGCAGATGCATCGACACTTTTAAGCTTAAGAAATTTACGAAAGAAAGCAATAACTAACGAGGGCGACTGTCTACTATACAGCTCAGTTGTTTTAGGAAAATGTCTAAATAAGTCTTTTTTTGTTGACAAACTTTTTTATTTTTGTTTTTTTTTTTTTTAATAAGATGAATTGTTATTTGATGTATGGAATGTTTTTATGTATAGCTGTATGTTGATGAACAATTCGAAAAAATGAACGGGGCCTGTTTTATATCTGTTCATCTTTTCGAGATTCTACTGTATATACCTAAGCTACCTTCTGATGCAATATTTTTTTAGTGTTAGGTACATTCCCAGAACAGAATGATTTTTTTCGTTTTTCCCGAAAACTGTTCCACTCATCCACTGATTATGATTCATTTTTTTGCCAATGTATAACTGTAAGGTGTTTAATTTGTTACAATCACAAAATCTTCGTTAAACCTTAAGCAAAAAGATGACTTGGCTTACCTATATAGTTTTTTTTTTTTTAGAAAATGAGAACAATGTAAGCAACTCAGACTCTTGTCTATTGGCCATGAGATGGATTTTTTTAGGTATTTTTATTATTTTAAAGATTGGATAACCATTCATTTTAACCTACGTAGGTACCCACCTATATATGTATCAGAGCTGTAAAAGACTGCAGTACTTTGGTAATGCAGTTAATAAAGTCGCAGTTAATTAACTTACCTATTGAATGTAAGTTAATACTGTAAATAAGTACTTTAACTGCCAAACAAGCAGTCAGCAGTCAGTACTAACATTCCGACTGTGCAGTTAAAAAAAAAGTTAATTAACTTTAAGTTAATTAACTGCAGTACTTTTTAACTGCTTTTAGTCTTTTTAGTCAGTAAAAAGTCTTTGTACTGCGATGATTTTACTTTTAGTCAGTAAGTATTTTAACTACAGTCAATTAACTGTAGGTTTTTTTTAACTTTTTTTTCTTTTAAATTTATTTTCTTTTTATTCCATCCTGTTTCTTTTAATTAAAAGACTATAGAAAACGTTAAAAGACTTACAGTTAATTGACTGTAGTTAAAAGACTTGCTGACTAAAAGTTAAATCATCGCAGTACAAAGACTTTTTACTGACTAAAAAGACTAAAGCAGTTAAAAAGTACTGCAGTTAATTAACTTAAAGTTAATTAACTTTTTTTTTAACTGCACAGTCGGAATATTAGTACTGACTGCTGACTGCTCGATTTTAGTTAAAGTATTTTTGTAAGTTAAAAGACTTAATGAAATTAGTCTTTTTAGTCAATTAACTGCAGTACCGAAAAGACTGCAGTTTTTACAACTCTGATATGTATTTATTATAAATCATCAAATCACATTCAAAATCCCAAAATTTGCTTATTTCGGAATTACTCTTAAGTTTAAATAGGTAGGTACATTACATATGTACCTACAAGATCTACCTGTTTCTATAGGATAACAATTCAATAACTCTTTCGAAAAAAAAATGCAACACTATGTTTGCTTAAGCCAAAACTCATTCCCCTAAAATCGAAGGTGTTATTTCAAATATTCACCCCAATATAAAATATATAGTTCTTATCCTACTTAAGTTCACCAACAATAAGGTTGAACACAATTACTCCAGGTATCTACTAGGTACATTCAATAGGAAAATATGGATAAGCTTCAGTTCAAAAAATAAAAAACAAAATAAAAACAAAAAAAAACTTAAATTATCCTTTTATTTGTAATTTTTTCCCATCGGTTAAACCAGTTTATGTATGGAACTCTTCGTTGGTTTAAGTCTTTGTCTCTGGATTTTGCGGCATGTGCTTAATGTGCGTGTCTTGTAATGCCCTTAACTGCAGAACACACGGCTTAGGATCAGTGCTGTCGATATTAGTAGGTACAATAGGAGTAGGAGTAATTTTTTTTTTTTTCAAAATAAAAGATGGGTTTAAATTTTTAGTATTTAGGGCCAGTTGTACAATCGTGGTTCAGAATTTAATCCGTGGTTCAGTAATTTTAACTCGCCAATTTTAGCAAATTAACGATGGTTCAAGGTTCAAATATGTGTTAAAAGCCATCGTTGAACCACATCAGTTAATCCGCCGAATTTTTTCGAGTTAAAATTCCTGAACCACGGATCGAATTTTTGTACAACTGGCCCTTAGAATCAAAAATAAACTTTGAAGAGTATTCAACTGATTGCATTTCATGTCAAATTGTTTTTAAAAATATTTTTTAAAAAGGTATTTTCTAACATTAACGAAAATAGGTACATTTTCTATTGTTTTGTTTTTTTTTGTCTTCTTCTGTGTGTTAATGAATATGTAATATTTTTAATCTCAATAAATAATAATATTAGGGTGTCCGTTATTTCTTAAACTCATTTTTTTGTTTGGATCAGACCAAACAAAAAATTGGTTTATGTCACTAACCCGTGCCTCTAAAGCCACAAAATTTAAGTGGATTTATGAAATGTTTATGTATTTTTGTTTTTCTCCCGGACAACTGCAGTTATTCTTAATTTTCTTGTTGATTTTTATTGATCATCCTAAAGGGAATTAAAAATTTAAGGAAGAAAAAATCTATACTTACAGAAGACATACTTCGATGTTCAAAATTTGTTTGTATGGAAATTTTGTTAATAAATTTTTTAATTTATTAAACTTTTAATTTAGAGAGTTTCTGATCAAAACAAAATTAGTTTGGGAAATAACGGACACCCAAGTAGTAAAAGTAGCTAGTTAGTGCATGAACTCTCACTATTTTAGGCGTGTTTTTTAGTTAGTAATAGTGATTAAAATTTTGCGTCATTAACATTTATTTATAAGGGCGAATAATTTGAAATTTTAGTCATTATCTTTGCAAATGCTAAAGCGATTTAAATAAAATAAATTTCATGATATTAAATAGGTTTACTAGAGTGTTCATCGTCTTCTTACTTCAAAAATGACATCTAAATGTTTTTCAGATTGAAAACATCACTGAATTCAAAATTCAAGTAAGTATCAATGTATTTTAACTGCAATATGATTTTTCTCTTACATGCTATTAACTTGTGAGTTTGAATGTGTAACTTCATTAAACACACTTTTCTCTCATACAAAAAAAATGCTTTTTTATTTTGAAATGATTATAAAAAGTGAGCAAACAATTTTTTTTTTAAATATGGCAGTTTATCCGTTTCAAATTCAAATTTTTTATTTCAAGAAATTAGTTGCTGATGAACGAAATATCTAAGCAAATATGTTCTTAAAGTGTAGAAACAAAAAATTGAAACAAAACAGAACTATTCCATAACTTTAATGTTGTTTTTTTTATATGGCACAAAAAGCACTCTAGATTGTGATCTTTTTTCCAGTTAAAATGACGCACGAGAACAACTTAAAAAACAAAAAAAGAATTTTGATCTCAATTACGCTCCATTTGGATGAAAATTGAAGAGCAAAAAGAATAAAAAAATATTAAATAATAACAAACACTAGCTAATTGGTAATTTAAATTCGTCGATATATTCAAATCAAATTAAATACAAAATGTCAAAAGAATATTCATTCATGCTAACCTAATATGTACCTACCAACAAATTTACTGACTGAAAAATTGCACAGATAAAGATTATTTGTCAAATAAAAAAAAACAGCATTGTAGCTATCAGTTTTTTATACTTAGTAAAGAAAAAAAGTTAAAAAAAAACGAACTATGTAATTAATTTACAAATGTAATTAGGTACCTATATAATCTGTTTTGCATGAAATAAAGTGTTTTACGTGCGTTTCATTCGTTTGTTGATCATTAATGATTAAAGAACAAATTATTAAAATATTCGGTCGAGGAAAATCGAAGATAAGAAGTTATTCCTAAGAAGAGTATACTTTTTGCAACCTATAGGAATTTGCAGCCAGTAGAAATTTTTACAAATACTAAAATTATGTTTTGAACTGTAAATTATTAATATTATTATTTTTTAGTTGATAGCGAACTGATATATTCGAATAAATATTAATTTTGTCGCACAATGAAATGTTTTCACTACTCGCGCCTTTAAACAGAATTTTAATTTTTCTATACATTACAGATAAGCTGCCATTTTTGTCTTTCATTTCCTTTTTTTAGTTAATTTCATTCTGATGTTTGCAGGAAATTCTGAATTGTGGAAAGGTGTTCCTTGACATTGAAAATATTTAATTTTAGGAATAATTTTATCTTGGTCTGAAGTAAGCAGATAGCTTTATTCTCAGGAATAATTTATATCTAACTATTAAGAACTAATTTTTGCTCTAACTGAAAAATAAGTACTAACCGACTCCCTAAATGCGACAATTGAAAAATTGGCTCTTAAGCATCTGGTCAAATATTAGAATAGAAATTTATATGAGCATTTAATATATTAAACTGTTTTTATTCTGATGCATGAGAATAAGAAGCCTTTTAATTTAATAACAATTTAGTTTAATAACTTTTTAATTTGGTTTAATGTTTTTTTTTTTTTTTTAATTTTAAGTTTGAAATTTTTTTTTCAAAAACTATAAAAAAATGAAAGAATGAAATAGTTACTTAAAAAAAGGTAAAGCATTATTATTATAAGTGTTCTCTTTGTTTTTTAATAATTTTTGACCCATGAAATTCTGCTCACATTTTTTCGTGAATATTTGTTTGCGAGTCTTTCCTTACTATCCCCATTAAATTCAACAATTACAAATACCGGAATGGATCTTCTTTAAACTTGAAAAATAGTACTTTCTCAACCTGAGAGAGCCAAACTATTAAAAAATAAATAAATTTGATAGCATAGCAGCTCATGAAGGACTAGGGCCCAGTGACATACAACTCTCAACCATTCCTGTGTGCGTGTCTGCAGGAATGGAGGGGACCTACAATTTATTGCCGAATCCGAACGGCTAACGAGCGGCACTTTTCTGTGACAGGAGATACTCTTGGAGGATTTGTCAATTCCTCGCAAGAGGCAGTAGCCGTTTTTCTTTTAAATAAATAGGTAGCGAGTCTGGGCGTCGAACCTTAGACCTCCGGCATGATAGTCCATCGCACTAAGCATCACGCCACGGCTACTACCAAACTATTGCTTATTGTATTTTTGAGAATAAATAAACTTTATGAAATGAGTATAGGCTTTTTATTTTTCATTTTATGGACTTTTTCAGTAATGATATTTTTTTTCTTGAAATCCTATTTTTCGTGCCTCTAGAATGCCAGAAAATCAGTTATGTACGTCAGTTGATGATATGAGGGACGATATGTAGGTACTGAAAGTTTTTAAATCTTTAATCAACTTAAACATGCGACTTTTTCTTAATTGTCGTTTGTTTAAATCATGTTTTTCTTAACTGCAGGTTAGATCTATTTGATCAATGATCTATATAATCAAATTCTATTTAGTGTTTATCAAAAAAGAAATTTATTCAATCATTCTACTTCAAGTATTGAATGACAAATTAAAATAAATGTCATACAATTCATCCAAAGCTACTTAGCAACAGTTTAAAAATTACTAAAAATTCTACCAAATGTGATTGCATTTTCTCTTCACATAACGTCATTGTTGATTGAATGTTGATATTGTTTATGCAGTTGTTGTTGAAGAAACACTCATTTCAAAACTATACTAGACAAACGATAGAAGATAAAATGTTATAGGTATACGCCGCAGACCTTTTCATTACTATATTTTAATTGAAAATTTAAAAAAATTGAACTGAAACTGTAATTATAAAAATTGTATTTTCATAGATAATCCTAGCATAATACCTTCAGTAAATTCTGCTACTTAGGATTCAGTATTGATATCTTTTCTTAATACCCAATCTGATGCATATAAGCTCATTCAGTATTTGTTTTTTTTGAACGACAGCCCTGCTTATACGACATAAGCAACAGCCCAGTCAGGGTTTGTTGACGTTCTTGGACTGAGAAAAAAAGACAACAACAAAAACTCAATAAATTCTCGCCCTTAAAATTTTCTGATATCTCAGATACTTTTACAGGTAAGAAACAGGACAGCGCAGCTGCCTTGTTGATACCCAAACCATAAATTGTTTTTGTTCTGCGAGTTTATATAACATACCTTTATTGGTACGAACCTTTTAACACAGGTAGATGTACCTACCTACCATCATACTGAGAGACTGTTCCATGGGTAGAAGATATGCAATGTCTGTAATCAACTCCAAGAAATTTTTAACAACATAAGCAAAAAGTATCTGTCGGATACATATATGATATAAAGAACTACCTATAGGTACATACATAAATATCTAAATAAGTATCTTTTGCGATCATTTTCGTTTTCTTTCTTTTATCTTCTTAAAGATTGATTGGAAATTCTTCGAAAATATTAAGGGGCGTTTCAAAAAAACAAAAAAAAAAAAACAAAATTAAATTACACGTTTCAATTTTTACTTACATTAAACTGTAATTTTGATGGGAATCCGATATTAATCCATGGCTTAGACACAATAAGATACTTTTTTTTTTTTAATTCGCACTTTTTCGTTATTCTCAACAAAAAAAAGCGCTTTAACCTCAAAACATTAAAGTCGAAAACTATTTTCACTTGATCGCGAATGAAGATGATGGTAGACAAGCAGGTTGCTAAATTAGATAGGTATAAATTCGGATTCACAAAAGAAAAGATACAACAAAAACAAAGAACTTCACATTTAAAGGTTGCTAACACTTTTGGAACAGGTTAAGTGAAAGGTGTACTAACTAACGTACTATACCGTGTACGTGTCGTATTTTAGTGGATCTTTTTTTTTTTTGTATTCCTATTTCGACATTAAAACTTCACACTCTTTCGTACCTATCTATTTAGAAAGATACAATTAAACAGGCCTTGATATTTTTTTTTAATTGCTTACGGATGCACTCACTAATATAAGCGACACAAAGACGCCTTGTTTTTTTTTTTTTTTTTGTTTGTTAATCGTTTCTGATTAGGTATATATTTTCTTTTTTTCGAAATAAAAAAATAAACAAAAACCAAATAAAACAAACAAAATAAAAACAATAATTCTATCTGATCACCGACGATAATTTAAATGTCTCCAAGACAAAAGCCGATTGCGCCGCGTTAAAGAGTCGAACTCAAACTGAGTAAAGATACTTTTCCGTTGGGTAATTCTCGTTTCAAAATCCGAAAGTATCTAAGTAACTCACTCAATGCTGGCTTAAGAGAATTTTTGTGCAATAAGAAGATTGAGTGAGTTTTATTTAAATTGAGTGTGAAATTGAGTAAGATTGCTTAATATTAGATATGTATTTTTTTTTCGAAACAGCTGTTGGTGTTGTTTTATTTGACTTGCATTTATGTGTATGTGTGATGCAATTATAGTGCATTTACCTGTATGTTTAAAGGTAATTTTTCTATGGACGATCTTTTTTCTTCTATTTTATTTCGGGGAAAACATTGAGTACATAAACGACACATTTATTTTTGTGAGGTCTGAGATAAGAAGTAATGTTATGTACCTTTCTGTATGTATCTATGCAGAGTTTTGTTGAATGTTGACATAGAAAAAATGTAAATATTATGAAACTAGCAGACTTGAATAATAATATTTGACACATGTTTTTGTTATCTCAGGTTTTGGCTAGAGACAGTTTTTGTGTGTTTATTTAATTCAAAAAAGTAAAAACTCTAGGCATTTTGAAATCACAATTCGGAGGCAGGTAACATCTTTTAATTTAATATTAATAAAAGTACCTATACATAAGTAAGTACCTTTTAGATCGTCAACGTCAATTATTCTCGAGAACTTATTATTTTTTATGGAAACAAAATTAAAAAAAAAGTTGTTAATTTTAATAAAATATCTTAGGGAGGAAAAGAATAGGTAAACCTCTTAGTACAAAATCTAGAAACTTGAGAATAAAAATGTTTTCGTTTGTTATAAAAAATTAAAAGTTTGTTGGCTTAGCTTAGACTAGAAGGCAGGTGAGGTACTAATAAAGAGTGATTCGCATGGTGCAGGGACATAGGGCCCAGGGACATAAATTCCAATTCTTATTTTTGGGGCTTATGTTTCACTTGAGTGGGTCATAAAGCCGAAATTAAATTTGGGCCTTAAGTCCCAACCAAATGAGATCCAAGCCCCAATTTTTTTTTGTTAAAAATGGCACGTAAATCCTAATTTTTTTAGGAGCATAGAAGAGTAAAAAGATTTCGCATGTCAATGCAATAAACAATAACTTTTTGTTTTTTTTATTTGAACGAAAATTAGGAAAAACAAAAGGCACAAGCACGATAGTTAAGGAGCCGCAAAATAGTAACGGATTTTTATTGAGGGTTTTAATTCAATCATTTTTTTCTATGGGAGGGGGGACGGGGGTCAAGAACCAAGCAAAAGAAACTTTGCACACACCCAAACTCGCACCTACCCCAAAGCCACCTGCTTGGCCCACTATAGGATTTGGGGTATGGGTGCGAGGTTGGGTGTATGCAAAGTTTCTTTTTCGTTTAAAGAATCTGGATTTAAAGAAACTTTCGAACCCTATATGAGGTTATTATATTTAATGGATTATGGATAAAAAAAAAATTTTCGTCTTGAAATGCTCCAAGTATGTATTATCATTTGGAAATTCTTATTTTAAGGCTTTATGTCCCTGGGCCTTATGTCCCTGCGCCGATTCGCATACGGTGATCGGTATGGTTTGGAGCCCATTGGTTTCAGGTGGTTTCGTAAGAATCACCGGATTGTAACGGAAGAATTAATTCAAAATTAAGTGCAGTTTTACTTATTTTTAGTTTTTCAAACATTTTTGTTGAAAAATTTACTGAAGCATTATTATTTAATAAACAAAATGCATTCGATTAAAGACAAAATTTAAAATTTTTGTCTTATTTTGCAGGGCCTCGCAAATTATGTAACCTACCATATTTCCTCGAGAGACTAATATTTTTTTTTTTTAAGTTGGTTTGTTTCTGATTTGATCCTGTGAATTTCTGGTACGTTAACCACTCTGGGCCAATTCGTAAAACAGAAACAAAATGTACAATGCAGAAAATTAATAAATTTAAAGTTTCATTATGTCATTAATGTATGGTGATTATTAAATTGTTTGTGGTATACTTGGCATAAATTTTCCATTTTTACAGGCGGGGAGATATTTTCCGATACTTGAACTTGAATAACTTTTTGTTCTTATGTTGGATTGACGGGGACTTTATTTCAGTTGATTCATTTTGATGAAAGAAACAGCTGCATACGGATCAACTGAAGAAATGGTTGCAATCTACATAGCGGGATCAATGAAAAACGATCCATAAGCTCATGTTAATTGTAGTAACTTTGCATTATAAAAAAAAATATCAAATTGATTTTTTTAATAATAGTTTTCACACCATGTTTTTGGGAAATTTTACTTGTGTGAACTGTGCCAATTTTCATTTGTGTCGGAAATTTCTATTTTTCGTAGTGCCTGTCTTTGGTGTAATAGTAAGTGCATTAGGCTCTTATGCTGGATGTTTGGAGATCGACTCTCGATTTTTTAGAAAATTGCTTAAACGGTGAAAATAGACTCCCCCTCCTATACGATTTTTTTTCTTGTTTTGACTCAATTACACGTTCTAGTTTTTTGTCACACCGATGATTGGTAAAGTTATACCAACTTTCTTTTTCTTAAAAAATAAAACGCAAATAAAGTTTTTTAAGGTGCAGATATACCTATACATAATATAAGGATATATATGTATGTACATAAAATTCAAAGGAAAAATTTTAAAATATGTATCTACATCAAAATAAAAAAGTACGTATACGCCCAAGTGAACTGTAAAATTCTACTCCTTTGGTTTTATAACTTCATTTCCAAGTAATTAATTCTAATAAGATTTTATTTAAAACACAAGACATCAGGCCCGTGCGCAGACACTTGGGGGGCGGGTTTGTCATATTTTTCATGGTTAAGTTATAAAATTCATTAAAAAGGACAAGTCATGGATAATCCTGAAATGGGGATTAAGTGAGACAGGCACGTAGCCAGTGTGGCATGGAGGGGGTGGGGGGAGGGGTGAGGGGTGAGGAGTTCAAGGCCCTCTTTCTTAAAATAAGAGCATTGAATATTAAGGCTCGAACTAGGAGGTACCTACCTACTTTTCGACATTAAAAAAAAAATATTTTTTTTTTAACTTCTTTATTTAATATTTTTATTTATAACTTTATTATAATAATAAAAAAGATTGGCGCAAAATTTTAGACGAATTAGTATGATGTTAAAGCATTTTTATTATGATGCTAGTTTAAAAACTGGCTTTTTCAAATTTTAAACGAGTTAGCATCGTATTATCTTTTTAACATTTTACTAAAGTTAAAATCGTCAAATGCCCATTTTATCTTTTTAGTATCATACTAAATCCAAGTGTCACTTTGGCAGCTACAATTGCAAAAATGGGTTGAACTGTCACTGTTTTAAGGCGTTTTCAGCTAGCAAAATAGGTTTAGTATGATACTAGTTAGAAAATGTTAAAAACTATAAGAATATTTTAGTAAAGAGTCTTAAAGTTAGAAAATTGTTAAGTAGTATAGTACAAAGACCTTAACATCAGGCTGTTTAAAATTTTGCTTATTATGTTTTCTTAAAAATGTAGGAAGTTAAGACGCGTCCTGAGTGGTATGCAATGTACCTACCGATAACCTAAATATTATTATTTACATTAATTCGAATTGAAGTGAAAAAGTGACATTATTTGTGTTATCCATACAAAGTTAACACTTTGAATCAATAGACAGTAAATTTAAATTTTCAGTAAAAGTAGAAGAATAATTCTGCCATTTAAAAATTTAAAGTACTTCCAAAGTACATACTTTCCTTTTCTTATGCCTGTACAAATAGAATTTCCTCAAGTTGTATTATCATACCGAGCTGCTTTTAGTTTAAGTTTTATTTCCACCTTACACCCAAGGCTTCTGCTCAGATCTAACATGCCCCCAATTTATAGACAATTATATATACCTACTATTGTCTGGATGTAGTTTTATTGAAAATGGTTCTAATATCGTTTAAAACGCAGTCTGTTAAATTTAAAGTTTAGATATCTGGCATCCAAGAGATACCTTTTCGACTTACTAAGTTTTTTTTATTCGTACTTTTTTTTTAAATTTTTTTTACATTTAAGACTATGGCGATGATTGCATTGTCTAATGTCTGCTTCCATGATTTGAAGGAGATGAGCAATCCGAAGCTGAATTTTGTGGTTTTTCGAACAGACCGCATATACATACCTACATACAATGTATGTACCTATGTGTTGTTAGATGTCAGATGACTCTCCCTCTGGGAAGGAATGGAAAGAAGGTAGGTAAGGTAAATAGATTGTTTGCGTGCCAACCTTTATCTTAAATCAGAACCGGCTTTATGTGCTGGTTTTTGTTTTGCTTTGGTTTGTTAAGATTGTTTTCGAGATTTTCTATTTTTATAATTCCATCGATTCACAGGTTATGTAGGTATACTTACTTGGCAGCAGGTCAGGCTTAAAAATTTGGGGGCAACAACGGATTTTGGTATGGTTGTATGTATGTATTTTTATCTAAAAATCCTTTAAAGTATGACAAATCGGATTCAATGGAGCATTAATTTTATTTTATCGAGATTTATGGATCGTGAATGTCAGCGCAAAAAATGAAACGAATTAAGATTGGATTGGACTTTGTTCTATCTGCGAGGAAAGTTTTTATTATAAACACCTTTTTTGCAAATATAAAGTTTCATTTGTGTATAAATACATACATATTATGTTTGAAGATGATATCAAGTTGATATACCTAATCTCTTTTGATCTGATCGGCAGTTAAATATACAATGGATATTGAAGGCCACGAGCCAATTGATTTTAGGATTTTTAAAAATTTAAAAAAAAAAATGCGTTTAAAACAAACATACGAAGGGGGATCTTTACCCCCTCTCCTGTCTAAAGCTCGGGCACTGTTTTCTGACTTTTAGTATGCCGTACCTGGGGATCACCGCTCATTTTTAAAGACATTTAACCGATACTACATGATGTTATATTTGCTTCGTTGACTGGACTAAGGTCTAATTTTGAAAATTCTTTTTTTGTTTGAAAGGTTGCTATTAAGGAATGGTTTTGGGGATAGATTTAAAAAAAAAAATCTTGTTTAGAAAGTACAATTGGGTAGAAACATAAATGTAAGTTAAGTATATCATTTATGTTTTTTCTCAATTGTACCCTTTAAACAACAAACTTTTGGAAAATTGTATCCCAAAAGCCATCCCCTATAAGATCAACCTTCCAAGCACAAAAAGAATTTTCAATATCAGACCTTAGTCCAGTCAACGAAGCGATTTTTAAAATTATGTTATATTTTAATTATATAAGAGGTAAGTGGTACTAGGTACATATCTAATTTGAGAATTATTGTTTTATTAATAGAGTGAAATAAGTTAAGGACAATAAAGGTATCCGATTGATAATTACTTCATTTTTGTGTTTGAAAGGTATAGAAATTGGAGGATGGTTTTCAAGGACCGAGGACTATATAGATATTTTTCACATTTTCAAAATTTAGCTCATCTTCCATAATGAAACCATTCACGGTAAAAAATAGTAGGTAAGTACACAAACTGATTTGAAACGTTTGGTTAGATTGAAATAAAACTTACATCCATCCTTGTTTTTTTTTTTTGTAGGTATGTACGATGAAGATTTTTCTAGATAAATTTTGAAACGCGTTTTTCAAAATGGCGATTGAAGCAAAACATTTAACGTGGTAAAGTTCCGAAAATATTTAAAATTAAAAAATCCAGTAATTCTATATTTTTTAGAAAAAAAAACTGTCGATTGATTTTTTTTCCAAACTCTATTAGTTATAAATTATGGCATTACATATGTGAAATATAATATTATCTTGAAGTTATTTTCATTGTTTATGTTTATTCTCGAGATATTCTAGCTAAAGAACATTTTTCAACAATTTTTAGTTTTGTTGTATTGGTTTTTTTTTTTTTTAAGTAGGTACCTATCAATTGAATATTTTACAAACTCTATCGTTTATAAATTCGGACATTGTGTGTAAACTTAAAATATCCCAGAGTCGATAACACTGCTTGTTCTCGAAATATTCAAGGCGAAAAATATTTGTCAATAATTTTAAATCCGAAGTCAATATCATTTTATGTTCTCAAGATATTCTACCCAAAAATTATTTTTTTTTAACTTTTAGCAGATTTTTTTATTTAACAAAAAAAAGTGTCAATCGATTTTTTTAAGTCTTACAAATTTTTCATTAGGCCATTATGTAAAGAATAACATCGAGCTGAAGTTGATGTAGCATTATTCGTTTTGGAGGTATTCGAGACGTAAACATTTTACAACGTTTTTTTTTTGTTTTTAATTTTTGTAATAGGAAAATCTTTTTTAAAAACCGTTTCTACGCGTTATCTGTAAAACAAAATTTATTTAAAATCAATGGCGCAAAATTTTAAGCAACCTGATGTTAAGGTATTAGTACGATACTACTTAACAATTTTTAAAACTCTTTACTAAAATATTCTTAGTATTAAACATTTTCTAACTAGTATCGTACTTAACCTATTTTGCTAGCTGAATACGCATAAAACAGCTGCCAAAGTGACACTTGGATTTAGTATGATACTAAAAAGATAAAATGGGCATTTGGCGATTTTACTTTAGGCCGTGTGTGAATTCGGTTAAAATCGCGTTAAATTTTATCCAAAGATTAATTTTTGACACTAGTGAGGTGAATCTGTACGTAGAATTGTCAAATTTTAATGTCGGATAAAATTTAATCGCAATTTTAAACGAATTCGCACACGGCCTTAGTAAAATGTTAAAAAGATAATACGCTGCTAACTTGTTTAAAATTTGGATAAGCCTGTATTTAATGTAGCATCATACTAAAAATGCTTTAACGTCACACTAAATCGTCTAAAACTTTTGGCCACAGACCAGGGACCTCGAAACTGAGCAGAAAACTTCAGAAGACGGAAGTGTTTTATTCTCTATTGCTCTGGTGAGCTCTCTCTTCTAGCCAAAACTACCCATTTTGTAATGTGAAATGTGGAACAGAATTTTATCTGTTAATGTTTTTGTTAAATGTGAACCCTTTGTTAATTATGTCATAACTTATGCCATTGAATAAATACAATTTATACAAGCAATAGAATTTAATGAATGTACTTCTAACGGTTGTAAAATATTTAACGTTTTTATATTTTGAAATTTTCCAATTCAAATGTATCCTCTATGAAAGTGTAGATGTCACTACCAGTTTTGTCTGAGGTTTTCGTCGAAACTAAAGCTCTAAACCTGTAATGGCTATTTGCCATCGAATACAAAAACCTACAACTACAGTACGAACAAAATAATCGTGGTGAATATTGATTTTCTACAAATACAAACAAAAAAACCACTCAACATCAACACAACAAAACACATGTAAACTTGAAAGTTGAAAATAAACCGAATGTCAAAAAAAATTGAGGTTTTCTTGTGCCGTCATTTAATTTTGATTCACTTCGATTTATTCACTTGTTGATGTTGGAAGTTGTGCGTTGTATTAAAATTTCAATTGATTAATCTAAGAAAGAAACTAAACAAATATTTTTTATTTTAACTTTCTTGATAAATAAAAGAATACCTACGAGTATGTCATCGATAACAGGACGAGCTCTTCATTATGTCTTCAAAGTCGGCGATAGAGCAAAAAATGCTTTCTTTTATCGCAGCATTCTTGGAATGAAGGTAATTTACTGGAGTATATTACATTATATTCTGCAATTAAAAAACCGGATTTAGATAAATCTAGAATTTTATTATCAACGTCATAATCGTTCGTTGATTAAAACAACTTTTCTGTGTAATTAATTACAGGTACTGCGGCACGAAGAATTCACACAGGGCTGTGATGCACAGTGCAATGGGTAAGTACATAAAATCTTTGTAGATAATGGGTTTTTTAAATTGGAAGAAATCTAAATAATTTATTTTCTATTGGCAACTTCTAGACCTTATGACAATCGCTGGAGTAAGACTATGGTTGGTTATGGGCCTGAGGCATCTCATTTTGTTATTGAACTCACGTACAATTACGGAGTGAAGAGCTATGAAATGGGTAAGTTGCTAAATAAAGATTTTATCTGGCCGTGTGTCGTTGCATTCAAAATTTCAATTATTGATTTTTACTAGTGCCAAAAATTAAACCAAATTTAATGCGATTCTAACTAATTCAATTGACGCGGGCAAAGTAGGTAATTACCTATGTTTTAAATTTTTAAACGACAGACATACCTACCTATACATCCTACTACCACCGGCCGGCCCGTGTGCCATTGCTTTATTTGAATAAATCTTTCAAGCCTTCGTTTTGTTAATTTGTATTGTTAAGTCTAATTTATGTCCTATATTTCTATTGTTTTCAAATATCAGCTCTAGTCTTTCCAATCAAAGTAGCTACCCTTGTAATTTTACTTGAAATTTTACTTACACTTTATATAATTGACTGACACTACATATACCTAAGTAATTGTAAATAAAATGGAAATCTTAAAAGTATGTGGCCATTAATAAATAAATACCCATACCATGATAGAGTTACAACACACGCATTCCACGAAGAAATCTCACAGAGAAATTAATTCAATATTATTTCATCTCAGTATTGTCCTCAAGTACATTTTTTTTACCTTCAAAAATAAAAATCTGAGCACTCAGAAACTTTGACTAGATAAATCTATTTTGAAGCATTTCTTATCTGTTTAAAATGATTACATAATAATGTATGTAGTGTATATACATACATACATTATTGTTGCGAATACTAAAACAAACGACGTAAAACTTACGATTGCGAGTGGTTAGAAATATACCTAATTATTCACTAAATAAACTCTAATTCTTCACTATTTTTTAGGAATTGAAGTTTAATCAATAAGTACCTATGTATGTTCTCGTTGTGATAAAGAGATAAATAGACATAGTTTTATTTTCTTGGAAAATACAAAGTTATAAAATAGGACTACAACTGTTGTCTGTCTGTCTGTCATGTTTATAGCTTAACTATTTTAAATTATAGCTTAATTTGAATTTAAGTAAAACTGGTTCGCTTTATATTAATACCAATTAATTGTAAACCCAACACGGACCATTTTGTAAATACTTTTTTCAGTATATTTTTAGAATTTATACAATTTTAAGTATCGTTTCAATTCCAAGAAATATATTCTACGTAACATGTTTGTTTTGTGTCAGTTGCTTCATGATAACTTATCGTTGTCAATTTATAAACAACCTAAGAGTCATCAAATTTCTTGAATTTGAGTCATCAATCTAGTTTGCACATCTGAAAAGGATAGGTTGCACTATTTGTCATCGCAAAAGCCTTTCACATTTCTTTCTTAAACTTATCCAAAATCATTATGATTACATGTTTCCATTCAATATTGTTTATTTTAAATCTTATGAATTATGTACAAGCAAAGAATATAAAGTTACCAAGAAGTCGCATCTCATACAAATTTTCTACTGAAAATGCCGGGTTCCAATGTTGGAACCCGCACTTTGGCTTTTTTATGGGCTTTTCAATAATTCTCTCAGTGCTTTTAAAATGAGACACCACACACATTGAAACAGTCTGATTATTTGTCCTTGAAAAGCCCATAAAAAAAGCAAAAGCTCTGAGAGCAGGCCGCAATATTCGAACCCACCATATAAAAATGTGCAGTAAAAAAATTGTATGAGATGCGCCTTCTTGGTAACTTTATTTTCTTTGGTACAAGGCATTCAAAAAAAAAAAAACATTTTTTAAACAAAGTCGACAACTTTCAAGTGTTTTTGTAATATGTAGAAATATCAAATGCTCAGTTCATGCAATGGGAGAGAACAAACCCCAATTAAAATTAAAAAAAAAAATATTTAATTATTCACACAAAAACTAAGTTGGCACGCACTTAAGATATAATCCTTAAGCGCTAAGTGCTTAAAACTAGTGTGGGCGATCAAATAATATTCATTGGGGATACTTATTCAAGGCCATCACAAATTCAAGCGCCATAGCGTAAAAAATCTGCTTTGGTTTGTCATTTGGGCTTTAATAGGATGTTAATTTTCTTGTTAAAAAAAAACTTGTAAGGAAAACATAATAAATAAAAAATGTCTACATGTCCATGTCAGTAATTGAAGTCATTCAAGTTAAGAGTACACTGAAAAAATAAATAAAATAAATTTGATGGCACAACAGCTCATGAAGAACTAGGGCCTAGTGACTTACAACTCTCAACATTCCTGTGCGTGTCTGCAGGAATAGAGGGGACCTACAGTTTATTGCCGAATCCGAACGGCTAACGAGCGGCACTTTTCTGTGACAGGAGATACTCTTGGAGGATTTGTCAATTCCTCGCAAGAGGCAGTAGCCGTTTTTTTTTTTTTTTTTAAATAAATAGGTGGCGAGGCTGGGGATCGAACCTTAGACCTCCGGCATGACAGTCCATCGCACTAACCATCACGCCACGGCTACTACTAAGAGTACACTGACGGTTACTTTTCAAATTTGCCCCAACCAACCCTCAGCACACGGGAGCTCGGAGGATGTAGTACTTTTATTGCTTATATTGATTGTTCAACTCAAACCCTGAATTGTGGTGCATTATTTCTAATTTCTCTTTCTTGAGCTGAAATCCGCGCTAAAAATATTTCAACCTTTCCACTAGTCTCGAGCAATTCATTTTTGTATAAGTTCTAAAGACTTCAAGTTTGGCTTTAAAATATGATTATAGTTAGACCGAGAGTTTGGGTTTCGTTTCCTCAATAAATTATTTCGCAGTACATTGATCGATTGATAGAAGAAAGAAAGAAGTTTATGTATTTGCTGAGCAATCGTACCTTGTCTTTTTCACTTGCTTCCTTACAGTTATGAAGCAAAACTTATTATCGTATAGAGACGTTTAACTTGTAGTTAAATGTAATCTTTATTTTGTCTAAATTCCTTAAAAAAACACCTTTTGATTATCTATCATTTATCTTACTCTTCATTTCGCAAAGCACATGGAAGAATTAAAAGTCTCGCACCTTCATAAGTAGCTTCCATAAACAAAGTAATCATTGTCGGTGAAAATAGCTATTCAACAAAATCAACACCGATAAAAAAGTACGCCATTTTTTTTAAACTGTCTAAGCCTATATGATTTTGTGAGATTGTTTATTTTTTGTTGTCTGAACGCATACAAATCTCAAAATCTTACCTATGATAGCCCATTTTTTTATTTTTGTTTAAGTCTAAATTCCGAATATGGCATCGAACTTAGTCATTTTATATTCGAAAGTAGAGATAACTGATAAAAGTTGTGGTGAAATACGATTAGTTAAGTATGTATTTAATTTCTGCCGCGCAAAATTTTTTTTACCAAGCCCAATAGGCTTGAGTTTTAGGCTTATCATGGATCTTTTGATTAAGTAGAACTGTTTTTTTTAGAATTTAGTTACATCATTGTTTTTTCATTCCAAGGCCAATTGCAATTTGGTTTTTTTTTTTTTTTTCAAAGTCATTGGTGGACTAAATATATTTTGAAGTGGTATCATGTGCTCTTGGTGTGTCCCATCACGTGTGTTGTTAACGAAGTTAACAAATCAGCAGCCTATAGTATCTGCTTAGATACCAGTATGATGTGCAAGAATTTTTAATTTGGTTTTGAAAATATGTAATAGAAAGATAAAATCGATTAGAAAATATTGTTTATTCTGTTAAATAATTACCCCAATTGAGAGAAATATTTTACAAGACCTTAAGATTGACTTTTCAAAGTTGTTGTTACTTGCGATTAACAATATTTAAAATAGTATAATAAAGCTAGTTTTGGAACCTAACATTACAATGATAAAGAACACGAAGTTGATCCCGCAAGTATGTCACAGAGTGATTCACCTAAGCTAGAGCTTGTAGGCTGGGTCGAGATAAGAAAAAAATCATATGGTGGGGGGGGGGGGGGGGGTCTATTTTACTCCGTTTAGCCGGGATGGTCAATGCCATGATATACCTTTTTGTAAAGCCAGACATTTCTTCTTTTATTTTATTTTTTAATAAATCTGTTTTAAGGAATAGTTTTTGAAATTTAAATTTTTAAAATCAAAATTAAAAAAAAATAAAACGCACAACTGAATCGCAAAAACTTGCTCTTGTAGTAAAAGTTTCTTCGAATTTTAAAGATTGAGTGTGATAAAAGTAAATAATTTTTTATGTGAGCCTTAAGTTTAAACTAGTAGGTACCTATTATACATTATAGAGGTTAGATTGAAAAATTATTAAAAATCAACATAATTCGAATTAAATTTATTAAAAAAATCTTCTAAAATTGTTTTGAGAGCCAAAAGAAAGTACACCATCTGATTTATTTAACTAATCTCAGTTTTGGAGAAAAAAAATTTAAAATCGTAGGAGCGGTTTTTTTTTTAAATTAATTTTTTATATATAAAATTTTGTAAACATTTTTAAGAAAAAAAAATTGGTACACAATTTTTTAGTATTTATTTATGTTGAATTAAAAATTCAATTTCGAAAATAATTATCTACCCATTTTTGAAATATCGAATTTTCAAAAAAAAATTGAAATTTTTTTTAAAAATCCAAAATTAGTTTTTTTGAAAATTTTGATATGCAGTGTTATTTCAAATTTTAAGAACCTTTTGTATAAAAATTTAATTTAAATCGGTAACACACATAATAAGATAGTCCAACATAAAGAAAATGGTTCTATGAGAGGTACTGTTAATAATAGCTAACTGTAAATTTTGTTTTTGGTAGATCGTAGACCATACTAATATTAGTATTTAGAACAATTTTAATCAAAATCGTAGGAGTCGTTTTCGAGAAAATTTTTATTTCCTGTAACGGTTTTTTAACATTTATATGGAAGGTACCGTTAATTTTGACTATAAGAAAAATTTTTGTTCAAAATATTTTAGATAATGTTAAAAAACCGCTTGTTACCAAGTTTCATAAAAACCAACAAAGTCGTTTTCGATTTATTTGGTTTTCAAAAAAAAAATTTGAAACTTTTTTTAAAAATCAAAAAAAAAAAATTTGAAAATTTTGGTATACAATACTTTTTAAATTTTTCAGAAGATTCTCCTTAAAAAATTATCAAAATCAGTTTATTCCTTTTCTAGAAAAACGAAATATAAAAAAATGAGAGGTACCATTTAAAACCATTTTTTGGAAATTTAATTTTTACAAAAAGGTAGCATAATGTACATACCTAATAAAATTTTTTGATTTTTTTTTTTAAATCTGTCGAGCCATTTTTGAGAAAAATAAGATTTTCCAAAAATGCTAAAAAAAAAATTATATGGCAGGTACCGTTATTTTTGGTCCTAAAAATAAAAGAAAAAACGTGTCGGGGTAATGTCCCGAAAACACTTTATACCAAGTTCAATTAAAATCGGCCCATGGGCTTAGGCTGTATAGGCAAGTCCACAGACAGACATACTGATCTTTTTTCAAAATTTTACGTAATTAAGTATTAATTTTGTTTTCAAAATTCAATGCTCTTATTAGTTTTTAATCTAAAACAAAAAACCGGATGCTTAAATGTCTTTTAGTTTCAGGAGGGACAATTTTCTAAAAGAATTGACTTAAAACAGAAAAAAAATTATTAAAAAAACAACTACTGTAACCATCACAACGGCATGCTATACCTTTTTGTAAAGCCAGAAATCTCTGCCTTTATTTTTTAATGAACAGTTTTTCAAAAATTAATTTTCAAACTTAAATTTTTGAAAAAAAAAATTAAGAAATTGTATTGAAAATAAATTTTGTTCAAAATTTTAATTTATTCAGTACTATTTTTGTTTTTAATATTCGATGCTCCTATTAATTTTTAGTCAGATACTTAAAACTGGATGCCTAAACGTCTTTTTATTTTCGAAAAAATTTAAAATAACGAAATCTACTCTTCTACTTAATTAGTATTAAATAGGATCTTTGGAGCAACAAAATAACGGATGGAAGGCGAATTTAAGGAAAACTTAATTTTGTTATTTTCAATTTTCTCAAAAACTAAGAGACATTTAAACATCCGGTTTTCTGTTTTAATTAAAAACTAATAATAGCATTGAATTTTGAAAACAAAATTAATACTTAAGTAAAATTTTGAAAAAAATCAGTTTGACATTTTTTTTTCATTTTTTTTTTCAAAATTTTGAGTTTGAAAATTAATATATCAAAAACTATTCCTTTAAACAGATTTACTTCAAAATTAAATAAAAGAAGAGATTTCTGGCTTTACAAAATGGTATATCATGGCATTGCAATTTTTGACAATTTTTCGTGTTTTAAGTCAATTTTTTAGTAAAGTGCCCCTCCCGGGAGAAATAGACCCCCTCCCATACGATTTTTTTTCTCATGTCGACCAACATACACGCTCTAGCTTTTTGCCACACTCTAGTTGAATCACCCTGTAAACCTCGATGTACATACAGCCTAAACCACTAAAGTGATTGAATTTGATATTGGTTGTATGTATGTATATACTGTTTTTTTTTTCTATAATCGTAATGTTAGGTTTGACAACGTTAAACTGATTTAATTTACAATCATGTAATACTGAGAAGCCCACATAGGATTACAAGATTTTAAACTTGGAAATAGTTACCAATACCTAAAGATTCAATTTAATATATAAAATTTAATAATAATTGTGAATCATACTTAAATGTATTAATTTTTGCAGGTAATGATTTTGGTGGCATCACGATAAGGTCTAAGGAAGCTCTCGAGCGTGCCAAATTAAACAACTATCCAACAACAAAAGAAAACAATCTTGATGTTTTAACCTCACCAGATGGTTACAAATTCTTCGTCATTAGTGAACCTCAACCCATTGATGCTGATCCAGTGGTTGAAGTTACAATCAACTCAACAAATCTCACCAACTCCAAGAAGTATTGGAAGGATCTTCTTATGATGAAGCTCCTCAAAGAAGAAGACAAATCCCTGCTTCTCTCATATGGCAATAATCAAGCATCTCTTCGAATTCGAGAAATCTCAGATCCTTTGAATCGTGCTAAGGCTTATGGTCGTATTGCTTTTGCTGTTCCTCTCGATGAACAGCCAAAAATCGATGAAATAATCAAAGCTGCATCTGGAACAATCCTCACACCACTTATTACTCTGGATACGCCTGGAAAAGCCACTGTGCGTGTTATCATTCTTGCTGACCCTGATGGTCATGAGATTTGTTTTGTCGACGAAGAAGGCTTCTCCGAGCTATCCGCAGTAGACCCAGAAGGCGATAAACTATTAGACAGATACATTGGAAAAGATCCATTCCAAGCGAAGTGAACTTAGTGTTAATTCAGTTGTAAGATAGTATGTTTTCTTTTTATCCTTTAATTATAAATAAATGTAATGCCTTCATTGTATAACAATATCTGTATAAATAAAAATGATTGATATTTCTTTTAAAAAGTAATTTGTCTTCACTAACCACACTCACTTGGTACAAATAGGAGCAAGAACTAATTATCGAAAAGAAATACAATTCCGAATCAAGTTAAAATTAAGTCCTTATAATTCCATTACATTAAGCTGTGATTGATTACTGCAAGGGTATATGGGGTAAAACTATTAAAATAATTTATTTTGTAATGATTAATGAGTTGGAGAGAATAGACAAATTTGAAGATATTAACCAAGGGCATAATTTAACTAATGTAAGGCAATTATTAAATGCTTCTCTAATGATTTTGATCAGTCTTAGAGCAATTAAGATACATATTGACTAACTCAAAGCTTTGGTACTACTTTATAACATAACGATGAAGGTCGTGGGGTCATTGAATCCCAGCCTGTCCAACCTAAAATAAAATATAATAAAATAAAATAAACCGACCTAAAACATTTCAAAAAGCTTTTTTTCAAAGGTTTCCTAATTAAAATGCGAACAAGTTTAGAGCAGAAATAGTAAGCTATACAAATAGTTTTCTTTATTATTTCTGTTTTCGATTGTCTTTTAATTTGTTCTTTCTTTTTCTGGTATCGATTTAATGTATTGGAAAAACCCTTGGGTGACAAGGCCCCCACTAGCCCCTACGGCACTGGTTTGGTTATGAAAATGACACTAATTTATTATATCATAAATAACGCAACCATGTAAACCAAATGTTTCTTTCTATAGTTTTTGATTAATTTGTGTTATTTGTATCTGAATGTAGGTATAATATGAACAATTAAATACAAATTATATTCCCACGCTTCCATAGAATTCGAAGTTAATTGAATTATTTTGAATTTATAATGAAAAATTGAATTTCTTGTTGTTGCACATTTCATTTTACGTAGTTATAACGATACATAAGTAGAATTCAAGGCCGTGTGTAGGAAATATAACACAAGGGGGAGCTGTCAAATCCATATTAAATTTAATTTTGTTTTAAGTTTTAGAGTACTAATACAATTTTTTTTTCGGAGGTCCCATATGCCACCCCTACACCCTACATATTTTAAAATTTGCTAAATAAAACTAATATAGTTTTTGTAAAGTAAAAAATATTCTGTTGGATTTGTTACTACGTTTATATTCAGGATCGAGAGCTTGAGTTGGATTAGGGTCAGATTTCAACACAGGTTTTTCGTTCATAGATTTGAGAGCTCGATATTGAGTTGAGTTGAAATGTCGTTGAGATCACATAATGGTGTTTTTCAAGTTAACTCCATAACCCAGCTCATTTAATTTGATGCAGGTATACAAAGGGTCGAAGTATGCTTCAAGCTCGCTTAAATACCACATGGAAACGTAGTATGTAAGAAAACTGAGTTTCATGATTTCATACCACGTTTCCCTGAGAGTAAACGAGGTATTATTGTTGAAAATTTCCAAATTCGGTTAGAAATCATCTCGTTTTCCATACAAATTCACATTTCAAAACGAGGTAATTTCAACAAAATTTGGTAGGAAATTACGTAAAAACTGTCGGTCGTATTTATTAGATTTTTGACTTGTATTTTGTCGTTAATATGCCTTATTTAATAAAAAAAAAAATTGCATTTGTCAAGGTTGAGACAATCGATTTCGCTGTCCAAGGTTAGATAAAAAGTTAGATTACTTTAGCAACAATTAGAAAGGTTTATTTATAACTTGGACGGCTGTCTAAAGTTTATTAATATACGACCGTGTGTGTCCAAATGGATTCTATCCAAAGTGGAACCCATTTAAAATGACAGAATTCAATGGATAAAACAACAACAACAAAAACAAGCGATTGACACGACAGTTCTGGAAAATTAGAAAATTTGAGATTTGAACACTTTTTCTGCGTTTGCCAAATTACCTCATTTCAGCTCTAATTCCTCAACCAATTTAGGAAAAAATGGGAAATCGATATATTGAGGGGTTAAATACCTCCAAACCTCCTTGCATACGTCCTTGGTAGGATGTATTATATCAGGTCAGGGTTATTCATTGACTGACATAGAGAGTGAATATATCGATGATTCAACCTCAACTATTTGGGGTCCGTCAAGCTGGGTCCGCCACAATCGAAATTCGAAATTCTAATGATGCAGAATCGAAATTCGATTGTGGCGGAAACAGCTTGACGTCAAGCTGGGTCCGCCACAGGTTTGAGGGGGAGGGCATTTTAGTTCCAGATCAGGATTGCGGTACAAGATTAGAACTTAATTAGTACTAAATTCCTGCATCATTAGAATTTCGAATTTCGATTGTGGCGGACCCAGCTTGACGTCAAGCTGGGTCCGCCACAGGTTTGAGGGGGAGGGCATTTTAGTTCCAGATCGGGATTGCGGTACAAAATTAGAACTTTATTAGTACTAAATTCCTGCATCATTAGAATTTCGAATTTCGATTGTGGCGGACCCAGCTTGACGTCAAGCTGGGTCCGCCACAGGTTTGAGGGGGAGGGCATTTTAGTTCCAGATCAGGATTGCGGTACAAGATTAGAACTTAATTAGTACTAAATTCCTGCATCATTAGAATTTCGAATTTCGATTGTGGCGGAAACAGCTTGACGTCAAGCTGGGTCCGCCACAGGTTTGAGGGGGAGGGCATTTTAGTTCCAGATCGAGATTGCGGTACAAAATAAGAACTTAATTAGTACTAAATTCCTGCATCATTAGAATTTCGAATTTCGATTGTGGCGGACCCAGCTTGACGTCAAGCTGGGTCCGCCACAGGTTTGAGGGGGAGGGCATTTTAGTTCCAGATCGGGATTGCGGTACAAAATTAGAACTTTATTAGTACTAAATTCCTGCATCATTAGAATTTCGAATTTCGATTGTGGCGGAAACAGCTTGACGTTTTTTTTTTTTTGAATGCGGGAATTCCTCAACAGCTAGAGGGGGGGATAATTCTTTAAATACTCCTTTAAAATAGCTCTACGAACCGAACAAAATTTCAAACCTATTACCAAAATTTAGAAGTTTTGCACAAAATTCCTGGGCTATAAATAATTTTGAAAATAATACTGTTTTTTTTCTGTCATGCAAGTGCTTTTGCTTTTCCTTTCTTAAAAACACTAGTTTTCTCTCGGCTATCACTTAAAAATGATTTTATGAGCTAAAAATGAAAAATGAATAGTGTCATACAGGCTTAATGAAGATTTTGTGGTACAACTTATTGTTTAGAACAAAAGGCTTTCTTTGCGCTGGCGTTAAATGTGAAATAAAAAGTTGTTTGTTAGTACTCAATTGACCATTGCCCGCATCGTATGGTGTGCTCTTATATTAATTTGTATTGTTTCGCGGTTTTATTTTGAATTTAATGACAGTTAAAATTTAGTATATTTTCGATTCCTATACCTTTAACGGTCAATCAAATTTTTAATTTTTTTATTTTAATTTGCGTGTTTGACTTTTGTTCTCGAATCCAGTTAAATAACAACAAACATAATAAATATTTTGTGAAAATTTCTGGTATCTAAAGTGGTAGTGGTGTTATAAATTGTTTTCAATTTCACACAGCAGTACTTTTTTGTTTTTAATAAATCAAAATTAAATTACGACCAGTTTACATACGAGTCTCTATTAGGATTTTATTGCGTTGTCCATTCAATCCTTTTTTATATTTTGAAAAAAGTTCAACACCAAACGCATCTTCTTAACTGATTCACTGGCTTTTGAAAAGATTCCATTACTTATTTATTTTTTCGTGATCTCTTTTTATAATAGTTTCTATTGGTAGTAAAAGTTTCTTCGAATTTTAAAGATTGAGTGTATTAAAAGTAAATAATTTTTTATGGGAGTTTAAACTAGTACAAATTATAGAGCTTCAATTGAAAAATTATTAAAAATCAACATTATTCAAAATCAATTTATTAAACAAGTCTTCTTAAAGTGTTTTGAGAGCTAAGAAAAGTACACCATCTGATTTCTTTAACTAATCTTAGTTTTGGAGAAAAAAAAATTTAAAATCGTAGCAGCCGTTTTTTTTTAAATTAATTTTTTATATATAAAATTTTGTAAACATTTTTAAGAAAAAAAAAAATTGATACACAATTTTTTAGTATTTCGAAAAAAATATGTACCCGTTTTTGAAACATCGGAATTTTTTTTTTTAAATTCAAAATTTGTTTTTTTTTTGAAAATTTTGATATGCAGTATGGTTTCAACTTTTGCGAAGCTTTTGTATACAAAATTTAATTTGAATCGGTGACACACATAATGAGATAGTCCAAAATAAAGAAAATGGTTCTATGAGAGGTACCGTTAATAATGGCTAACTGTAAATTTTGTTTTTGGCAGATCGTAGACCATACTAATATTAGTATTTGGAGCAATTTTAATCAAAATCGCAGGAGTCTCTTTCGAGAAAATTTGTTTTTTTTGTAACGGTTTTTTAACATTTATATGGAAGGTACCGTTAATTTTGACTATAAGAAAAATGTGTACTCAAAATATTTTGGATAATGTTAAAAAACCGCTTGTTACCAAATGTTATTAAAGTCAACCAAGTAATCTTCGAAATATTTGCGGTTTTCAAAATAAAATTTTGAAACTTTTTTTTAAATTAAAAAAAAATTTAATTTTGATATATACATAATACTATTTAAATTTTTAAGAAGATTCTCTATAAAAAAAATTATCAAAATCAGTCTATTCCTTTTCGAGAAAAACGAAAATAAAACAATGGTTCTATGGGAGGTACCATTTAAAACCATTTTTTTGCAAATTTAATTTTCATAGAAAGGTAGCGTGTACATAATAAAATTATTTGATTTTTTTTTTAGAAAAATATCGACAGATTTTTTGATAAAAATAATATTTTCCAAAAATGCTAAAAAAAAAATTATGGCAGGTACCGATATTTTTTGTCCTAAAAAGAAAATGAAAAAAATGTGTCGGGTTTCGGCTGTAGGCACACAGACAAACAGACAGAGACAGACATCAGGCAGACAGACAGGCGGACGGAATTACGATACCCGCTTTTTCCCTCTTCCCTATCATCGTAGTGTCAAGTTTGATCAAAATCTCGAGATCAATTTTTCTTACGAATCCAAAACTTTTCATATAATACATATACATATGTATGCATATCGCAAGTAAAAATTAGAAAAATCGGATGTAAAAAATTTATAGGATTCTTGCAATACATAGGTACATACCGTCGTCGGTTCGGAACAAATCTCATTTTTTAAAAATGAGATTGAATGAATTGAATGAAAATTTGAACTTCAATTAATATGTTGAAATATCAAGACCACAACATAGCTTATTAAGTTTCAAATATTGGTAGTAGAGTCTTGTTTTTTTTTCCAATTGATAGTTTTTCTTTTATTCGAAAAAATGCAATGTTAGCTCAAAAATTTCATTTGTTGAGTTGTGTCGTTTTTCTTCCGAACCGACCATATATACCTACCCTCTTCGATATTCAAAAAATTTTTAAAGCAATATTATTGTCGAAACTTTCGTATCTTCCTGAAAACAGAAATGGCTTTTTGTAATTGAATTAGGTATAGCTATCTACAAAGGATTGTTTAATGGTAAATGCAAAAGACCACTATATTCCATAAAGTATCAAGAACTTTTCAATGTGGGTTAGGACTATTCTGGTACTTTTTCCTAATCCTAAATTATTGTTAGCGTAGTAGCCGTGGCGTGATGGTTAGTGCTATGGACTGTCATGCCGGAGGTCTAAGGTTCGATCCCCAGCCTCGCCACCTATTTATTTAAAAGAAAAAACCGCTACTGCCTCTTGCGAGGAATTGACAAGTCCTCCAAGAGTATCTCCTGTCACAGAAAAGTGCCGCTCGTTAGCCGTTCGGATTCGGCAGTAAACTGTAGGTCCCCTCCATTCCTGCAGACACGCACACAGGAATGGTTGAGAGTTGTAAGTCACTAGGCCTTAGTTCTTCATGAGTAGTTGTGCCATCAAATTTATTTTATTTTATTTTTAAATTATTGTTAGCATCCCCGCAATTAACTCTTTTTTTTTTCAAAAAAAAAATCTATGTTTTAATAATTACTTACATATACCTACATATTTTGTGTTAGCATTCTAAAAAAGATTTAAGTATCGTGGTAGTATTTACAGCTATTTTTAATATTTGCCTATATAATACTGTAAAGCATCGATTCAATAATTTACTCTTACAATCTAATCAAATGCTATTATAATAATTTAAATGATAAAAATCTTCCTTCTTCCTCACGCACCTACCATTAAAATTGGTTAGGATTTCAAAAATATTTCATATTATTATCTGTAAAATGCACTTTTGCATATTAAAGTATTTATTGCAATTAGATGACTCAGCTTATTCCACATTGTTGTAATAATTTGCTTAGACGCAATTAAAAATGTTTTCTTGAAAGTTATTTTGTTCTCTTAGCTTGCATACACTGGTATTTGCTGAATTGAGCAATAATTTTGTTTACTTCATATTATCAAACCCATTAACAAAATGATATCATCAAGTTTGGCAATATTTCTTTTTAAACTTCACTTTTATTTTTACATGCTTTTTAGTTGGGTCAAGTATTGGTTTCTTGAATCATTTTAGATATTATGTACCTCGGCACACGAAGAACCCAAATTAATTTAAATAAACTTTTTGGATAGTATTTTGACACTAAATGTTTACCTAGTAGTTTTCGCAGCTTTACGTTTTTTTAATTTATATAATATACAAATGTAGATAAAGGAAGTCGAATAAAAATGGGTCTCGTTATTCTGTTTGCCTGTCTGTTTGGCTCCAGCAGAGTCTAAATGGAAAGGTTTTTCTTTAAACTTGGAACTCTTACCTTATGTGTCTGGAAATTCCCGGCCCTGACATGTTTATAATTTTTTTTATAGAAAAAAAAAAACTAGTTTGACCACAAATTGTATCTTTATTTTTTTAAAAAATTTTGAGTTTGAAAATAATTTTTTTCAAAAACTAGTAGGTATTCTATCCAATAATTTTAATAGCCAAGTTCAAGAAAATGAGATCTCAGAGCCCTCAATAATCTCAGTTATGTGAATAAGATTCCTCAGCAAAATTTCTTAATTTGAATGTCAAAACACCCCAAATCAAACACAGAATATGAGAACAAACTGGCTTTGGCTTTAAAAAAAGTATAGCATGACATTGTAAGTGTTGCTGTTGTTTATTAATGATTTTTTTTTCTGTTTTAAGACGATTTTTTTTCTTTTCTAAGCTCAACCTATACGCTCTAGCTTCTTGTCACACCTTAGGTGAATCACCTTGTACCTATACATACATAACCGACTACTTTATGGTGAATTTTTTTTTTATTTTCGCTTTTCTTAAAAACGGTTCAATTTTGATCAATTTTTTCCAGGGGAAAGTTTTGTCAAAAGTTGCTACAAATTTTTCAAAAAGCATTTTCTTGGATTAAAAAAAAAAAAAAACTTTTTTTAAAAAAGGTACAACGATTTTTAGAATTATGTAATTGTTTTTAATTACGAAATTAATTAAATTTATAATTTGTTTGTCTTAAGATCAGAAATTTACAATATTAAGACTTTAAATTTTTCAATTTTCGGCTCCGTAGTGTGATTACGAAGCGAATACAAAAATACTGACCAGTTTTTCAGAGGTGAATTAAACCAAAGCTAGTTAACTTTAGTCAAATAATGTCCATTTATTAACACTTTAACTCAACAAGCAATATTTCAAACAAAAATCGAACTGACAAATTAGAAGGATAAAACATCAAAAGCATTCGTTCAGTAAATCCAGAGTTAACTCATTCAATTTTATGAGTTAAATCGTGTAAAGTGTTTAACTTTAATCTCGCACTGAAAAACTGGCCCTTAGAATTTATGTAATTATAATCTATATAAATGAATTATTCGATTTGCATGGAAATTTTTTTGTTGGATTTGTTTTGAAACAGATAAGCACACTACGGAGATAAGTAGTCAAAAATTAGGCCGAAAATGTCGGAAAGTGATAACAATTGAAGATTGCTCAAGGTTCGAAAGGAACATTAATAATTTAATCAATTATAGGTGGAACGAAGTTCGCCGGGTCAGCTAGTCTATTATTAAGCTGTGTAAACTAGTAAGAAATACTTAAATTATTTATGTGGTTGGACCAATACTTATTCGATTAAGGCCCAAATTGAAAAATCCGCTCTAACTGTGCAAATGTATAAAATTGTAAAATTAAAAAATTAAAAATTAACTTCCACATCCACATGTACGTTTTTACAAATTCAAAAAAAACTAAAGGGTGTTTTTTTTAGACGTGTATTTTTCAAGAAAAACGCATATAATTTAATGTTGTGGCCAAGAATTTAGCTTTAGTATAAACACAATGGTTGACAATTATGTTTTAAAAATAATTTCGGGCAAAAGGCCGCCGCCAGCCGAATAAATTCCAGCCGAGAGGCCCAATTTTCGACCACATTTGCAGCAATTGGAGCCGTTTGTTAGCAATAACGCGCCGAATATTCTCTTCGAAGGCGTCAATCGTCTCGAGCTCATCAGCGTAGACAAGCGACTTCACATAACCCCACGAAAAATAGTCCAGCGGTGTTAAATGGCACGATCTTGGAGGCCATGACACAGGCATAAGACGCGAGATAATAATAAATAATTATAACAATAAATTGATTGTTTCGTTGTCTGTATGGCATGTAGCGCCATCTTGTTGAAATCAAAGGTCGTACACATCAACATCCTCCGATTGAGGCACGAAAAAGTCATTAATCATGGGTCTATAGCGTTCCCCATTGACTGTAACATTATGGCCGGCTTCCATTTTGAAGAAATATGGACTAATGATCCCTTCTGCCCATAGAGCACACCAAACAGTGACTTTTTGAGGATGTAACGGCGGTGTCTCAACAATGGCTTCTGGATTATGATCAATCCAAAAACGACAATTTTGCTTATTAACGTACCCATTCAACCAACAAAAATGAGCTTCATCGCTGAACAAAATTTTCTTGTGAAAATCGGTATCGGTGGCCATTTCGTTTTGGGTAATAAATTTTCACGATTTCCAAACGTTGTTCAGGAGTAAGTCTATTCATTATGAAATGGCAAACCAATTGAACATAAAAATCAAGTGACAGCTGTCAAAAAGACCAACTCTGAAAAAAGTATTGCCAGATTGAAAACCGCACACGACTAAAAAAAAAAAACCGTTATTTAAATTTCTCCAGAATTCAAGAATTTTAGATTTAAGAAAATTTTGGAAAACTAGAATAATAGAAATTTTTCTATTTTAAAGCCAGGTACGCAGTTCAAGCTAAACTAAATTTTATCCCTACAATTCTTATCTCTACAATCGTTTGCTAAGAGCACAAATGTCAAAATTTATCTGTGAAAGAATGCGTTGAGCATTATTTCGCTTGCTAAAATAAGTGGAGACTTTTTGAATTTAGCGCGTGAACTGCGTACTGCCTAGCTAAATATCCTCGCTAAAATTTATCTTTGGAGGAAATTTGTATGGAAGATAAATTTTAGCGCGATCTGCGTACTAGGCTTAAAACTAAAATCGTTTTGACAATGAAAAAAGTGTAATCTTTTGCTTAGCAGTGGTATTGAAAAAAGTTTTTTTTTTTTAATGCAAATTTTTTCTCCAAATTTTATGTACATAGAATTTAATACTTACAGCATTTTGATGATACACAAATATTTTGATACCTATACAGAAAGTTCAAAGTCAAACACAAAATTTTGACAAACAGATTGTAAAATCCAGAATTCTGAACTGCTTTCAAAAAAAAAACTGACTTTGTATTGAATCTTCAAAAATATACATAGAAATTTTTCAGAAATATTAAAAAAATTTTGGATGCAATATTAAAAGAAAAGTTCTTAAATAGTTCCCAGCGCAAATGTTTAAGGAACTTTTTGTTGGCGCTGTTTTTAAAGAAACAAATAATTAATTGCAAGTAAATTTGCAGACCAAATGGAAATTTTTTGTATAGGCCAAATGGATATTTGTGTCGAACTATTGGCAAAGAAAAATTACTAAAAATACATTTTTTTTCACTCGGACCCTCCATAACACTGCAAATGTAAATATTAAACCAACTTTAATCTGGAAATAAACAACATAATATTCTTAGCATTAAGAATTTAATGTCTTCAATTTTAGTTTTGATAAAGTTAAGTCCACTTAATCAAACACTTCGTATCGTAGCATTGAGGTTATTTTTTTCTTAGGAAGATTTTTCGTAATATAAATTATTTTGTTTATATCTATATTAACGTGTAAATTATTTATATAATCTTTGATTGGTAAATTATACGTTAGTTAAAAAATGTCAATAACTAAAAAATTTTAACTTTGTTTTGTATTGCATACAAACAAAATTTTGGATGTAAGAAATTGTTTGTGTTCAAGATTTCTTAACTTCAAAATTTCAACTTAAAAGAACATATGTATAATGAGAAAACAGGAGCCTTAAGTTACGAGCGTTCCGTAAATAGACAGCTAACTACACACCTTTTAGAATAAATCGCTTAATTATTGTGCCCTTTTGAATTCGTGCATGAATAACCTCTTCATTCGCTATGTTTGTTTAGTTTTAACGTATCAATTGTTGTCTTTTCTTCTTATGCACATTTGCAGAACAAATAAGGTTTTCCTGTGATATTAATCAAGTGATCTGGAGTGTATAGCGTGAGGGTTAAACTACGAACCTTTGAATTGGATTTGTCATCTAATTTATGTGTCTACCTATAACTTCGCACGTTGGTGACATTAAATAATGTCTATGGCTATAAAGCCCTAAAAATACTCATGGTTCTCCTTGAAATCAATTGCAACGTTGCGTTGACAGAATAAAGAGCAGGGACTCGAACTTGTGAGTATATGAGTGCGAAAAAATGTTATTTTATAGAGTTTAATTGTTCTATTATTAGTATTTGAATCTACATTAAAATTAATATTTACGATTTTTACATTTTTACTTCAGCCACACTATGCAACAGTTAAAAAAAAATTCTGTGTTAACAACCCTGTGTCACGAAAACAACAAACATGCAAAGTTTGATAATGAATGGAAAAATATGACTGACTAAAATATTGAGAGTAGAGGTTACATATTCTCGTGTATGTATTTGTATTGTCATGTTTTGAGATTTTTCATCTTTTATGTCTGTTCTTTATAGTCGAGACAAAACAAAAATCTTATGGGTAGTGGGGGATCTATTTCCCCCCGTTTAGGCGGAGGAGCAATTTGCTAAAGAATCGACTTAAAATAGAAAAACAAATCATTAAAAACAACGGCAATACTTACAATGTTTTGCTGTACATTTTTACTTGCGATATACTTAGGTACTGTCCATAATCCATAACCTAAAAAAATATTTTTTGGATTTTTACACCTCATTTATGGGATATTCGCAAAAAAAGTATACCATTTGAAGGGCCACTGGAGTGGATAGTGATAAGAGGTCAGGTAATTTCAGTAATTGGTCAGATATAGGTTTTTTTTAAATTAATCTTCAATGGTTTTTTACAAGGTCACAGTACAGGACTTTGTCTTTATGTATATGCCATCTTAAAGGTTACTTAATCTTCTATCTTCTATATAAATAAAAATGTAAATGTACGTTTGTTCCTTATGAGTAATTTCCGAAAGTTCTTCACCGATTGACTTGAAATTTGGACACAACATTGCATTTGCATACGGAAGTGTTTTTATATCCTTTTTTTTATTTTTAAAGCGCTATTAGTTGAACATAAAAGTTACTCCCGCCGTACTGAGATATCATTGAACATTATTTCCTAGTTTTTTTTTGTCAAAAAATTGGACGAAAAATATAAAATATGTTTGCTCAAAAAGATGTTGAAGTAACTGATGTCAATGTGACAGATGTCAAAATAACAGGTGTCAAAGTTACAAGCGTCAAAGTGACAGATGTCAAGATGGCAGATGGCAAAAGTGAAAGATATCAAATGTTAAGGAGACAGATGTCAAAGTGACAGATGTCAATGTGACAAATGCCAATTAAGTCGGCTTTGGTTTAGGGGTATTTAAAAAAAGAATTCATTTTAATTTGAACAGCGATATTTCAAATATCTTGAAAATAGGAAATACGGGATGATCTCTTTCCGATATTTTAATATTTATTCTGCTATTTGGGGCAAAGACGAATCCATCTTTTGTTATAGGTAAATGGTGCAACTATCCCGACTTTGTTTTATGTTTATAGACATAGAAAATTCGTTTCCTTGCGACGGATAGCAGCATACAAACTTTCACATCACACGACCGCTTATGAGAATAGGGTTGGTTATATTTATTAATTTATTTGGGTATTTTCTTATATTTTCTACCCGTGCAAAGCCGGGTCGGGCCAGCTAGTCTATATATAAATAGCCGTAAATAAATTTTGAGGTCCCATTTTTTCAAACAGTATTTGATTGATGTACGATTGAGACACGATTTAACACACTGTGGGTCATTTTTTCGTTTTGGTACTGTCGAACACTGATGTGCATATTAAAAAAAAAAATGTTTTTCTCCTTCAATATTTTCAAACAAATTGTTTGCTAAATTGAAAGTTTTAAAAGGTTTTCTCCTTCCTAGAGTGTGAGTGTAAGTTTTTGTTGACCTTATAAAAGGTCAGACAGTTTCAAAAATTGGTCAGCTGTAGATAGTAGATTCCCTGAGGTGCTAAGATCCCACAGTCGACCATTAGGGCCCGATTTATAGCATAGGGTGATGACTTTTGGGTCACCTTATAATGTAGAAATGCTGTATGTCAAAAAACGTTCTAGCATAAATTACAACGGATGCACGGACGGGCAGACAGACGGCGGCGGCGAGCCACGGACGAAAACCACCTCGAAATTCAAAATAGTAAATTATCAAATTATGAATAGGTTAGGTACACGCACTTCGTTTTTCCACTTATTTTGCTGTTCTGCTCTTTTCAACTAATTTTGTTTTCTTGCTAGGGCTGGCAACGAGACGAGACCAGGTGAGACTTTTGGTAGTCTCGTCTCGGTCTCGGTCTTAGTATCATCCTTAGTTTTGGTTTCTTTCGTTTTTTTTTGTAGTAAAAAGATGTAGGTATAAGATAAGACACGTGTTCAGATTGAAAAGATAGAGTACGGTATCTCAGCAGTTCAGAAAAGATAACCATGAAAACTAAAAACTATCAGAACAATAATTCATATTCACGTGCCAGACTTACATTAGATAGGTTCCTCAAATAAAATTTGATTTGTATCTTAAAATGTGTCTCCTAATTTTTTCTTTAAAATTCTGCTACTTTTTTTCCCTTAACAACAATATTGTATCCAAGTTTAAAGCAGCAGTTATTTCACTTTAGAAACATACGAAGCCATCATTTGATGGATTTTGTTGACAGTTCATGGCTTGACAGGTAGGTAACTAACTATATTTTGAGATTTGGATAATATTTTCTTTCCAAATGTCACCCAAACGGTCTAAAAACAACTTTTTCGGAGCAAAAAAATAAAATCGGAAAAATTTCAAATTTTCTGTGGTAAAGTTTGAATTTTGTAAAGGTTTTTTAATCCATTTAAATCGGAGCGATCCTTCAATGGATTTTGACAGTTCATGGCTTGATACGTAGGCAACAAACTATATTTTGATGTTTCGATAATATTTTTTTCCTAGTGTCACCTAAAAGTTTTGAACTCACCTTTTTCCGGAGGGGGAAACAAAGTCTGAAAAATGAGCGATTTCTATTCAAACGACATGCATACATAAATCGTACGTATTCTTCCCTGGATTTTTGCAGTGCGCCTATCTGAGTATGACTATGGTACATGGAATGTGGTTTGATATTTTAACGCGCATAGAATATTTCGCAAAAAAAATATATTGAATATTATAAAAATTGATCATGAGTACTAAAAAATAATTAAATAAAAAAAATTTCTTGTAGCGAAGACCGAAACCAAACCACCCAGGCCACTGAGACCGCCGAGACCAGCGAAACTCTCGGCGAATTTCGGTACCAAAAATATGGTCTCGTCTCGGGTGCTTTTAAAGTAGTCTCGTCCCGGTCTCGGTCCGGATAACGAGACCGAGACTAGTATCGGTCTCGTTGCCAGCCCTATCTCTTGCTCTATGGGGCAAGTATTGGTTTCATGAGAAAATCTTCGAGGTGTAGGCAAATCGAAATTGGAATAATAGAAAAGTCCGAAAAAGTATGGGTTTCGCCACACCGACCGTCCCTCGGTATATGCGTCTGTGTGTCTATGCGTCTGTACGTCTGTGAGTCCGTGCGTCTGTGCACCCTCTGTTATTTGAGCTGGAACCTTAATGGGTTTTGCCGATTTGCTTCAAATTCAGTACAAGGAACTCTGATGTGATCCGATTTCTTTATAATTTTTCAATTTAGTGCTTCTGAGTAGTAATACCTATTGCATTTACAATAAAAAGATAAAATTAATTTTTTAGCACTTTTGACTTTTTTAAAATTTGTTCGTTGTTGAATCATTATTGGATACGTGGCTTCCTTAAAGTTTTAAACTACAAGAGCAAGTTCGTGCGATCTTGTCGTGTCTATTTTTCTAAAAATCACAACTACTATGATAAAACTGTGCGTTGTTTATACTACTATACCACAACTCTATTTCTTGCGTAGTATAAGATTGTTTGATAAAAGTATGACTGGCCACAAGTTAAAATAACATTTCATATCTCTCCGCCCATTAATAATAATTAACCTGTAAACGTACGCTTTTGCACAGGTGAAATTGACGTATCTACTTTAATGGATTTTCGTATCTTACTTCAGTTGGTGATAAAACTAAATCAGTACGACCGGGCAGTGCAAACAAATACATACAACACCATGTTATCAAAATGCACCGAAGATAATAAAAACTTTCAACTTTATCGTTTACATTCGATAAGCCTCAAATAAAATTTAGTTTGAAAATAAGTTCGGAGAGATTACTCGTAGCTACCCAGTGCTGCCATATTCATGAAATAGAATTATCATACAATGGTCTAATTTTTATCATACGAAGGACAAAATTATCATACACAAATAAAAATCTTGTGTCTATAAGAGACCGTTATCAATTTCAACTTATTTTCTGGCCTAAATTGATGATTTATGTTCCGCAAACGCAAAGCGTTTGGTGTTATAAACTATAGTCAAATGCATTTATGATATCACCCGCACCCCCGCCTCATTTTTATTTTCATACAAAGTATGGTTGACTAAAGAACAAAATACCGATTTTTCGCACGCCTTAAATTCACTGCAATCTTGGATTTTACTTTTTGCTTCTGTAAATCCTACAAAAAAAGTTAATAAATAGTTTTTGAAGATCTAATTCGTGTAAAAATTTGTTGGGCTTTAAATTGTTTATAATTCTGTCCCACAATAAGGACCAGTTATACAATCGTGGTTCAATATTTAACCCGCGGTTCAGGAAATTTAATTCACTGATTTCGGCGGATTAACTATGGTTTAACCCACGATTGTACAACTGGCACTTAGTTTCTGACACATATTACTAAATTTAAATTAATTAATTTAAATTATTTTATTTCTTAATATAGGCATCTTCAAAATTATAATTATTATTTTTTGTCAAATATGAAAATTATCATACATTGGGCGTATGATAATGGTTTCTTATCATACATCATACACGACCTGAAATTATCATACATGTAGCATAATTATCATACGGTTGGCAGCACTGTAAGCTACCGATAACGACGACGAGACTAGTGTTTCAAGTAATAGGAAAATAATGTCAATTCGACTTAAAAATAGACTATTCCATTATTTCCTGATCCTCCTAATTTTGGGAGGGGGAATTCTGTTCTTCATTCATATGATACGCATTCAACCAGCATTTAATCAGTATGAAATTCTGAAGGCCTACAGTCGAAATCATAGGGTCCCGAAGTTGAGTCAAGGACCTCGAACAATACTGCTTTGGAATGCTTTCTTCGGAGATCGTCGATGGAATCTGCCCGGTGATACTTTGGGCCCGGACTATTTCAGAGATCAGCGATGTCCAGTGGTAAATTGTATACTCACCAATAATAAAGATTTCCTACCTGCCATAGAGATGTTCGAAGCTATTGTCTTCCATGTAGCCGAACATTTTCCATTTCTTCAGCCGGTACCGAGGCGTCGAAGTCCCGATCAGCAGTATGTTTTTGCACTCATGGAACCACCAGGTGAGACTAAACACATTCTTGGCAATGAGGAAAGATTCTACAATTTAACCATGACTTATCGACTGGACTCGGATATATTGTGGCCTTATATGTTTTTTGAGGATATCGAAACTGGCCAATTAGTGGCTCCAGATTTAAATCCAATGTGGCGAAAAGTCGAATCGATACAATCTGCTGATGAATCGTTGGATGCAGTTATAGCTGGAAAGACGAAATTTGCTGCATGTTTTGTTTCGCATTGTCAGACTTTATCACAACGAGAAGAATTGACCAAAAGTCTACAAAGATATGTGAGTGTTGATGTATTCGGTGCCTGTGGACCGTTAAAGTGAGTACTTTTTTTTTATTTACATTTCTAAAAAGCTTTTACTATTGGTTCGCCTTACTCGCGGCTTCGTCTGCATTCATTAAAAAAAAACAAAAACTAAATACAAAAATAAATGGTCATGTCATGAAGGCCTTAAAATATTTTTTTTTTTAACATTTCGTGATACAATACTATTTAAATATATAAAAAAAATTATCAAAATCAGCTAATTCGTTTTCGAAAAAATTGAAAATAAAAAAGGTTCTATGGGAGGTGTTATTTAAAACAATTTTTTAGAAAAGCTATTCTTATCCTATACATATTTAATGAATTGATATACAGTATTGGCCGCTTAATTGGACTCAAAATTTTGTCAGCTTATCTGGGTGGTTCAATTAACCGTATAAAAAGCTGTTCTACTTAGGTATGAACGAAATTTTCGAACGCATTTTTTTCGGTCAATAAAGCGGGAAATCAATTAACCGTGGTGCGGAGAACAACCATGAATATAAAAATCTGTGCATATCTGAGGAAAGTTCGATTTTCCTAAAATGATAAAAAGTTGTATGGCAAGTAGATACTGTTATTTTTGGTCCTACAAAAATGAAAAAAAAAAAAAACGTTACGAAAGAACGTCCAAAAATCGCTAAATACCAAGCTTGAAGAAAATAGCCCTATCCGTTTAGCTTTTAGTCGAACAGATATACAGACAGACACACAGAGATAGAAAGAAAGAATTGAGAGACTCACTTTTTTGTCTTCCGTCCCTTTCATTCAAATGTCAAGTTTGTTTAAGATCCCGAGTTCAGTTTTTGTGCGTCTGAGTTTCCACTGTAATTTGAGCTAGAGCCTAAATGGATGGACTGATTTGATTCAAATTTGGTACAGATTATGTACTTTTATGTGACTCTCTAAACCCTAGAGGATCTGTGATTTGGTCATGATAGAATAGGTTTATACAGCTGCCATAAGAAAACAGAATTTCTGACTTTAGTAAGGTTGTTGAAGCGTGTATCATAAACTAGTGTTGCCAACTTACTATTCCGCCTCCTCTCGCCATGTCGTAATGATTTGTGTTGCACTGTTACTTCGAATAAGTCTGAGTGACTGATTTTATCCCAGCCTTTTTAACTTGGGACTGACTGTGTAAGAACAATAATTTTGAATACCTTCTCGAATTTCCTCCTTCCGATCTCCTTATTTCATGACCACTGCTGCCTTTTTTATCCTGTCCCTTATATGTATGTGCCTCCTGTCCACCATTCTTTTTAAACACATACTACCTACCCTAGGTATTTAAATTCTTTTACTTCTTCTATCTTCCTCCATTTCCAGTCTACTGCTGTATTTCTCCCTACTCCTTTTCTGATCACTTTCTTACTTCCAGTTTTTTCTCTCGAAATACACCTCCAGTCTTCTTAACATACTTTGCATCTCTTCTTCTTTTTTCGCCAATATCACCAACACATGATCTGCGTATGCCAACGAGCAAATTTTTCTTTCTCTCACTTTTACCCCTCCCCAACTCCCCCTTCGCAGTCAATAAATTAAACAGTATTGGTCTCATCGGGCACCCCTGCCTTACACCCTTTCCTGTCCAAAATTTCCCCCAACTCTCCTCCCGCTTTCACTCTAATCGTCGTTTCTTCGTAGACCTCCCACTCTTTCCCTGAGCTCTCCTCTCACTACTCTTTCCTCCAACGCGTCCATCATAATTTTCCTATCCACTGAACAACAATGTATATTTTCTAATAAAACGTCAGCTAGTTTCAATAATTTCAGACATAATTTTCTTATGTTGACAAAAAAAAGATAAACTAACGCAATTAATTAAGTTTGATTTCCAATGGTGCTTTGGGCGTCGATTTGACAGATTTTTCTGTCAACGCAAAAGTTGACACATAGAAATTTATGCAAAGTGTTTACAATAACGCGTTAGGTATTAATGTTACGATTTGGCACCTATTAGCATGTTAACAAACCAATGTAACATAAGCTACCTTGGCGTTTTTCTGGACAAATTCCTCCTATTGAAAGAAAAAAAAAATCGATTTTGTTTAGAAAAAAAAAAAAAACAAATTGAGTGTTGAAAGGAATTTGACATTACAGTTATGTAGGTTCATTTTGATCTTCAGAATGGCACTTCAATTGTTTTTAATCAGCTGATTCTCTTCAAGTCGTCTGTCATGTCGACGCGTTCGTAAAGCTTATAAACGTAACGTAAGCGTCTCTAACGCGAACGCACTATTGGAAATCAGGCTTTAAATTGAATGCATTATGAGGATTTATTATAAACTGTCAGATAGTCTCATTTTTTTTCCAAGATTCTACAGCTGATGTCCTAAACATCTTTACGGCCTTGAAAGAAATAAACTTTAAAAATATATTAAAAAAATCTGAAAATTAGTTGACCTTTTATATGGGTTAAATAAACTTTCAGACGGTAGCTATTTTATATTTTTCGAAGATCCCATAAATGAGATTCCAAGAATTGCGGTGAACATTGAAAACAAAAACTATAAAAAAAAATCGTAAAAAAAAATCTATAATCTTTTTTGACCATGTCATAGGTACCTCTACTTGAAATAATTTTCCCCGATTATACACCTCATATGAGTTTCTAAGATCCAAGAGTTTAAAAATAATTAAAGAAATTAAGCTAAGAGTAAACGCCACGTGGTGCAATGTTGAGCAATGTTTGCTCAGAGATTTCAGCGGATTAACTGAAGGTTATACTTGAAAGTTGAACCATCTTTGAACCTTAGTTGATCCGCTGAAATCGTTTTGTTAAATAAACTACTAATCCGCATATCAATATTTGAACGACAAGGTTTTTACAATTGACCCTAAGCTAAATTACCATTATTGTAATGAATTTCTCATTCTAATTTTCAGATGTCCACACAATTCATCTAGATGCAGTAAAATGATCGATACGGATTACAAATTTTACTTTGCCTTCGAGAATTCATTGTGCCTTGATTATGTAACGGAGAAATTTTTCAATGCCCTTAAACGGCAAGTGGTGCCAGTTGTTTTTGGTGGAGCGGATTATTCGAAAATAGCCCCACCCCATTCTTATATTAATGCAGAAAAGTTTAAAACCGTGAAAGAACTTGCCAACTACCTTATCTACCTAAACAATCATCCCAAAGAGTATGCACGTTATTTTTGGTGGCGTAAATTCTATCGACTAACAACGAGGTCACCATTTTGTGATTTATGCTCCAAATTAAATGCACCGGCTGCAGCTGAGAAAGTACAATTTTATAATGACATCGAAAATTGGTGGCTTGGTGAAACTTGCTATTTTGAACCAAAAATATTGTTATAGATTTAAATTTTATTTAAAAATTAGGTTTTAAAGAAATATTAATTATTACTATATAAGCATTTATTTTTGGATTTTTGTATGTATTCACTTAAAATAAAAATTAAATGCACGAATGTATTGCATAATATTAGAGAGAAACAAGTCAAAACTATTTGTACATATGTACTTAAAAGACTTTGTTTTTTCTTTGACTTTTTGTATACAAAATGAAAAAAAAAATTTTATTTTCAAATGTAACTTTATTCATAAATGTGTAACAAAAATTAAACCAGCCAAATTTAACGAGAAGGACTAGGTATGCATTAATGAAGAAGAAGCTAAATAAAAACAGTAGAAAACGTATTATGTTTGTTGTCGTTTTGTGGACTTTATTAAATAAATTTCAAGGAAGTTTTTTTACGGCCTTAAATATAATTATGCAATATGCATTTGGTTCAGACACGAGCACGACAATTGGACTCATAAGAAGGAAAAAAATTAAAAGAAATCACTTGCTGCTCAAAAAATATAAGTTAATCCCAATTTTTAATTAAGATAATTTTTTTATGGAATTTCGTGAAAATAAGCTTAAGAAAAATAGTGAAAATAAAAAGGAAATTTTCGTGTCAAAAAAGCACGACCTTACTACTTCGGCAACGCTGGTACGATAGCATCTAACTGGGCTCATCAGTTAGATGCTGTCGTACCAGTGCGAAACTATAATGTTTTATTGTAACAACTTGTCAGATTTTCTGAGGGTTTGTTCATAAATGCCTCTTACGGAAGTTTTCCATCATCGAATCTGATTGCGTTTATGTTTGCTCACATTGAGGACATATAATCTTATCACCATGCACAGCTTTTACATGCCTCTTAAGAGTACGCAGGGTTCGCAGATCCCCAAAACATTTTCCCCTTTTTTGACACCAGAATGGTTTTTTTCCCCTAATTTTCTGAAAAAAAAATCCTTTTTTTTTCCCTATGTAAATTACACATAAATTTGTGAGGGAAACTTTTAAAATATTTTTTTTAAAGTTTATCTAGTAACATTTTTGTGCATAGGTTATTTATTTTATTAAAATACATACAAGTACATATTTATGTAGGTACCTGAGATACCCTCAAGTTGAAAGAAAATTAGTTACAACCTACTTATCTGCATAATTTAAAAAGATTTTATATGCTTTAAACCAATCGAGTAGAAAACGCAAAATAAAAGAAAAAACAAAAAATCATGAGATTTTCAACCAATTCATCATCAACAGCAAACAATTCATGAATCATCATCAACAGCAGCGCATGAAAACAGAGTAGTGCAACGTCATCATGCAGAATAAATATATTTCGTTTCTGAGTTTTAGAATTCACACTTTCTCTTGCTAAGAAATATAACTACAGGACCTATGAAAAACCGAATAGTTCGAAGTTTATTGACTTGTTGTAGTTCCTTATTTGCAAATTGGAATACTGAGGCATAAGGTTCCAGCGAATATAAGTTTGTATTTGTAGCAACTTGATTCAGAATCAGATTCCTTAAGTTGTTTTCCCTGTTTCCTCCCTCGGGCCTCTGAGTTGAGTGAGCAGTGAGACCGTGGGCCGAAAATTAGAAAGGGGGACGCAAATTTCCCTCTTTATTTTTACGCATCCGTAATTTTTATTCATCTTGAAGCGATAACTTCATCCTGCTAAGCTATTTGCAGAGCTTCTTCCTTGTATCTTTCAACTATATTTCTCGACATACCGTCGAGATTTATATCGTCATTACTGATGCTATTTTTGTCTGCTTCCAAACCTAAAGATTTTTTATTGGACTATAAGCTAAGCTAGAGACTTAAGCATCTGTTCATTTCCGTCAGAACTTAGAACTCTCCCTATATCTATAGCTTATATAGCATCTCATATAGTATATTGCAAAATAGTTTTTATTTGACATTTGATATACCTAACATATGTATGTATGTATGTATAAACCTCTGTCTAGTGGGCTATAGATCAGTTTTTAGTACTTTTTAATAAAGTTAATTGTGACGTTTATACATATTAAAAAGAAAAGATGACGAGATAAGGGTATAATTTACCTAACATAGTTAAATAAATAAATTGGAATCCGTATTCTCAAAAATATAAACACAATTCCTCACAAAAATTCCTCAGTTTTGCTATCAAAAGCTGAGGAAGGTTTTTGTTGGATTCGTTGCTCAATTATTTTCTGTCGCAGTAAATCAAATAAGAAAGAAAGGAAAAGAGAGTGTTTTTGAGGAATGATGATAATATTTAATGCTCCTGCTCTTTCAAAGTGACGGAGGAAAATTACTGAGCGCTCCTGAAACATAAACTGGCCAAATAAATAAATAAAATCATTTTAATTATTTTTCATTGGAAACAATGCAAGTTTAGGTTTATGTCCCACCAGGGACACAGTTGTCCCCCCTTACAGAATTCAAAATCCCCCTTTTGTCATTTTCAGAAATAAGGTAACCCTAGTTTGAGGCGTGCCGCATGCCCACTTTTTTTGGGTTCAAATTCAAATCCAATCGCAGAAAACCTCGAAATATTACAGAGCAAGTAAGTAAAAAATAAAGATTTTTTTTTTTTTTTTTATTGAGATTTACTTTTTTTTAAATACTGTTTTTAGAGTCAGTTTTAAAACTTGATGCAATTATAAAACTTTTTTGTTTTTCATCTAATATAATTCATAGACTCATATTGCGTGGTCTGTTAATTGATCCTATAATTTCGTTTTATAGACTTAAGTTATTCTAAAACGAAATCAATTTGCCCTCGCTTCTCTTTGATGCCAAAACATTATTGACCAATTCTTGTTGGGTTTCATTGACAGTGCTACATTTCGATACAACAGAGTCTCTTCTCCAAACCTTCTTGAAGCTCCACCAACATTCTTTAAAATATTTGCTGACCTTAAACAAGAGGGAAATAGTAGTTGCATTAAGTTATTTACATATTAGATGAGTTACAGGACTTACCTCACGTTCTGTATAACAATGAAATATCGCAATGAAAATGCCTTGAGCTCCGGCTATAGAGTAGTTTGTGATATAGTAAATTTGTTCTGTTCCACAATTGTCCATATCGGGGCGGATGATTAGAAACAAAAATTGCATTCCAAATACAGGAAGACATATGAACGCAGCTCTTAAAGCTCGCCTTTCAAATAGAACAAATTGGTCAAGGATTCGAAAAGGTACGTAGATAGTAAAAACTTACAAGAACGGGCTATCATCTGATTCCTTGGCATTAAATGCATGCCAAAGTCTTACAGTGATGTGCAATAGAAGAATCAGATTGACGCACAGCATTGCCAGTCTAGGTCCATCGAGAATCCAATCAACACGAAAATCATCAGAAACTTGCCAACAATATTGATCGTTAAATTTGGCCATAATTGTTGTCCACCAGGATACACTGGCAACGGAAATGATTCCTGTTCCTATATAAAACGGCATCATAAGAGCTCCATTGTTCCGGTCATGAATGCGGAACAAATTTGTCAACAATTGATGAAGAAATATTCCGATTAAAAGCATGCATCCGAAAACGATGTTTCCAGTGAGCTTTTCAAGAACTGTTAAAACTCGACAAAATACCGTATTCTGATACATAGCTGTTGATTTTGGTTGCAAAGTTGTTAGCTCTGGCATTATTATTATGGTCCGAACGAGTATAACCATAACATTGTGAATGCAAATGGCCAGAAGAAGAGCTCGAACAATTCGAAGCTTTTGCGAATGGTTAGCTTTTGTTAAAAATAGAACTAACAACGCGGGGGTACAGAAGACTGTTGATATTGTCAGAATGGCTATGTAATATTGATTTCGGGCTATAAGCGGAGGTGTGATATCACAGGGACTGTAATCGGTTTGTTGATTCCAGGTTCCATTGTGGTAACATTTCTTGTAACTGAAATCTAGAATCAAGCGCCAGAAACTAATTTAAGTTTAGATTGTATATTCAAACGAATGTCGGCAAATACTTACGATGACATCTGGGGCCTTCATTGCCATAAGCAAAACGAGAACATGGCAATTTGTAGTTCTGTCCAGCTGGAATTGAATGAAAACAGCTCCAGCCATCCCAGACACTAGGGCAGCGGTTGTCTGAAAAATAATAGTACGACAGAAATTAGACATAGTTTTTGTGAAAATGGAGCCGAATAGTATACAATTAAATCAACTTGGTCCTAATGAACAGTGTAAGTCTTAAAGATGAAAAGTGTGGTTTTGTCAATTAAGCAAAATTCGCACAAATGAATCGTATGAACTTGCTCTTGTGGTTCAAATGGTTTTAAATTTCAATGATTGTATAAATTAAACTATACTTAAGGTACAAAAAAAAAATTAATTTTGTGGCACAATGGCTCATGAAGAACCAGGGCCTAGTGGCTTACAACTGTCAACCATTCCTGTGTGCGTGCCTACAGTTTATTGCCGAATCCGAACGGCTAAGGTGAGCGGCACTTTTCTATGACTGGAGATACTCTTGGAGGATTTGACACTTCCTCGCAAGAAGTAGCAGCTCCGAAAAAAACTTAAGGTTGAAGCGACTGGTATTGAACCCCAGACCAGACCTCTGGGCATGACAGTCCAACGCACTAACCATTAGGCCACGGGCTACTACATTTAACGATATTATAATATTACTCGTTCAATAGTTAAATTATATGTATATTCAACGAAAAAATGGTAAAAATGTCATAACTACTAAAAAAAAAATAATGCGGAATTTTTTAATTCGGTATTGTTTGGATTACGTAGAAGCGCTGGAAATTAGGTATTGCAAAATAAGGCATTTTTTTCTTTTCTACAATCATAAAAACCCTATTTCCGTAATGCGATTTTTTTGGCAAAAATTTAGATGCAGTTTTTGTTTTCTTAGAACAAAGTGGTCATCATTACAGGTATGAAATTTAATCAAAATTCCCCGCCAAATATATGCCTCATAGTAGAGAAAGGAAAAATATTTTTTTAGATATAAATTTTTCATACCTATAACATTCTAATAGCTTAAGTACGGATCAGCTCCCGTCATCTTTCGGAAATAAATAATTTGTAAAAAATTCACTTTTAAATTGAATCAATTTCCACAGAGCTGTCGATGGAAAATTTTTAAAGAGCTTCCCGCCTGGAAACGGCAAGTTTTTGGCAAGGCCCTGGCAAGTTTTCGGTAAGGAAAACCTAGACGAGGAAAACATGACAGATCCTTATTAGTGCCTCGCTGAGAACATTTATTTAATTAAATATTTATGAAGCTCTTGATAGTATCCAACTAACTATGTAAGTATAGTGCCGTCATTTTATGCAAAACAAAAATTGTCGTTGTTAATCAACTATGCAAATTTCAAATAATGAAATTAATTGGTGTGTCTAATACATAGTAAAATCGCAACTGCAGATAAATATAAAAATCTTCTTTTATGAAATGACAATAAAACATAAAATTTAATAATCTTGTGAGGTAAAAATACACCGTACCATATAAAATAAATAAATGAAATACGAATTTAATACGAATTATGGTTATTTATTTTTTGGGTGACATGTTGGTCTTTTTCAGATTTTACCTTCCATTCAACCAAAAAAGTTGATGGACTCACTGAACAGCAAGTCAAAACAATTTAGAACAGCGAATTTCTCACTGAACAGCAAAAACTTGTTCTTTTTTTGAACTGTTCCAAGCTATTCCGGACAGTCTGACTGAACATACCTACAGTGTTTTACACATACTTGCACACACACCAAAGTAAATGACATTTAACTAAATGTCAGTTTGAATTTTTAATTTTGCATGCGCAAAAATTTTTTAGTGGTCCGGTGTTTTAATTATAACAAAATAAAAATAAAATAAAATAGACTCGCAGTTAATTAGTAAATATAGTGAATTTTTGTCATCTTTATCAATTTTTATTTTAAATACCTCAAAATCTCCTAATAAGCAACAGAAAGCACACCCCCGCAGAAGCTCAAACGATGACACTACTGAGGGCTGCACGCGCTTAAACCGAAATAATTGCACACAAACGCTACGAATATTGGGAATATAAGAACTGTGTAGTGGACAGGATCAACCATGATGACCATCAGCAACCTGGAACGTGGTAAATAAACTGAAGTCTTCGAAGCAATGAAAAGTGCCTTTTGAAATAAAAAAACATGGAGAATATTTTCGTGGAGACACCAGTAGTATCATCCTGCTGGCCGTGGTCAAGGATTCGTGTCCCGTCTGTAGTACCTAGTACCTACATACCAGACACTGACTGAAATATTTGGAACAAACCTAGTTTTTAACTAGTCAGGGCTAAGGTAGAATTTAACTGACGAGGCAAAAAGGTACATAACTGGTGAGCGCCTAGCAAATGCCTATAGTTACTCTAACTAGACCCTTGTTATTAACTACGAAAAAATTGCCAGGGCCTTATTGAAAACTAGACTCTTTTTCCAGGCAGGTTATACCACTGCAACGCCACCTACCAGACTATTAGTCACACTATATTGCTGTGTTTTCGAACTTTATCATTTTTCTCGGGCACTTCAAGAAGATACCTCTCTATATGTGACACAGTCTATTTAAAAAAAAAAAATAACAATAAACTGAACTCTTATCAATGTGCACAAAGCAAACAATAATTTATTTAACGAGCGTCGTCGTAATGATAAGACACTCGGCAGTCCGCACTCACCTTTACCAACAGCCACATCATTATCCATAACATCAGCACAGCAATTTTCAGCTTCATTCGTACAATCAATCCATCGAGTCAAAGTCCGATTGCTCAAAAAAGATTTTTCCACTTGATGGACTACATATTTGCTTGTATGATAAAATGGATGACAAAATTTTCCTTCCTTATGTCTTATGCCCGGAACAAAATATGTTGTATGTTTCAAGTGAACTGGACATGTTTTCAGTTCCAATGGAATGCCACTGAAAAAATCAGGCCGAGTGTAGAAATAACAGCCCCAACTGGCCCAATATCGGAATATTTCTTTCGGAACGTCCAAACTACGATATCGACAATCACTATTCACTTTTGTTATCAGCAAAAGAAACACTCCGAAAATATAATTTATAAACAATTTCATTGTTTTTAAATAATTACAGATAAAAAAAAACCAAGCTGTTTTATAATTTATGACATCGATCGCCCGGAACTTTTCGAAGTCTGAACCAACAACACTAACCGTTAACAGACGGAACTTGTCAAATCAGTTAATGATTTTTTGCTCACGTATATTTGTGTTATCTTTGAAGAAATTGCGGTATCTTATCGTTCGATTTCGATATCGAGGAATTGAACACAAGTAAATAATATTTTTAATTGAATTTTCCTAAAGACAAATTTATATAAAAAAAAAACAATAACAACCTCGAAAGACGACCTTGAAATTGGAAAATGCTAACCTAGAGCAAATTAAAGGTTCTCAGGGACTTACAGTAATGACGAAAAAACTTACGTTTGTCTTAGATAAAAAAGCGCTCAATTGGTTGAGTCAATTAAAGTTTGGTCATTGAGACAAAAAGTCAAAAAAATGGTTAACGTTGTTTAAAAATATATTTTGACGGCAAAAGCTTACGAACTTGTAAGAACAAGTATATGGAGCTATTCATGGCGGAAGATTGAAGAGTTTTCTGTGAATGCTGAAGAAATTAGAAGATGAAGGGAAAAGCAAGGTTGCACATAAAAAAACAGCACTGTTCCTTAAAGCAGCTCAAAGGTCAAGAGTTCATAAATGTACAGGTATCACTAAAATATAAAGCAACGATTGTAATTTTATGTAAATTTTTGGTAACGACTGCATATTAAAAAACAACTTTTAAACTAAACTGGAGATAATATAACGAAGTAAAGCCAGTTGTTATAAGGTAAATTTTAGACCTTTTTCCAAACCAAGTCCAAAATGTTGCGAAATGTTCTCAAAACGAAGAGATAAATGTTCGTATTGCTTTATAGAACAGTCAAATTAGGAAATCAAATTGCATTTTTCGATGTTACGTACACCGTACACCTCCCAAAGTATAAAACTGAGTTTTTTGGGTTGGAGAAGAGCCGCCTTCTTTAAAAAGGGATTGGTATGGTTTGTATATCGGATAATTCGTTCCCATTTTATTTTACAACAAAATGTCCAACTAAAATTAATCAGAAAATCAACAAAAGAACTTGAGTTATTTTTCGCTTCTAACTCAACTCATGCAGTGTGAATTTTTTGGATTGACCACACAATACTTGGCCAATAATATTGAGGGCTAATTTGATATTAATTAAAAGTATGTACAAATGACAGTATGAGCATTATCCCATAAAAAGCGAGTTATCTCTAGCAGCGGAGAGGCGTCATATTGTTCATTTACTTCATGAACAACAGTTTGTAGAATTTTTTTTTTCAAACCCGCAGTGTGTCGCTGCATAGAATTTTTCACTCATTATCACTTTGAAGGTCCTCTGGTGATATTTACTCCAATTTGATTTGATTAAAAGCACGGTTGCCACTCCCAAAAACAAAATCCTACCAAACTTTTCAAAATAACCTACCAAACCGAAGAAAAACCTACCAAAGCAAATTTTGAGATTCTTAAGCAAAACTTTAAACTTTGTTTTTGAGAAAAAGCAAAGTTATTCATATCTACATGAGTATGTACTTTTTCTAGTTCTTATTGTTTTGTTTTATTATCTATGGATCTCATCAGGATCATATAAAACGATACGGATCATAATGACAGATAGCGTTGCCGGGAGAAAAAAAAAAATGAATGTACCGTAATTTCTGAAAAACGTTCCATTTTCGTGCCATATGAATAAAACCACAAATTATTCTATTTTGTTGAAAAAACTGTAATTATTAGTATTACGGGCCTTAAGCATCCCACAAAATAAAAAAAACTTGCTCTATTCGCTTATTGTAAATAAATATGAGTTTCTGTCCATTTTTTACAGAATTTGGACAAACTTTTATTAAATTTTGTTGAAATTTGCTTCATTTTAAGTAAACTTTAAAAATAAAAAACGTGTCTTATTGAACTTTTTCAGGTCACCCACGGGAAAAATTATCGTGTCAAAAAACACGATCGTGCCACTTCGGCAACGTAGTGGCAGCGGTGTTGCATATCTCTTTTTTAATTCTGTTTCTTAATTTTCAAACATTTTTTGTCTTTTTTCTTTACACTGCAATTAACACTACCTTAACATGCAAGCCCCATCAATATAAGGCGTTTTTCATTTTTTAGTTCAGAAGTGCCTGATTACATCGTATTTTTGATGAAGCATATTTTAGTTCATCAAAATGTTCTTCGTTTTTACATTATAGAGAAAAAAAAATCCTTTCATTTCAATCTACCCATCCCTATCTCACATCCTTAACAACCATGTGTCTCTCACTCAAACAAAAAAAAATCTTCGTGCTCAATCCGAAAACATTTATTGAAATTGGCGCATCGGCGTAATTTGGGTGAGTGTGTTTCTTTATTTATTCCGGATAAGGAATAGAATGGATGGAATAGACGAAATGTTTATCCAGAATATCCAGAATGGAATGAATAAAGAAACAAAACTAGAACAAAAAGAATGGCAATCCAGTTGTTCGGTGAAATGTCAAAACAATTGAAGAAATAAATGTTTTTATTTTGGATATTTATGTATTCTCAAAGTCAAAAGTTTAGTAAATTTTACATTAAATGCATAATATTATACGCTGGTACATTAATTCGCGGTATTATGCTGTTTTTAAATAATTAACCCCAATGTGAATCTGCCATAATTGAGTTTAAGAACATCAATTATACTGAACGCGCCCAGTATTCTTTTTTCTATTCTTTTTATTCCACACTTCACATGGAATAAAAAGAATGCATTCCAAACGTTCCGGAATGAATAAAGAAACAACAAAATAGTTTATCCGGAATGTTCCGTGGAATAAAGAAACGCAAAACTGGTATTCCGAATATTCTGGACATATCGGAATGAATAAAGAAACACACTCTTTGAGTTCAGAGCGCTCAGAGCTTGGAATTTGTGTTTCTTTTTTTGTTCAGAACATACTCTGCTCAGAGTTAACTCCGTTCGCTCAGAGTCTACTCAGTGCTCTGCACCGAACAAACTCTGAACTAAAAAAGAAAAACGCCTATAGAGAGCAGGATCTAAAATTATTTTGTATTACGTGTTAAAAAATGATCCCGATCCGTATATAAGAATAAAAAATGATATGATTCATCATGTCATGTTAAAACTTAAAATTCAATTTCACTTTATAATTTGTTCATAAATAAAATAAAGGCCTTGTCACACAGAACGCGGTCCGACAGTCTTTGTAAAAAATTACAAACAAAATTTGCCCGCCGCGTTCTATTCCTTCCATGGTGAAGTATTGACTGGCCCGTTCGGCCCGCGTACTGTGTGACACGGCCTTTAATGCCTACATAAGTTTCAATAACTCGTGTGGACTGTATTACAATAATTTTTTATTTTTTAAAGAGTGGTATTTTGGTAATTCACATTTATGAGATCGTTTTGTTAAAAAACCTACCAAATCGAATCAAAAACTACCAACCTACCAAAGATAAAAAAAAAACTACCAAATTTGGTAGGATCCTACCAAAACGGCAACCGTGATTAAAAGACGAATTGAGGGGCCTAAAAAACTTGATTTACTTAGTCTCAGGTAGTCAGGGTGGGGCAGAGCTGTGAGTTGGACGTGAGTCGAAATGGTGTTGAGATTTTAGAAGTACCTAAAAGACCAAACTAAAAGTATTCCGTATTGCCATGATTTAAAATTTTTGTTGGCTCATAAACAGGCCCTAAGAAAGTTCATTGACTATACGCCAATATCTACTTGACGTAATTTACCAAAAAAACGGAATGAACACTTCTTGAATCAGATTTAACCAATTTCATAACAATTTTGTCAACTCATTCTAAAGAAGTATAACCTACGAGTATTCATGACAAAAGACAAACTGTAATAATTTCAATAATTATTTTATAAGCAACTACGTAACCTGTTTAATTAATATAATAAGGTATGCACCAGCGTTGCCGCCCGAAATAAAATTAACGTGCTATATTTTCTGAAAAAAAAAACGTGCCAATTTTCGTGCCCTATGAAAAAAAAAACAAATTCTGCTGTTTTGTTGAAAAAACTGTAATCAATTTTATGACGGAGTCGGGGTGTAATACATAAGAAAAATTCAAAGGAAATCATGTTCTCTATTCGTGCGTTGTCAAAAAATATTAGTGTTTCTGTCCACTTTTTACGGAATCTGGAACAATTTTCATTAAGTTTTGTTGAAATTTGCTTCATTTTGAGTAAAATAATGGAAATAAAAAAACGTGCCATATTGAACGGATGTGTACACACCCTTCTTTAGAAAGCTCCAACAATGTAGTAAATTATTTACTTTGTTGTTTAATAATATAACTGTCATTGTTTTGTTGTTGTGTAAACATCTAAGCTCGATATGGAGAAATTTGAAAATGCAAATGGCATCTCTGTCAAGTTCGCTTTAAAACACGAATGCTTTCAATCGCTAAGCGGGTGGTATATTTAATTAATTATAAATGTACAAATACAAAGTAATTTTTATTATGTTATACCTTACATAAATAAATACAACAGAACCAAAACAAAATCATTATATAGCCTGTCGTTATTTCTATAAGAGGTATAATTAACAGAATAATTATCTTCATCATACATTTCAAACATGTTATGTACTTAATATTTTTATTAAAATACAGTTAAATATAGGGTAAAGTATATAATAATTGGCAATCGGCACTTTAAAGTTAATTCTTACGGCGGCGCTATGAAGTACTAAATGTAAAAATAAATAAATAAATAAATTTGGTGGCACAATAGCTTATGAAGAAGTAGGGGCTTATCGACTTACAACTCTCAACCATTCCTGCGTGCGTGTTTGCAGGTCCCCTCCCCACAGTTTATTGCCGAATCCGAACGTCTTATGTGACCGGCACTTTTCTATGACTAGGGATACTCTTGGAGATTTTATCAGTTCCTCGCAAGAGGCAGTAGCAGTTTTTTTTAAATTACATATTATTATTATTAGATGACGTGGCTGGGAATCGAACCCATACCATCGGCATGACAGTCCCCCATACAATTTCTGAAAAGTTGACTTAAAATGGAAAAGAATATTTTCAAAAATCAAGGAAAGCACAGACAATGATGTGTTATAGCATTTTTGAAGGCTAATACATTCGTTTATTTAATTTATTTTTATTCTTAAGTTTTTGAGAAATTCAAAAATCAAAATTCTTGAAAAAAAAGTTATTTTTTTTAAGCTGATTTTTTTTTTCAAAATTTGGCGTAATTAAGTGGCACAAAACCAAATGTAGGAATCCTTTTTTACTTTTTGAGAAATAACAAAAAAAAAACCGAAACCTACGTCTTCCCAAAACAAAAAAACCCAAATGTTAATTTGTTAGCATCATGACACAAATATAACAGAACAAACAAGCAGTACAAAAAAGTATAACTTTCTTTTTTTTTTTTTTCAATTTCTCAAAAACTAATAAAGATTTTTACACCTGGTTGACAAGATATTGATAAAAGCGTTGAATTTTATGCCAATAATGGGTCTGTTTATCCTATGTATATGTACAAACTTATTAATTAAATATTTCGTAACATTTTTTAAAATTTACAATGAAAAGCCTTACAATTTAGGTGGGATTTACATTTAGGTACCAGCATCACTTCTTAGTTGCAATCAAAGTGTCATCATGGAACGTTGGCAAGACCGTGTCGCTGTAGTTACCGGAGCTAGCAGTGGAATTGGAGAAGCGATTTCTAAGGATTTGGTAACAGCAGGCCCAAGAGTTGTAGCATTGGGTCGTCGCCAAGAGCGTCTCGATAAAAATCGTTCAAAACTCTCGACTGAGTTGCAAAAACGTTTCTTCGCTCGAAAATGTGATGTTTCAAATGAAGCCGATGTCAAAAGAACATTCGAATGGATTGAGAAAACACTCGATGGTGTTGATATTCTTGTTAATAATGCTGGTATAGCTCGTCCAGGATTTCTGGTGGAAATGGACACAGCATTGATGGATGAAGTTCTCGGTACAAATATCAAGGGTTTGGTTTATTGCACACAAGCTGCTTTCAAAAGTATGAAGGCAAGAAACTTCGATGGTCATATAGTGCATATAAACAGTGTAGCTGTGGACACAATGTTCCTCTCATTCAGCCAAATACCAGTTTTAATATTTATCCGCCAACAAAGTTTGCTGTGACTGCTATCAATGAAACGCTTCGTTTAGAATTAAAAGATTTGGGAACAAAAATCAAAACAACAGTAAGGACATTTTTTTTTTTAAATATTATTTTGTTATGAAAATATTGCTTTCTTTTGGAGAGTGTCAGCCCAGGATTTGTTCGGACTGAACTTATATCTGAGGAAGATAATAATGCACTTGGAGCTGCGTTAAATCCAGAAGATATATCTCAGGCTGTGTTGTTCGCTATTTCAACACCTCCGCATGTACAGATACATGAAACAACTGTGAAACCAATTAGAGAAATGTTTTAAAAATCAATAAAATTTTCTTAAAAAAGTATTTCCGGGAAATTTCATTACATATTTATTCCATAAAATATGATTAATTTTTTTTTTTTAATAAGTAATTTTATGCTAATGAATAGGTATCATGATTGCCTGAAAAGTTTTTGTTTCGACTGTGCAATAAAAAGCTGTCCTATAATTTAGCGATAAAAGCTTGGCATTTTTCAAAATCTAACCACGCCAAATATATTTTTTCTAATGTTTCTCACTGCCGTATTATACTGAATAATATGCACAATTATCCGAGACGAATAGCATGACGATTAACAAAAACTCATAATATTTTCGAGGTTTGCTTATGAAATTATCTTATCATAAGGTTCTATGCCGCTGAAAAAGGATAGCAAAAGATAAAGAAATTTCGATACTAACTAAGCTACAAAGTACACATCAAATCAAATTAATGAATACTAATTAAATTATAGCTTTTGAACCTCTTATTCTTAGATATTCAAAGATTAAATTTTACTTAGTAGCATAAGTGCTTAGTTTATATTTATCCGTGATCATGGAACGTTGGGTTAATCGAGTCGCTGTAGTTACCGGGGCAAGTAGTGGAATTGGTGAAGCTATCGCTAAAGATTTGGTCTTAGCTGGAGTCAAAGTTGTTGCACTAGGTCGGCGATTGGATCGTATTGAGAAAAATCATTCAGAATTACCAAAAAAATGTAAAAATATATTTTTCCCTCGAAAGTGTGATGTAACCAATAAGGATGATGTTAGTGCTACATTTGAGTGGATAGAAACGACACTTGGAGGCACAGATATCCTAGTTAACAATGCTGGAATATCCAGAATGGGAAATATTGTTGATATGGATCTTAATTCGGTCGATGAAGTACTCAACACAAATTTGAGAGGTCTAATTTATTGCACCCAGGCTGCTTTCAAGAGCATGAAAGCTCGAAATTTCGTTGGACATATCGTCCATATAAACAGTGTTAATGGTCATAAAGTACCTGACATACTGCCAGGATTAAGCACAAACATTTACACACCTACAAAGTATGCTGTAACTGCACTCACTGAAGTAATGCGAAAAGAATTGATAAATTTGCAAACTAAAATAAAGATAACTGTAAGTACTTGACTATGATATAAAACTTTTTAAGAAAAGTTTTAAAATTTAAATGTTTTCTACATTATTTGAAGAGTATCAGTCCTGGACTAGTTCGAACAGAGCTTGTTGCAGATCATTTATTTGATGCGGTTGGATGTTACTTGAAACCAGAAGATATATCACAAGCTGTAATGTTTGCTATCGCAACGCCACCACACGTACAAATTCATGAAATGATAGTGAAGCCAGTTGGAGAAGGTTTTTAATTTGCTTTTTAGCTGTTGAATGTCGGTTTTCGTATTAATTTTTTGGTGAAGTAGAGTACTTAATTATATAGTCGATTTTTAATAAATACAAATATTTTGAAAATAAAACATAATTATGTACGTGTATGTTTATCCAGCATGAAAAAATTATTTATTTCTAATAGTCTCTTTTCGAGTTAACGAAAAACAGTCTTTTCAGGTCCAGGACAGCGTTGCCACTTTTCGGCAAAATTTTCGCAGTACTTAGATTCACAAAAAAATGCAGTATCTATAGATTGTACTTTTTTGCAGTAGATTTGTTTATTTATTTATTTTTTGTTTTTCAAAAAACAAGGAGGATTAACAAAAATATTATAGGTAATTAAAAAAATAATAATACACATACCTATATTTATCATCAAAAATAAAGTGTTGCTATCTCAAACAATTTTGATTTTAAATTCCCTGTTGCTTCTACCTTAGCCTTTTATGAATTTGGCCTTTACCAACGTTGTGCATCAATACTTAAGAAATTCATATAAACTACAATTGCATTTATTTAATAATAATTTAAACTTTATTGGGCAGATTTTATTAAAACTTGCCCATATTATTACGTTTTTAAACATTAAAAGAACAAATTAACAAAAACAAGATTTCCGTCAGCTTTCAATATTCATCAAAACAGAGCCGATAGTCGAAAGCCGTATTAATTGTTATTAGGATGTGAGTATCAGTTTTTTTTGAAGAATTAAAATGTTTGCAATCAATGACAGAATTGAAAAATTATTTGTGGGTTATTTGTTTACGGACAATTTTTTGTAACACCAAAAATGCAGTAGATTTGATTTATTTTAAGAAAAAATGCTGTAGATCTACTCTTAGACCAAATAAAGAAAGAAAACTCGGTTTTGTTTGAAGAGTTCAGAAAGAACTCCAATTTATCGTCAATTTTATTTGACCTTTCAATTTCGTATAAATCGATAACTAAATAACTGACGCAGTAATTCATATATTTGGGATGGAGTCCCCGGTCCACATCGAAACAAGAGTCACAAACAACTATAATCGGATAGAGTCCCCGGCCCCAATCGAAATACTACAAGGATACAAGTCCATTTGACTTGTAGGCACAAAATAATTTCATAGCTCGAAAGCCAAAATACCTTCTACTGCACCTGCACCATGCACTCAGCACTGCAGCAGTGTGTTTCTTGATACTTCTCTCCTCCCATATTCCAGAACACTGTATGCAGAATTCCTTTCCAAATTACACACCTACTTATAATATTCGTGGAACGACGTAAGTAAGTGTGAATTATAAAAGTTCAAAACACTCTTACAACATTTCATCATATTGACGTGTTCATAATATATCTAGCTAAGACGTCGGTGACGGGAACAAAACTACTGATCGGTAGTTATGCAAGCGGATCAAAAAAAGACTAGAATTCAGCAGTTCCCTGAAAGCCGCAAGCGACAGATTGTTGGTCAACTTACTATTGACTCTAAGAAAAAAAAAGAGATTACTTTTTTAAGCTAATAGTCAACAAATTATCTCTCTGGGCTGAAACTCAACTGTTCAAAACTCAATAGAAACCGACATGAATTATTTATAGAATTAAGCCTTAACAACACTCAAGACTTTTTGCAAAAAGTAGGGCACAAAGTAAAAATGTAATGAGCAAAAATATGCTAAGAGATGCCTGTGTATAGAAAAATTGTATTTTGTCTGTAATGTCAATCGGAACTGACATATCAACCACTATTTTCGTAGGCTTTTTCGCACACAGGCATTTTTACTGCACGTTTAAGTTTTTCACTTTTGTACTTTTGGCAAAAAGTTTTGAATATTGTTAAGGCTTTAAACAACACCTGCATTTGAAAACGAACGAAGAACAAATTCTTCATGGATGCGACCTTGAATTGCCTCATATATAACTGCATCCTACATTCCTTTACAAAAATGTACGGACATGATCATTTTTTCGTCAATTCATCTTTTATCTTTTTGACTGATTGGTTGAGGAGTGTAGAAATGTAGGGTACGAAGTACATTTCTACATCCCTCAGACCCTCACGTAATCTTTCGATCAGGCTCATTATAGGTGCATTCAAGTAGCAATTGACAGAGGAAATGACATTTTTCTCTTTGAATTAATGCATTCAGAGAAACACTTTTCAATTTCCTCGTCATTGAGGTTGTAGCACATTATGGAGCCCTTTCCGCCAAATTACCGTAAGCGACAAAATATAAAAGTATCGTAAGCGATTTTTACATTTAAAGTAAAATATTCTAATACCTATTTTCATCTCAAATTGAATCTACTATCAAAGAATATCAAATAATTATTATACAACTGTAGTTGTGTACAGGGCCACCTTTCTAGATTTTTGAAAAGATGTAATAAAAACAGGATTTGAAGAAAAAAAGAGCCACAAATTTAAATGTCCCCAAAAGCCAAAACCGATCGGAAGCCAATAATAATAACCGCAATAGAGTTTGGATCTCTCTTAAGCAGACAAAGTACTATTTTTTAAGTTTAATCTATTCAGGTCTTTTTTGTATCAACAACTTGTAGCATTCCAAAGGGGATAGAGAGGAAAAATTGGTATTAAAAATTCGACAGCATGACTGACTTTATAGTGCTTTCATTTTCTTCTTGTTTTAATTGCGCTAGCTTTCGAAAAATTAACTTTCAAACTCAAAATTGAAAAACTGAAGATGATGGTTGAAGCTGATTTTTCTGTGCAGTTTCTAAAAAAACTTTTGGGTTTTCATTTTCTTTTCGATATGTTTATAAAAACAGATTTTCTAATCCATTTCCATCACTATAAAATGCTTTAATTAATTGTTTTATCTTTCGATTTCAATTAAAAGAATTTGCCTAATCTGAAACTACTTGTTCAACCATCCAAATTAAAATAAAATGCTTTTTTTATACAGGAAGTAGCCTTAATAATACTATTTTTGGCACTTTATAAACAATTCAACTTACTTGAATGACTGCAAACTTTCTTTATTTACTTAAATTTTGACAGATAGTGATAATTTCTCCCATTTTCTCTCTTTTTTCTCAGTAATTTACCTTTTTTACTTCTTATTTACCTTTTTTACGAGTTTTTTACGTTTTTTACACCAATATAGGTGTTTTTTACCTACTTAAACGTAGAAAAGGAAAAAAAAATAGTTTTTTTTACATGAATTTGAACATCACTGCCGGTTTTTGGCACATGTATACATAAACAGCTAGTGCGAGAAACCGGCCACAGAGTTCATAAAAGCTACAGGGTTAATTTTGTATGCTTTTGCTGCCCAGATTTTGATACTATCTGAATCAGTATATGGCTGCAAGAAATGACGATCAAAAAATGGTCATAACTTCAACAATTGGTCATATTCATGCCTGATTCTTGGAATATATCTTTAAGGATTGCTAATGATTATTGTATTATCATAAATACTTTCACTTAAATCAGTGAAAATCCAAACAATCCCGAATCGATTATACCAAGAATCCAGCAAATAACGATAACCCACATAACATCCATACGACGAAGAAAGAAAATAACTAGGCTCGTAAAAAACACTCCAGATTTTTATTAACAAGTAGGTACAATAAGATGCTTACACTGTGACGGTTCCAAAAAGAAAGAGGATGATTAAAGTTTCAATTTTAGAAACAGCAAAAAACTAACGGCAAAAACATGTTTTGTTTTAAGAGAAAAAGTACCACTAGAGAGTAAGCTCTAGTTTTAATAAAATTACAATTAACAGCTAGAGAGTAAGAAAAATTGAAAAAAGAATAGGAAAATTATCCATGTTTGGCAAATGGAAACAAAAATAAGTTAAATTATGTAGGTAAATCAAATTATTCAAGTTAGATGATTAAATCGAAAGAAATTATAAATAATTGATTAATAAATAATAAAGAATTGATAATTAAATGAATAATAGTTTTTAATTTCTGAACAATTATGAACTATTGTAAAAAAGGTTTTAATATTTAATTTTTGGGCTTCATTATTATTAAATAAGTTTGAGTTCCCGGGCCGGATACTAAACAAAAGTGGCCGGTATCTAATTTTCGTTGGCTGGGTACCTGTGAAAAAGCACTTTTTTACTAAAGTAATTTTAGTTTTAAAAGAGTTAAAGTAATTAATTCTTATTTTTTCTGTATTTTAGTAAGAATTGATAAAAGATTCTAAAAACAAATAATGTGAAATCCTATATACCCAGCTGAATTTATTATCCAACACCAAAGTAAGAAAAGGCGTTAGGCGGCCGGGTACTGGTACATTTACGCTACCTTCTTTTGTTGACCATAAGTTTCATCATAAAACAAAATTCTCAAGGATGAAATAATTGACTAACTGCCAAGTAAGAGCAGTTTATTAAAAAAAATATTATAAACTAGCAGGTCCGTGCTCGCCTTGCTCCGCATGTTTAAATAACTTTATGATTGTAAAATACTTTTGTATTTTTTTTGAAATTTATCACTTTTCTTTTATATTTTATTTGATTTTTTGGATTTTTTAGATATTAAAAAAAAAAAAAATTAGCCTATGTCCTGTCCATATACTCATGTTTCCAGCTCTCAATCTACCGCAAATCTCATTACAATCAATTAGGTGTTTTCGGAAATTAAGAGGAACAAATGTGTGTAGGTACATAATATGTATAAAAAATTTTTATTTGTAATACATACATATGTACATATTTCTGTATGTGATGTGGCCTTTTTTTTTAAAGTCCCAGTCCGCCCCTAAAAATTAACATGGATAACGAAAAATATTAATAGACATTGATGAATGAAGGTAGACGGTACACACCAAATAGCAAATTATTTCGTAAATTTATACAGCTTTTAACTTTTTTGGATATACATATGTATATAATGTATAGCCTTAGCCTACATTCTTAGTACCTACATTATGTACGTGCTAGATGTTTACTGTTTAGTCTTTATTTATGAGCGATCATGGAACGTTGGCTTAACCGAGTCGCTGTAGTTACCGGGGCAAGTAGTGGAATTGGTGAAGCTATCGCTAAAGATTTGGTCTTAGCTGGAGTCAAAGTTGTTGCACTAGGTCGGCGATTGGATCGTATTGAGAAAAATCATTCAGAATTACCAGAAAAAGTTAAAAATATATTTTTCCCTCGAAAGTGTGATGTAACCAATAAGGATAATGTTAGTGCTACATTTGAGTGGATAGAAACGACACTTGGAGGCACAGATATCCTGGTTAACAATGCTGGATTATTTAGAATGGGAAATATTGTTGATATGGATCTTAATTCGGTCGATGAAGTACTCAACACAAATTTGAGAGGTCTAATTTATTGCACCCAGGCTGCTTTCAAGAACATGAAAGCTCGAAATTTCGATGGACATATCGTCCATATAAACAGTATCAATGGACATAAAGTACCTGACATACTGCCAGGATTAAGCACAAACATTTACACACCCACTAAGTATGCTGTAACTGCACTCACTGAAGTAATGCGAAAAGAATTGATAAATTTGCAGACTAAAATTAAAATAACTGTAAGTTCATATACCCTATGTATACCTTAATCTAAAGGTAACATGTGCTTTTAGTTTTCATTTGTAAAAATTTTAAAATGCTTGTGTTTTCTTTTTAAAGAGTATCAGTCCAGGAGCAGTTCGAACAGAATTGGCAGCAGCGGAAGTATTTGATATGATTGGAAGTTGCTTGAAACCAGAAGATATATCACAAGCTGTAATGTTTGCTATCGCAACGCCACCACATGTACAAATTCATGAAATGATTGTGAAGCCAGTTGGTGAAGGTTTTTAGGTGTTGGTTTCCCTGTTGAATTTTTGGTAAAGTGGAGTGCTTTATTGTAATACAGCTTTTGAAAATATTTAAGAAATAAAACCAATTTAAAAATATATATGCGTAGATAATGTTAATTCATCACTTTTTAAGACGAAAAGAATAAAACAGAATTTATATTAACTTTAAACAAATTAGAAAAGTGTGGAAACAAAAAGTTAAATAAAACGTCATTCTGACACCGATATATCGTCTGTTTAAGAAAAGGAAGGATTACCACTCATATAGCTGTATCCTATAATATTGATCATGATTCTATTTAATTCTTTACAAACACAGATTTCGACATTTAGTAAAGATTTATGTTTGTTGTAATTCGTGGAATTCTCAATGGCTATGTCTTTGAAAGATTTTTTGGGTGCCGGCCGTTTAGACGAAATTCGTTTCGCAAATCTTACTTCGCAATTATCAAAATAAATTTTGATCGACTCGCAATAGTTGTTTCGCGAATTTTTGTTTTGTCTTTAGATCAACCCGCAAGACGATCATTTCGCAAAAGTTCTTTCGCAGTTTTTTATATGGCATATTTAGGTGGCAATTTGTTGTTTTGCAAGATCTCATTGCGCTAACTGTTGATTTCCGTTTTGTTATCTCGCGGTTTAGTTATCCCGTTACTTAGTTATCTTGCCGTCCTGTATCTAGCCGTTTTGTTATCTGGCCGTTTTCTTAGCTGGCTGTAGGTAATAATTAGCGAATTAATTTTTTGCGAAATAATGAAATGAGAGATAAAAAATTTCTATGTGAAATTTGCAAAAAGATGATTTTGCGAAACAATAACATAGCGACATAAAAACTTGCCAAACAATTAAATGCAAAATGACTAAATTGTAAAACAAGAAATTGCGAAATGATCATTGCAAAATGAAAAACAGCCAAACATAATCCGCCAGATGACCCCTACCCACATTTTTTTTTCGTCCTCTTGGAGACCACAGACCAAATTCACTTTCGCATCAGCGCCGAATACTAAGCTTTAGCCGTGTAAAATTATTTTTAATAATTTATAATTTCCAGGAAAACTTACTACCAGTTTTTCGCACTGTTCAAACAACCGATATATTTTTGAATTTTGAAAAGTTTATGATGTAACAACCGATAGAATGCCTGGGTTGGGTATCACTCCATTTTTTCTCTGCATTTTGTTTTAAGAATTTAAGTTAAATACAGAACAGATAAATAAACAACCTGTTAAATACAGAACATTTTTTTGTTTTTGATTACAAAATAATGCATAATGACGTCTTCGAATACAGAACCGTTCATTATTATTATAATGAACGGATGATGGTTACCGTAACGTAACAATACTGCACTTCGAAGCAGGAGAAGGTTCTGATTGGGTGATATAACCTTGTGAACTTAAAGATTGAAGTTTAATTTTTGAAGCCTTGATTGAAAAAAATATTCATAGGTAGCTAGCTACTATAGTACGATACTAGTAAAAATAAAAAGCGTACCATATTGAACTTTTTCGTGCCATCGTGCTACAATAAAATTATCGTGTCGAAAAGTCAGGATCGTGCCGGCACAGAAATCGGGACAGAGTTCAACTATCGGTACTGTACTGCCCGCCAAAATCGGGATTCCTGGCAGGCCTTATTTATAATAATAGTAAGGATAATAGGTTACTCGCAATGATGTACCTACTCTAAGAAGAAAATCCTGATTCATGCATGCCGTTTAATCCGGCTGTATTATTTTTGTTCTTAACTGTTGAGTAGTTTTTTTTTTTGTATTTTAAAAAATCTTGTATATTGATTTAATAATTAAAGCATTAACTATAGCTTTCACTCAAAGCGCGTTTTATTATAAGGAATAAATAAATACATATTCACACGTACTTATTTATCAGGGTGATTTATATATTTTTTCATTTTTTCCATTATTCGAAATTTTTTTTGTATCCTCTCAACACAATAATTTTCTATAGATTTATTTTTAAACAATATTATTTAAGCAGATAATCATTTTAAAATACACATTTAAAAATTCTGAAATTATATCAAATTTTCCATTTTTGAAAAAAAAAAAATCAAATTGTTGGAAGCCTTTGTTGCCTTTGCCTCTACGGTATTTTGTAGAAAAAAAGTTACATTGATTTTTGTATCGATTAGTATGAAGTGCGCTATTTTTTTTATAAATATTTTTTAAAACATATGTTAAATGGTGTTTTAGTTTTTGAGAAAAATGAAAATAACAAAAATACGTTCCTATTGATTTGACATTGACTTCATAATCAGTTCACAGTTTTTGTTTAAGTTGCTCTCCCATTCAGTGAGTTGTAAGCAAGATTTTTCTTATTTTAATTTTCTTAAAAAATTGAAGACGAAGCTTGTTTTAAATATTTGAATAAAATGCTAAAAAGTTTTTAACTAAATCAAAATTTTAGAAAAATTTAATTTTTCTTTTTCAAAATTTAATTTTTCAAATACTTATTCACCCCATGGGGTAAGGGTTAGTGCATTGGACTGTCATGCCAGAGGTCTGGGGTTCAATACCAGCCGCTTCCACCTTAAGTTTTTTCTGAGCTTCCTCTTGCGAGGAAGTGACAAATCCTCCAAGGGATCTCTTGCCATAGAAAAAGGCCGCTCACCTTAGCCGTTCGGATTCGGCAATAAACTGTAGGTCCCCTCCATTCCTGGAGACATGCACACAGGAATGGTTGAAAGTTGTAACTGGCTGAACAGAATAGAATGACGGAACTGAAGCCGCAGACGGAACTGGAAGAGCTGTCAAAAAGTGTCGTACGTTATTTTTTTTACATGTCCACAATGGAGCTGTACAGCTTTGAAAGTATTTTTATGAAAAACAAAAGAATATTCTTGTGTACAAGCTCAGAATTCACATTTTTTGTTTCCAATAATTTTCCTTTCAATAAATAATTTTTTTCGCGATTCAAATAACCACAATATTTTTTTCCGACCCAAAAAGTTGTTTTTGTTCTCCATACAATTTGAAACGTCAAAAGTGCCGTACGTGAAAAGTTAAAAGTTGGTGAACTCTTCCGTCTGCGTCTGCAGTTCCGTATGCGTCTACGTTCTGTTGTGTTCGCAACATTTAATTTGCGTGTAATCAATATTTTGACAGCTATTCCGGCTCCGTCTCCATCTCCGTCTGCGTCACCATTCTGTTTAGCCAGTAAGTCGCTAGGCCCTGGTTCTTCATGAGCCGTTTGTGCTACCAAATTTATTTATATATTTTTATTCACCAAAACAAGTTGATTTAAAAATAAATTAAAAATATTTATTTCAGGTCTTGGAATAACATTGTAGGGTCCAGTTTTTCCGTGCGGGAATTAAGTTAAACTGGAATTAACTTACCAAATTTATTTTTCATTTTTTTAATATATACACTATAAAAAATTGTCTTTTCTCCCAGCACGCTCTCTAGCCATTTGTCGCATCTTCTGCGAATCACCGTGAATGTAGGTAAGTGTCTAAATGCTGTTGAATACATTACCACTTCTAAGTACCTATTATTTTTTGACATATAACACGTTATATAGGTCAAATAAAGCAATAACGGGGGGTAACACATCAAAAGTTAAAAAAAAAAAAAACAATTATAAGAAGATACACCCTATATTCCTAACTTTGTATGGTACAAATGAATACAATAATTGAATTAAATATAATGATAAAGATATCGCAATTTTTAATGTTTTTAATGACTTTCTGGAGATATTGTGCTGATAAAATTCTTTGTTACTGTTATATGACCATTGATATTGTTATTCTTATAACCAGTTCAAAATATTTCTTGATTGCAATTTTTAACTTTGATCTTTATAACATAGATAAAAAAGCAGCCAAAAATTCAAATAACGTATTCAGTTTATATTAATCTCTGAACATGGAACGTTGGGTAAATCGTGTTGCTGTAGTTACTGGTGCGAGTAGTGGAATTGGTGAAGCTATCGCCAAAGATTTGGTTCTAGCTGGCGTCAAAGTTGTTGCGTTAGGTCGGCGATTGGAACGTATTGAAAAAAATCATTCCGAATTACCAGAAAAATGTAAAAATATATTTTTCCCCCGAAAGTGTGATGTAACCAATAAGGATGAAGTTAGAGCCACATTTGAGTGGATAGAAACTACACTTGGTGGTACAGATATCCTTGTTAACAATGCTGGAGTTCATAGAAGAGGAAATGTTATGGATATGGATCTTGAATTGGTCGATGAAGTTATCAACACAAATTTTAGAGGTGTAATTTATTGCACCCAGGCTGCTTTTAAGAGCATGAAAGCTCGAAAATTCGATGGGCATATAGTCCATATAAATAGTATCAATGGACATAGAGTGCCTAATAGGGAACCTGGCTATAGTACAAATGTCTACACACCCACAAAGTATGCTGTAACTGCAATCACTGAAGTTATGCGAAAGGAATTGATAAATTTACAGACTAAAATTAAGATAACTGTAAGTACCTACCCATTAATTTAATAATAATTAAGAGAAAATCTTAAAAAGCTTGTGTTTTCTTTTTGAAGAGTATCAGTCCTGGATTAGTTCGAACAGAGATTGTAGCAGCGGAAGTATTTGATCAGATTGGATGCTATTTGAAACCGGAAGATATATCACAGGCTGTGTTATTTGCTGTCGCAACCCCACCACATGTACAAATTCATGAAATGATTGTGAGACCAGTAGGTGAAGTTTTTTAAAAGGAATAATTAAATAATAGCAACATAAGAAATAAGAACGAATTTTCTTGTATGTATTTAATATTTTTTTAAAAATGATTAAAGGATAGGCTTCCAATCAAAAGTAACCAATTTTTGTAACAAGGCTCAATTATATTAATAAACTTAGTTGGAGTGATCATATATCCGACAAAATGCCAACCAGTTCGTTCCACGATGAAAACCCGTTGGTTTTCTTTTATTAGATATTTATTATCATTATTTTATTTTAAATCTATATCGTGCTAACCTAGCACCGAATAATCAGTGAAATTAAATTAAAATTCCAGATTGGACCTATAAAACATACCTAACATAGCGCTCTGGTCGTCGAAAAAAATATTATAGTAGTGGAGAAGATTTTAAATTTATGCAAAAAGTATTGGGAACAAAAACAAAAATTATCATCAAAGTCAATTTAGGCGTGATATTGATTCGGCATTAGTATCAACTACTTAATAAATTCTTCGAGATCATTAATAGGTACTTAAACAAAATCTTTAAATGTTTACTACTTTTGTGGGAAAAAAGTACTGGCTTTGGGATCTTAGCACCCCATATGGAATTTTTGGAAAAAAAAAGTATGCAATATAAAGGGTAGTAGCCCGTGGCGTAATGGTTAGTGCGATGGACTGTCATGCCAGAGCCAGAGGTCTGGGTTCAATTCAATACCAGCCGCTTCCACCTTAAGTTTTTTTCTTTGCTACTGCCTCTTGCGAGAAAGTGACAAATTCTCCAAGAGTATCTCTTGTCATAGAAAAGTTCCGCTCACTTTAGCCGTTCGGATTCGGCAATAAACTATAGGTCCCCTCCATTCCCGCAGACACGCACACAGGAATGGTTGAGAGTTGTAAGTCACTAGACCCTGGTTCTTCATGAAACGTTGTGCCACCAATTTTATTTTAATTGATCATAAAAGGTCAAGTAGTTTCAGAAATTGGTCAGGCTTAGAAAATTTTTAACCCAAGGTAAAAGTTTTTCAATGTCATTCTCGATTTTTGGCACCTCATTTATGGGATATTCCCAAAAAAAAAGTATACTATTTGAAGGGCCAATATGGACAGTTATATAAGGTCAGGTAATTTTAGTAATTGGTCAAACATAATATGTGTTTTTAAATTAATTTTTAATGTTTTTTTCAAGGTACAGTACAGTACAGAACTCTTAGCACTTCATTAGTAAGAAAAACCTCACTTATGGGATATACGAAAAAAGTGTACACCATCTGAAAGGTTACTTAATCTTTATAAAAGGTCAAGCAGTTTCAGAAATTGGTCAGCTGCAAATTTTGATTTATGAATTAAAAAAAAAATTTTAGCTCATTGATCTTCATCTTTATTTTTATAAAAATCATTAAAAAAAAAACAATATGTACATATGTGGTTGACCAATTTCGAAAACCAGCTGACTTTTTATGAGGATTTAGGAAGCTTTCAGATGAAATAATTTTCGTTTTTAACCTCCAAAAATGAGATGCTGAAAATCTCTACAAACTTGAAAAAAAAAAAATTTAAATTCATAAAAAATTTTCTATCGCTGAAAAATTTCTGAAACGAGCTGACCTTTTATGAGGATTAGGTAGCCTTTCAGATAATATATACCTACTTTTTAAGAATATTCCATAAATTAGATGCCAAAAATCGCTGATGACCTTGAAAAACTTTGACCCTGGATTAAAAATTTTCTAAGCCTGACTAATTTCTGAAAATAGTTGAACTTTTAAGACCAATTACTAACCTTTTAGCTGGCATACTTTTTTTTTTTGCAAAAATTCCATTTCCATATTGAGGTGATAAGATCCCAAAGCTCAAATCAGCTTATTTCGGCTTTTAACTTGAAATTCAAGTGCAAACAAATTCTTGTCGTACAATATTTAAAATATATTTGTTAAAGTATGTCTGTTTGGATGTCTATTCTTTGATCAGTTAATTTAATTAGGTTAAAGTAAGCTTTCATATGACGTAGGATGTTGTGGGCTGCGGGAGTTCAGAGAAGCTTTAAAAAATCAATAAAATAATATTTCAACTATGGAGTTATTGACATTACATATATACATAGCTATACTATCAGCCAGCTAGCATTTCTTAAAAATTGAAAGTATTTAGTATTTACCGAATGTAGAGGTATACAAAAATTTTATTAACGAACAAATGGAAAGAGACAAATAATGTAGATTGATTTTTTTTTTCATTTAGGAAATAAGATTCCATATTTTGTTTTGAGCTTAAAATAACTTTCCGCTTCAAAGAATAGATAATAATCAAGGTAAAATAATGAAGTTTTAATTTAATTTTTGCATGCGTAGTAGATTTGACGTATCGAAAATATTGTGACTAGAATATTTAATTTGAGATATTTTAACTATAGGTACAAATGACTGTATGAAATTATTAGAAAAGACGCGTGTCTATATTTTTATTAATTTGAATTACCTTATTATTGCTCATACATTTATTGGAGTATTAATTTAGGCATATGCTAAATTTTAATTAACTCCCAATGGTTCAACTTATTTAATACTTTTTTTGAGAATGTTTTGAAAAGCTTAAATAGTAGGTATATATCTATTTATTATATATTCAAATATATTGGTCCGTATTCATAGTCATTTTTAAACTGTTGTTAAGTTAAAAGTGGGTTTCATTGAAGACATTTATTGTAATTTTTTTGGTTTAATAGTTCAATATTTTAAGAAGGATAATTTATTTAATTAACTTCTATTTTGATAATAATTACAAAAATGAATGGCGCAAAATTTTAAACAGCCTGATGTTAAGGCATTAGCACGATACTACTTAACAATTTTCTAACTTTAAAACTCTTTACTAAAATTGAAGGTTTGAATGAAAGAACAACAATTTGAGTGAGCTACCACTTATAGGCAGGAGTTATAGCTATTTCACGGTCGCTAAAATATTCTTAGTTTTAAACATTTTCTAACTAGTATCATAAAACCAATTTTTCTAGCTGAACACGCCTAAAACAGTGACAGTTCAACCCATTTTTGCAATTGTAGCTGCCAAAGTGACACTTGGATTTAGTATGATACTAAAAAGATAAAATGGGCATTTGGCGATTTTAACTTTAGTAAAATGTTAAAAAGATTATACGACGCTAACTCGTTTAAAATTTGAAAAAGCCTGTTTTTAACGTAGCATCATACTAAAAATGCTTTAACGTTATACTAAATCGTCTTAAATTTTGCGCCAATTTGATTATAGCAGTACATAATATTCCCTGACATAGTGATTAGTGTGGGTCTTAAACTGTATGTAAACCATGTGTTTAGCAAACGACTATGAATAGGCGCTATTGTATTTAAAATAAAACTGAAATATCAATATTTCAAAAACATCTCAGTCGATTTTAATTAAACTTGGCCCTAAGCGGGTTTTTAATATTTACTAGCAGATTTTATGCAAAAAAGTACTATTTTATAACCAAAATTAAAAGTACCTACTTTACACATTTCTAAAATTATTAAAAAACCTCTTTTTCTTAAAAACGACTTCTAACGATATTATTATTTGTATTGTATTATTTATACTAGAATGTCAGTTTATTAGACTTGACCATTCTTTATTCCGTTAATTTCATTGAATTTTGAACAACAACAACAACTTAAAGGTGCTACCACCAATTGCTTACGAATTAATTTTGGGTATTTTAATTCGTTTTATTTTTGTTTGGCTAGAGATATAGCTATTTCAAGGGGTGCCAAGCCCTATCATCAGTCTCCTTTATAGTGGTGCTGAGCTTTAATCCAATTTTATTTGAAAAACTTTCTACACATCATGCGGTATTTGAACCCGCGCATCAGATTTGCTCAGTCTTCGAAGCTGTGTACACTACGTACTCTGCTACCGTTGACCACTGACGTCACAGGTCTAGATGTGCTGTTTGTTTATCAATTGCATTTGGAGCATCAGCATTTTTATAAGCCCCTTTAAGTATGCTGTCTTGTTCCGCCTCCATTTTTCTCCGAACCTTATTTGATAGACTACAATTCGTAGTACGTTTATTAAAAACTTTCTCAAAGCAAATTTTACACTAATAGTCCAGTTATTTGGTAGTATTACCGGGAAAACTTTGGAGGAGTTTTGAATATTGGCATTTTGAGGAGGTCTTTTCGAATTTTACCTTTTTCTTTTTACTTTAAATAAGGGAAAAAAATATAATAATTTAGTTAAAAATGCCCCAAAAAGTGAGCGTAACAAATAATTTTCTGTGTGTGAATGGTTTAAAAGGATGTTAACTAAAAATTTTTATATATAACAGAACCCTCTTTTCTATAAATTTTGAGGGGAAATTTATTGTAAAGTTGACTCTTGCCAACTCTTATAACATCTGCCAGTTTCATAAAATTCGTTGGGGTTGTTCAGATTTTATCAATCTATAACAGTTTTTCCTAACAATGAACTACTGTACACTGCGTTCGTATTTTTTTTTTTTAATATTTGTCTTAAAAAAAAAAAAAAAAACAGAATAAGACATATGTAGGAAATTTTCTCAGCTTTAGTCTTTTAATTATTTAAGTCGTAAAATCGCAGTCAGAAAGCAGATATTGGTGAAAAACAGTTTTTGGTGCGAGCGGCAAAGATACGAAGTGGCAAAGTGGAAATTCGAAAAGAGCACCTCAAAATCTAAAAAATGCTAATTTTCTAAACTCCTGCAAAACTTTCTAGGCCGCTCACCTTAGCCGTTCGGATTCGGCAACAAATTGTAGGTCCCCTCTGTTCCTGCAGACGCGCACACAGGGATGGGTGAGAGCTGTAAGTCACTAGACCCTGGTTCTTTATGAGCTGCTGTGCTGCTGTGGAATATATGTATGTTAAGACCTCATTAGTCAGATTATAGAAACTTGCGTCTCTTCGCCTCATTACAACTTGAATCTTTTATAAATGCATCATCTGATTGGACCGACTGTCTAATATTTCTCATAAAACTAAATAAAATTAAAGCTATCATATATTAATTTATAATTGTTATCATCAGATGAAAGGGATTAAAAGAAAACAGCGTGATCGATCGTGCACTAGAGCAAGTTTGTGCGACCCATCACTCGTGCATTTAATTTTTGTTAATTTTTACTATAACTCGTTTAAAATTTCAAATATTTAAAATTATCAGCAACGTTCAAGGTATAAAAAAAATTGTAAAATATACAATTTTCTGACATAATATAAAAAGCGAAAAATTAATTAACAACTATTAATTGCGGCAACCCTTAAGAGTATGGTTGAAAATTTGACATTCATTTCTCTACTGCATACAATTATTTTTCTGTACCTACAGACTTTGACCCACATACCAATAAATTAAACAGAGCTTCTTTGCTTTTATAACTCCCACCAAGAAGTTCGTTTAGTTTTTGTTGAACTATCATTATGGAACGTTGGTTGAACCGCGTCGCAGTAGTAACCGGAGCAAGTAGTGGAATTGGTGAAGCTATCGCCAAGGATTTAGTTTCAGCTGGAATTAAAGTTGTTGCACTAGGTCGTCGATTAGATAGTCTTGAAAAAAATAAATTCGATTTGCCGGAATTAAATCAGAAATTATTTTTCCCCCGGAAGTGTGATGTAACAAATCTTGAAGAAGTGAGTTCGACTTTTGACTGGATACGATCAACATTCGGGGGCATAGATATCCTAATTAACAATGCTGGCATCTTAAAGATGGGAAATCTAGTTGAAATGGACCCAATAGCTATCGATGAAGTAATTAACACAAATCTAAGAGGTCTAATTTATTGTACTCAGGCGGCATATAAAAGCATGAAAGAGCGTAAATTCAATGGTCATATAGTTCACATAAACAGTGTCAATGGACATAAGGTCCCTGAGGTATCATATAGTACCAACATTTATACACCAACAAAATTTGCTGTGACTGCAATCAATGAAATAATACGCAAGGAACTTAACAATTTGGGCATGAAAATAAAGACAACGGTATATGTGTTAACTGTTTTTCTTAATAGAAATTACCAAGGTGCGTATTATATAGAAAAATATATTTCTTTTTGTATTGTAGAGTGTCAGCCCTGGAGTAGTTCGCACAGAAATCGTTGCCGATGAAATATTTGAGGAAATAGGATGTTATCTGAATCCAGAAGATATTTCCCAAGCTGTTTTATTTGCAATTTCAACACCACCACATGTGCAAATTCATGAAATCATTGTAAAACCACTTGGTGAAATGCTTTAATATACCTAACTAAACTTTGTTTGTTTTATTTCACCGACTTTTGAAATATCTTTTAAATTACATAAATAAATAAAACCTCAGAATTTTGTCAGCTACTTGTTTTTCTATAATGCCTTTGTGTTTGTCAGCTGCACAGAAAAAAATATTTGTTCGGCTAAAAAAAAAAATTGGGGGAATTTTTTTGAATGATTCTGTTCAAGGTCGCAGCCATGATCTGTTCATTGATCTAAAGATTATGCGAGACGAAAAACTTTTTCAAACAATTTTTTGCACATTTTTTTAGTTATTTTAAAATAAAGTGTCAATAATTAATTTTTTTTTCAAATATTGTTATTTATAAATTATGGCGTTATGTAATTTATATAATTTTTCTATAAAAACTTCAAGTTGCGATGTTTTGTGCTAAAAAACTGATACTAAGAACATAAGAGATAAAAAAATTGCATATTTGCAACTTTTATGCACGAACTCAAATGTTGCAAAGATTTAAAAAAATAAAAGTTGTACTGTATTGTGCTCAACTTGCGCTGCTTGTGCTGCAAATTTCTTTTTTCAAATTCGCAAATTTGCAAATCTTTCTTATGAATATTTTTTTAGTAAAACTACGATTTTCAAAAAAAAATAAAATAATTTTTAATTTAGGCGTCTCGTACGGAAAATTTTGTAACATTAGTTTGTATGGTTTCAAATAAAATGTCGTTGAAATAGTGCTTCCTAAAGTCCCTGCATTTCCAAAGCTTTTTTGGAAGTTTTCGTGCACTCTTCGGAGAATTGTGCCCGAAATTTGAGCGAATTCGGCCCAGATGTTATTTTTTTAGCTTCTAGTTTCCTGGTCTCATATGGAACGATCAATATATAAACGATGGATTTCTGGTATCCCCACAGGAAAAAATTGCACGGAAACAGAATGTGCAAACCGGATAAGACTGTTTCGAGACAAGCATTTTGTCCCTAGCGAGTTGTATGTGGCTTCATAATCAGCAATCCTTGGTCATTTCCATTTTTATGGATGACTTTGAATACTTATTGCTGTTTATATCAAAGGGTCAACAAAAAACAAACACTCAAGAGAGCACTCTACTAAAAAAAAAAAAAAAAAATCATGAAATGATATAATATTATCTCTATTGCATTTTTATTTTTACAAAGTACACCAGAATCTTCATATAAAATCGCTAGCCTTAACTTCAAAACCATTTGTTTAATAGCGCAGTTGAAATTATGGAACGTTGGCAAAATCGAGTTGCTGTAGTAACAGGTGCAAGCAGTGGAATTGGTGAGGCGATTGCTAAGGACTTAGCTGCAGCAGGACTTCGAGTTGTAGCATTGGGTCGACGGCTAGAGCGTTTGAATGAAAATCGTTCTAGACTTCCAGCGGATCTCAAAGAGCGCTTCTATACGCACAAGTGCGATGTTACTAATGAAGCAGAAGTTAAATCCACTTTCGAGTGGATAGAAAAAACTCTTGGAGGCACAGATATTCTTGTCAATAATGCCGGAGTCAGTGGACGTAATGGCGGAAATCTTGTGACAATGGATAATACATGGATGGACAAAATACTTCATACGAATGTTAAGGGTCTAGTCTATTGTACTCAGGCGGCTTTTAAAAGTATGATAGCAAGGAAGTTTGATGGTCACGTTGTGCATATTAACAGCGTTGCTGGACATGGCATACCGAATGTGCAACAAGGTACTAGTTTCAATATGTATCCCCCATCAAAGTATTGTGTAACAGCAATTAATGAGACAATTCGTTGTGAATTAAGGAATTTGGGCACAAAAATCAAGACTACTGTGAGTTTTTTTTGTCCTGTTTTGTATCCCATAAAAGTACATATATAACATTCGAATATCCTTATGTTTCTTATTTTAGAGCGTTAGTCCAGGACTTGTTCGGACAGAACTTGCCCCTAAGGAAGTTTATGATAAAATTGGAATTTGTCTAAATCCAGAAGATATATCACAAGCGGTAATGTTTGTCATCGCTACTCCACCACATGTCCAAATTCATGAAATTACTGTGAAGCCTGTTGGGGAAAAATTTTAAAATTTTATGGTGATTAGAAATTATTAAAACTATAATTTTTTTTTTTTATCAAAGAAAATACTCAATTGACTTTTTTTCGTTTTTCTTGGCTCATATGTGGCTAACTCGAGGGGTTTTTGTATAATTTTGCCAAACTGTGTTATTCATTTGTTTTAGATCTTTAAGTTGTATTTATTCATGTAAAATATAAAATCAAATGAAAAGATATTGAATATTATTTTGTAAATATACAAATGCTTTATTTTTAGGTTTTTGGTTGCAATTTGAAAGTGCATTATAGTGGTTTTGGGGCTGCGATATCACTGCCAAGTTGATGGCATGTTGCTTGCACTTAGTACAAATGCCTTGCACACAAAATTTGGAGTAGTGTAAAGCATTTTGGACAAATTGTTTCGTTCACCAGATCTTAGTCTAAGAATATAGAGGAAAATGTTTTTTTTTTTTTTTTAATTTTTAAATGATGGTTTTGATGAAGGGCGTACACAGGATTTCTATTATGAGGGGGGGGGGGGGGTTATTTTTTAAAGAAGATATCGTTTGGAAAAAAGTCATAACAGTTAATGGCCTACATATTTCAGTTAGCATAGGTGTACCAAAAAGACACGACATTTCAATATGTTTCATGACAAAATGAGTCACGTTGTTAATGATTTTAAAAACAAATTTAAAAAAAAAAACTGATTTTATTTATTTTCATTAATATGTACCTCTTGATGACTTTCGCTTTAGGTAAGGAAAATAAGAAATAATTATTTATTAACGATGAAGAGAAATAAGTCCTGGGGAACTATATGTCCACTAAGGGTGTTGTTCCTTATTGTTGTAAATTATATAATTTTAAGCATAAATGTAACGTTAGTATTTAACGCATTCAAATAAATAAATAAATTGTTCCTCACTCCATTGCAAAAACAAAGACAAACGCATTTCAAGGCAATTTGTCCACGCACAAAATTTTAAATTTATATACATACATATTTATTTAAAAAGAAATGATTCTTATTTTTAATAAGAAAAAAGCCAGCACCCTCAATAAATAAAAAAATTAAATTTCATTACAACCACTTGAATAGTTTCGAAAAAGCTGAAGTTTTTTTTTTTTTTAATGAAAAATCAATTGTTTTCGAATTTGTAGTTCGATGCTTTCTATGTTTTGTTTTTTGCTGCTTTTCTAAGTTCATATCAACTTATCGAAGTAACTCCTCAAAATGGGGAAAACCGTCTTATATTGCTAAATAATTAGCCGTTCATCGGTTCTGAATAAGTTCTGGACACTTTTAATTTTGTTAGTGCAATGTTTTATGAAGCTGAAGATCGCTGTATTGAATTCTTCTAACTTATTTAATTAAAAATACATACTTTAGTTTTTTTTTTATAATTTCTTGTTTTTTTTTTAAATGATTAGAAAGTAAATTAAAAAAAAATTGAATCAATCACGTTGAGTGTTCGAAAATCCCGAAAAATTGATGGTTTTAATTTTAGATCGCCAATTCGCATCTCCGAGTTTTAGGGATCTAAACTCTAAAGTCTAGAAAAACTCCATCCCAACATACCGGTTATTAAAGTTTTAAAGAACCATCAAAATATATCCACCAGAACCTCTTTGCTTTGTTTATTCTGCTTTTTTGCTGACTTGGTGTCAACTTAGCAAAGCAGCATCTGGAAAAAGTATAAACACTGTTTTTTGTGAACGTTTTACTACTTTATATAATTAGCCGTCAATTAGTCGTGAATTAATTGTGCTTGTCCCTCGATGTTTTTTCATTTATAGAGTCTCCAAATTCCACTCTTTTTTCGATCTGAACCAATTGCCTAGGACATTAATTGTGTGGGTAAAATTATACTTTTCTTAGTTTTATTTCGGTTGTTTCATGTGCCGTGAAATAAGGTCAAGCCAAACTTTCAAAAAATGGCCTTATTTTATTTTACAAAAAATTTTCTAAATTTCTTTTTTCTTTTCTAAAATGTGACAATTCGTCCCAATTTTGCAATTTGTAGTTTTAATTTTTAAAAATAATTTAAATTTATTTAGCTATTGAAAATTTCACAACATTAATTTATTAAGTTAAAGCAATGCCTTTCGGTTTAAAAAACGATAATTGGACAGGTGTATTGACTTAGGGGCAAGTTATAGCGATCAGGAAAACGGATCAGGAAAAAATTTCCTTTTGCTTAATTCAATGTTTTATTAAACGATTTAAAATATAAAAAGGATACGAATCGATGATAAACCAATTGAAATATTTTTTCCATTAAAAAAAATTAATTTGGGAGAAATGCTTTATCTAAAACAAGTACTTATTCATTTTCCTGATGGACATTTCGTACAGAAAACGAGGAAATGCATTTTGTAGAATAAATATTTCCTCCAAAGGACATTTTGTTAATTCAATTAATATTTCAAATGATTTATCATCGATTTGTGCCATTTGTATGTTTCAAATTTTTAGAAGTAAAAAAACTTATACTTCGATGTTTACTGAACAAAAGATATTTATTGAATGAACAAATATTATTAATAAATTACATAGAAACAAGAAAATTAAATAAGCTTTGATTTGATTATAACTAAATACATATTTCAAGAGGAGTGAATTTAAGTAAAGTAGTTTACAATATACTATAATTATTTAATTTAACACAAATCGTATAACAAAACATTAAATTATCAAAAAGAAAATTTTTCCTGATGAGTTTTCCTGATCGCTATAACTAGCCCCTTACGATGTTTTTATGCCAGAATTCAATTTAAAATTAGTTTGAACATAATTTGTTCACATTTTTTTTTTTATTTTGATTTTGAAAATTAAGTATTCAAAAATTATTCACTAAGGCATTATGATTTGGGAACAAAATAAAAATGTATAGATAAGATATGACATTGAAAGTGTTGCCGTTTAGGAAAAATACACAAAAGAAAATCAAATCAATCTCGAAAATGGAGGTAATTGAAATTATTTGTATTTTGGTTTAGTATACGATTAATTTCCTGTAAAATACTGTTTTTGATATTTATTTTGTTTTTAATTTCATAAAAAAAATACATGCAACTGATATTATTAAAAAAGTAATCCGCAGTAAAAACCAATATGTTGGTAACCCTATTTTGCTGGACCACTCGATAAACTCAGTACTCTAATAGCTTTCATACCATTAAGGCAAGTAATTTACAACCTGTAGCATTTTTCCTCTAAAAAAATGGTGTTTCATATATAAAAAAAATAAAAAAAAATATTTATCGGTTTCGTTACAACGTTTTTATTAACTACCTCTTTAAAAATTCCTAATTCTTGTCAATTTTGTACAAATTTTTATCAAATAATTTTCTATTCTACATCCATTTTCCTTTTATCTCTTTCTTCGTATATCTACCATAAAATCCCAATGTCCATACTTTTTATAAAATAAAAAATGCGCATGACTATCTCTCAACTTACTTCTCTCAGCTATAACCGTTAACAATACATATCCAAATGTCAAACGAATGTCAGAACCATGGCCTTTCCTATATACGCAGAAGTGTAATTTTTGTCTTGAAAATATAATATGTGTCTCTGATGGGATGAGGGTGGAATAGTGGTTTTTGATCTACCACCACCACCACCCACGTTTTGTTTATGTTGTAAAAAATGTGTTCAATTTTGTCTTAACGGTAGTTTTTTTTGAGTGTCAAAATATCTAAAAAAAAAAAATAAATATTTCAATATGTTTGTATCCCAAAATAACTTAAAATTTAAAAAAAAAACGCATTTCCAATTTAAAAAAACTCGACTATTGTTTATTATTTTCAAAGGTTTAAGGTTATGTCAAGTTTTTCCCCTGCAACTACGAACTGTTGCCAACTTCAATTGTGGTAAATTCAAACGCCATTGCCATTTTCGAATTTTGCTAAAAAAAAAAATTCTCTTTGCGGGGAAAATCTTCTTCAGAGTTTTTCCTACACTCGTCGAGTTAAAAAGTGTTCTTGCTCTATTCTTAGCCTAAAGTGATTTTTTTTTCTTCACTGATAAAATTATTATATTCTGCATAATCATTAAGAATATTGAAGAAATAATAAATATTAATCAGAAATTAATAAAATAAGAAACATCATTTCTGGTTAAGGATATACGAAGTTTACATAATTGTGCCGTAAAAGAGACGTAAGTTTGAATAAGTAAAAGTTAAAAAAAAAAAAGTTTTTTTTTTTCAATTCCTTAACATTCTTTTCTTTTTGCGGATATAACCGAAGTTTGAAAATAATTAAGGTTTAAATCATTTCTTTGTTTAATTTTGAATCGGATGTCCTGCCAATTCCACAGGAAATTTACTTTTCTTTTCATCTAAATGAAAATTTCCTGAGATTAAAAAAAAACCAATAGAGAAAGAAAATTTTTCTTCCTTGATGAAAATCGATTTTTCCCAACTAGCAGTGGTAAAAATGATTTTTTTTCTCACTCCGCCTTTTTCCTTTTCGTTTAATCTCATATTGAGAATTGCAAATGATGGATATTAAAAGCAGTGGTGGTAGGTTGTGAATGGTGGTGAATATCCAATTGAGAATATGGTGAATATGTGAAAAAAAATTACTATTTGCCAAAGGGCAGTTTATTTTAATGTGCATTATAATCGGGAAAGAGTGTAATTTCTACAAAAATTAGACAATATAAAACTTTATAAAAATGGATGTCACTGAAGTGGTGAGTAGGTACCATTTTTCGATTCTATTTGTAAAGACAGAAGTAGAACTATTTCATTTGAGCCTTTTGTAAATATTTCCTTTTTCATTTCCATAAAATCTTAAATCTTACCCATCTATATATGTAGGATGTAACCTATCTTCTTTCTCCTATGATATTAAATTTTCCTATTTTCGATATTCACCCCTGTAAGATTTGTGGTGAAAAGTGAATTTCATAATCATTAAATCAAATGCAATAAAACAAAGAAAATAAAATTACTCATCCTGCAGAGGAAATAAAGGACCCCTTCTATTCATCTCTCTTAAGTTGATTCACTTTAGAAAAAAAAAAAACCCATAGTACTTCCATTTAATTTCACCTTGGAGTAGGTTAGGCACCTACATACCTCTCTATTTTTATAAAGTTGCCTACAGTATCTAAAAAAAAAAATAGGTAAAATGCAATATAGATACATTTTAAATTTTTCTTGTTGTTGTTGGTAAGATTAGATAGGTATATTGTAGTTTCATTACATTGTTGCTTTTGCATCCTTGTTTGAACTTTTGATCTTTCCACCACCCAGCATCAACATCAGCTTCCTTTCTTATTTCTTTAGTCAAGTTGGTGTTATATCTTTTGAACTTTCTTTCATTTTTTTTCCATATTTTTTTTTTTTTTGTTGAATTACCTATACAAGATAGAAATTAATGTTCATCACGTAATGTAATATCCGTGTTTTTTTTGTTGTCCCTATTTCAATGTGGGTTTAAGGATTTTTAGTATGTCAGTAGTAAACGAATTAATATTATTGATTTTTTTTTGCGACCAATGAACATAATATTTCGGAAATAATTGAAATCTACGGAAATTAATGAAGGCAAATTGTGGTAAATGGTGTGAACATTGAAAGAACCTTTTACATTTTGGATTAATTGGAATGTATGTATGTATTATGTTACAGCGGTAGGTATAGTTATGTATATCTAATGAATGACTAAAACAAAAAGGATAGTCTATTAGGGTTTGATTGAATTTCGGTTGAATGTGATGAGTTCAAACGAAATCGATTTTTTAAATATCATTTTGTAGAGTTCACCGAGCTGCTACAATCCAAACATTTTTCGGCCGATATGTATGTACCTACATAGGTACACGGTTAAAAATCTTCGACTACTTTCCAAAAGTATAAGATATTTTAATATTTTTTATTGAATATTTAAAAAAAGTAATCTATTTCGATTAAATTTGTAAAAATCTTGACTGTTTGAAAAAAAGGATAAAATACAAGACATCGATATAGATTTCAAGATAAAGTCCTATTAGACTGCGGAAATTAGGTACAGTCGACTCCGCTTTACTGGCACTCCGCTTAACTGAAAAAATCGGTTAACTGATGAAACAAGACATTTATAACGGGGCTTTTTTCAACAGTTTCCATGCAAACTACTTCAGATAGTTGAGCTTCGCTTAAGTGAAAACTCCTTTTAATTGAAACAAACAATCTTGACTCAAATAGAAAATTTTCACCTATTGAGCTCCGCATAACTGAGACTATCAATGAACGCTGCCACCAAATCAATTGAACACACCTTTTTAATTTGAAATGTCAAAATATTTCTTATTTGTTCATTCCATGCCGGTATAGTTGATTTTATATTTTGGTTTAGTTTTTGGCTTAGACGTTCTTAAAATATATAAATTAGTTTTTTTTTTATAAAACTCCGCTTATGTGAAACTAGTTTCAGTTATCCGAAGCTCGTTTAAATGAGAACTCCGCTTAACTGAAACAAATTTTCTGCAATTCTAATGTTCCAGTTAATCGGAGCCGACTGTACATGAAATTGAATCAGGTACACAAAAGTATCGAATTTGATTTAAAAATTTTGATAGACCAAACCGTATTCGAAAGTGTAAATATTTTCAATACAATATCAAAACCATACAAATTTGGTTAAAACTTTAAATATTTAAATAAATTATTCACAATTATATTATATTAAATTTTAATTTTTTATTTCTGTTTTCTCGTTCTTATGACCAAAATTAATTAACTATTCTACTTTTATGGAAAAAACCGAAAAAAATTGTTTAAAAATCACATTTTCAACTTTCAATGAAAAAGAGGGTACCTACTATAGACAACAAAAAAAGTTCAAAATCTTGCATAAAATTAAATTTCCAATTTTTTCAGATGTTTCGGAACTTTTAAAAATGTACCGTATCTACTATTCTTTTTTTGTTTACCCTACTTTTGTTTTGTTCAAACACTGATTGATGCGGGAATTCCTCAACAGTTAAAAGCGGGGATAATTCCATAAATACTCCATTTAACTAGCTCTACAACCCTACAAAATTTCATACCTATTACCAAAATTTAGAAGTTTGGCACAAAATTCCTGGGCTATAAGAACATTTCAATAGTTTTTGTATTAAAATTATTCTTTGTAATAGGAAGAGGGTAAGATTTGAATTAAAGAGATTAAAATATAATCTAAACGATTTAAATATAATCCTTTTTCTATATGTATGTATTACCTTTAAATTTTAATTTGACTGTTTTTTCGATATTTTTTTTTAATACAAAGAAGTATAAAATTTTAATTATTTTAACTTGCTAGAATAGAAGCGTCCTTTTGTATTAAATAAAAATTACAAAGTTATCAAACCAAAAGCAGGCAACATTAGCAAAATTTAAATATGAACAAAATGTTTTGTTTATACTTTTAGGCTTAACATATTATATCTTAGGAAATATGATTTTAATAAATTAGCTATCTTATTTTTCTATGAAAATACGACTTTTAAAATATTGTGCACATTTAAATAAAAAATTTCTTGTTTATTTTTGGCGATTTCACATTGTTTTGTGTTTTCAAAAAATAAATAAATAAATAAATAAATGTAATCATTTTTTTTTACATAAAACAACAATTGTATGAGCTCTGAATCATGTGTTTGTAAAAGGGCAAGGACAATTTATAAGTAATAAATATAATAAAATTTATTTTCACTTAAAATACCACTAGCAAATATGTGTTAAACTTTACTTACATTTAAATTAAATATTGATGTGAGTATATTCATTAAAAATGTTTGTAATTAAAAATGTGCTATCCAAAGCCCATCAGATGAATCCAGGTTGTTCAAAAAATGGTATTGGTGTTTGTAAATTGTAAGATTCTTTTAAAAACAAGATTTACATACTTTTTTCCTATGTTCTGGCATTAATAAAGATTTCGCGTTCTAAACACCAGACCAAATGTCGAAAATATCGGTTTTTCGCTTAAGCTTTTATTGAAAATTGCCTTAGACAGATTTTTGTAGATTGATATGTCCTTCCACGAAAATTCATTTTCAACATATTATAACCTTGAATAACTTATTTTCCGACAATCGGATACAAGAAATATAGTAACTTAAATATGCAATATATATATGCATAATTTTGAAGTGGCTTTGCTATTTTTCGGAGTAAAATGTGCAAATTATAGTTAATAAAGTTCTAATCGCAATAAGATTTCACACAGGGTGTTTAGTATAAGGTGCACCAAAGAGCTAGAGCGAGTAGGATGGGTTAAGACAAGAAAAAATCTTATAAGATGGAGTCTATCTCCCCCCGATTAGGCGGGAGGGCAATTTTCTAAAAAATCGACCTTTAATAGAAAAAAAAATAATAAGGGATTTGTCAGTTCCTCGCACAAGGCAGTACGTGTGGAAAATTTTTGTTTTCGGGTAGTATAGGCCAGGCCCATGGCCTTCATCTTTGAGTTCTCAAACCCGTTCCTATACGAAAATATCTGAAAACTGGAATAAAAAAAATGAAGTAAAAACAATACGTATTGAAATAAAATAAAATTACTGTCTCCATATGCGTTTCGCTCGGAAATAGGAATTTTTAATTTTATTTGGAGCGCAGCTTTAGCCAATACTTGTATTTAGGTAGGGCTATATTAGCAATAAAAAACTTACTCAACTCGTGCCAAAAAAGCTCCATCGTGCCACGTACTCAATTTTAACGCTGCTATTGAGTATTTTCAAAATATTCATCGAAAGGAAAATGCGCTTAATATTTTGTGAATTTTCGCTCACTTTTAAATTAGTCCAGTAAACTTGTCGTCTCAAGGGAGGGCGTGTTTGCGTTAGAACCGGTAGTTCTGATTTTTTGCTGAGTCGTTTATGAAAATCCCAAGTTTTGAAACTCGAGCACCCAACGCATCATGGTCAAAAATAAAAATATAAAAAAAACGCACAATTTTCGCGCTTTTTTCAGTTATTGGCAATTTCAACCTCAAAAGATTAGTTTTTCGACTATAACTTCGCTCAATGGTTACAAATTAATTAAAGTTTCTACAATTTGAGCCCAGAATCATCTGCGTAGACCCAATAGTTTCGAAAATACAGATATTTAAAATTTAGCAATAATACATTTATAACAACAAGAGCATAATTTTCAGTAGAATCCAAAAAAGATAGGCCTTGGCACAAGATGCATAAAAATACTAGAGCGTATAAGTTGGGTCAAATGAAAAAAAATCCTTTGGAGGGGGTAGTCTATATCCCACCGTTTCAAAAAATTGACTTGAAATAGAAAACGACTCATAAAAATCCAACGACAATTTTTAGAATAAAATCCTATACCTTTTGTGAAATTCTTCAATTGTTTTTTTAAATAAGATTGTTTTAGTCAACGGTTTTTAAACAATTCTATTTCGAACTCAAAAATAAGAGAAAAAAACATTGTTTTTTGGGTTTAATTATTTTTTTTTTAATTTACGTTTTTATTTCAAATATTTAATGCCCTTATTAATTTTGAGTTAATTTTTTTTAATTTTTGACCATGATGCGTTCGGCGCTCGAGTTCAAAAACTTGGGTTTTGCATGAGGCCAATATCATAAAAGACTCAGCAACAATTCAGAACTACCGGATCTAAAGCAAACGCTGATTTATGTTTTATGTTAATGTTTGTTTTATAAGACCCGTCTTTTATTCTTTTTCCTTAAGTCGGCTTTGTTTTTTACAGATGAATGGTTTAGTCTCCTCACTAAATATACATTGTGATATTGAAATCGATGTACCTACAAACATTTTTGGACGAGTTTTTTTTTTAGTACCTCGTTTTTTTTCCTGAACAATGACAACTAAATATACTTTTTTTTTAATGAAAAATCAATTATCCTTGCCGTTTTTAATGAACATGAAAAATATGGAACCCCCCACACGGGCCTGGAAGAGGCTGAGGATTGAACCCAGACCTCAGCATGCCATGACAGTCTAATACGCACTAAACATTATGCCACGTTCTATACCATTAAATTGCTTATTAGAAACATATACCTATTCTTGGTCTGGTCAGTAAAATCCATTTAATTAAAACTTTTGTTGAACTTTTAACCATCATATAGTTCCATAAAATAAATCCTAAGTGAACTCATGGCCTTACATTGGTGGGATGATTCTATGACACATACGAATTTATAGGTAATTTTGAGTTTATCAACCTTTTGCGTTCATTCAAGTATCGATTTTGTTGAACTTTTGCATTTAGATAAAAAAAAAAAACTACAAGGATAGAGCATTGCTTTGAAAAACAATAAATCCTTCTTTGGGAAGTATTATTAGATGACCTCCAAAAATCAAGTATAATAAAAAATATATTTACATTTTTCATGTTTATTAGGTCAAAAACAGGTTCCATTAATAACCCAAACTAATAGATTGTAAGTACAGTAGAAACTATTTGCTAAAAAAAAATGGCCACTTCATAGTTTCGATTTAAGAAAACAACTACGTATGTATGCATATAGAATTTTAGGAGACTAAACCGCGCGTTTTAAATTTTGATAGATAGAAATTATTATCTGAAACGAGTCAATCAAATTTACATCCACTTCACGTAAAAGAATTAATGAAAATGTCCTTGCCAGATTGCCGAACGTTCATTGATATAATGCTCTATTTATATACCTACTGTTATGTGTCCTGTCAGGTCAGGACACAAACTGAAATGTGGCCTTGTGTGTTGATTAATTTAGCTTCGAGTATAGTTTCTGGTTTGAAAATAACTCTAGGTTGCCCTGGAAAATTGCACGCAATGACATTCAGCGAACAGAGAAAATGTCACCCATTTACATGAAAAAGGTGTAGTGGGAGGACATGTCATTTTTTTTTTTAAGTAAATTATGCGCCCACTTCACTCTGAAAAGAAATGCAAGAAATAGGGGGCATATGATACATGGCTAGGCACTGAACTGAACATGTAATTGCATCTTTTGTTTATAAAGTTAAAAGTAACTTTTCAGAAGTAGGATAAATGGAAAGTTGGGTATTGAAAACTTAATTTCTAATTGTGTTCTCTTGCTATCATAGATGTCAATGGTATAGGTAGAGGTTGTAGCTACATACAAAAATGTAACAATTTGTACAAAATCAATAGATAGGTTCAAACATAAAGCCATATAGTGTACAAGTTCACAAATTCTTCTCAAATAACGGTATATTTTTTTTTTTTAGCATTTTAAAAAATCTTATTTTGCTCAAAAATGGCACCAGAGATTTAAAAAAAAAATCAGTTAGTTTATCACGCAGAATATTTTGGTGGATTCCTGGGATCATTCTGACAAAAAAATTTGTATGGTGGAAAAATTCTATCCCTCTGGCCTAAAAGCTTTTGAAGATTCATTACCTTCAAGTTCATTTTTCTAAGAGTGTGCATTGAACCGTGATGTCCAATTACATTACGTATAACTGCATTGTGTACATTATTTGCGCTTAGTTTATCATTTCAAAACATTATTAAATTTTTTTTTCTAGACCGATATCGATGTCTCGTATATTAGAGAATGCTTAAGCTACCTAAAGGCCTAAAAAAGAAAAAGAAAGGAAAGAAATCTAAAAAAGATCAAGAACTCTTCACCGAAGAGGAGCTCGAGCAGTACAAGCGTGAGCAGCGTGCCAAACAAGAGGCCGCACTTGAGGCAGCCAAATCAGACGCTGGTGAATCTGACGGTGCGTCGGACGTTGAAAAGGGTTCCACAAGTGGAACAGGTGCAGCACATCCATTAGAGTCATCAGCTACATCGGGAGAAACTGCAGCTGCAACTAACGGTACAAACACTGTTGATAAAACCGAAAACGACGAAGAGTGGGCTAAATTTAAAGCTCTTACTTCTGGAGTTGATTCAGTCCTCCATAAGACTCAACAAGAGTTAGATCACATTAAACAGACATCTTTCTATCAACGCCTTCCATCAGCAGCTGAAAAGAAAAAGCAAGAAGAGGAAGAAGCTGCAGCACGTGAGGCTGCACGCCTTGCAGAGGAACGCCGTTTAGAAGAGGAGAAGGAAGCCAATCGGGATAAATTAGCTGAAGCTGTTGTAGAGCTCTCCGAGTCCGAAGAAGAATCAGAAGAGTTAGATGACATCTTTGCCACTGATTATATAGATGCAATAACTAGTGGTGAGCTGCAACTAGGTGTTGTCCCTGATTCACCCGAGCTTGAAATTGACGAAGGGCCTGATCCATTTGACACAGCATACGCAGAAAAGGTTATCGTAGGAGCTGACAAGGCAAAGGGAGGCAAAAAACTAGTCAGCCTTGGTGCTGCAGTTGAGGTACTCACAGGTCGAGTTGATCGGGACCACGCAGTAGCCCTCAGCGGAGCTAAACGAAAGCCCAGAAAAGGTGTTCAAGATCTCTTGCTTGATGAGAGTATTGATCTAGAGGCTGTCGCAACAGAAGTCGAAGCAGTTACAGCTACTCCAGAGCCAACCAATCTTTTAGACGAGCTAGCCGATGATATACCAAACGACGTTCCTATTGATTTAACTGCATCATTACATTTGCAGTTCCTCAAAAAACCAAAACTCGAAACAGAAGAAAACGACGAAGAGGAAGACGGTTTAGAAGGGTTTCTACCCGAACGCGAGCCAGCAGAAGGTGCTGAAGATCTACCACCCAGTGATATTGTTGCCGAATTTGATGTTTTAAAATACGACGAGGACGATGAATTTGCAGAATTAGCTGCGGAATCGTTGACCAAAAAGGAAGAAATCAAAGTAATCACACAGGTTCCAGTGCCAGTAGCAGTAAGTGGTCCTATCGAGGGTGATTGGGCCGAATTTGAGCAGATCCCAAACGAAACAGAACAAGCCACAACAGGTGGAAAGGGTAAGTAGGATAAAACAAGAGATTAAAAATCCCTATATGTTAAATATTCTTTTATTCTATTCTTCCACGCAGTTAAACCTCCAAGACCAGCGGGTCCACCACCTCGCCCAACAGTTGGTCCACACATTGCCCCAGGGGTCATCCATCTAAGTGACCACGACGATTTTGGTTTAGGTGACGATCCATTCGACACAACTTTTGTCGAAGAAATTGTCGCTGTACAAGAAGACGACGACGATTTCGATTTTGATCCACGAGCCGAAGAACGTAAAGCCGCCCCTCCTGTGGTTCCACCACCTCCTAAAAAACTTCAACAACGTGATATTTTCGGAGCAGAAGCTAGCACATCTTCAAATCATCTCAAAACAAACCAAAAGGATCTTCTTGCTGGTAGCACTACAGACTTAACTAGTATTGGTCCAGCTCCCATCGCCCCCATTCCTGAACCAAGTGAAGAAGATTTCGATCCTTTCGACACATCAGCAGTTAGTGTTATTGTTCAACCAAAAGAAGTTGAACTTAAAGTACTCGAGAAAGAACTTCTGCAGGACTCTAAACTCAAGCACTCACTGAGCGATCCAGACTTCGATCCACGCGCCGAGGAGGAGCCAGCAGCTCCTGTCTCTCAAATCCAAACACCTTCGGAACCTTTCGATCCAGCACGTCGCAAGTCTTCCCTCAGCTTAAACCTTCAATCGAAGACAGTGGGATTTTTGGTCCCCAAGGGCCAAGATTTACTTGGTGCGAATAATGATGCTGGCAAAGTTCAAAAGCCATTAACGCCATACTACGCCAAATCGGAGTCAATACCTGAAAGGGATATCGAGGACCCCTTTGATACATCTTTTGTTCCAGCAAATAAGCCATCGCAGGTTGAATTGAAGAACTTAGAGGAGGACCTTTTGACAAGCAATCTTAAACACAGTTTATCTGACCCAGATTTTGATCCCCGAGCTCCTCCAACACCAGTTGCACCAGCTGATCTCTTGGGAGTTCAAGACAATATTAATATAAAAGTTCTAACACCTGCTCAGGAAAGCAAGGACATAGTTGAGGAGCCAAAAGAGATAATCGATCCGTTTGACACATCGATTGCAGCAAATACCGCCCCCGGGAAGGCGGAATTAAAACTTTTGGAAAGTGAACTTTTACCAGCACAGACACCAGAAATCACAACAGGAGTCTTAGACACTCTTACAGACGCTCAAGAACTCGGATTGGGAGATAAGGTTCTGACGCCTCAAGTGACCCGAAAAGAAGTCAGCCCTCCCGAGGATATTGACCCATTTGACACTTCAATTGCTGAAAATCTAGCACCAGGACAAACAGAAATCAAGCTTCTTGAAAACGAATTAATCGAACGTTAAAAAGTCACAAGAAACCCTAGCAAATTCATTAAAAATGGCCAATCCCTTTCTGATGATGGGTGATGATGTGGACGATGGCGCAGACGCTGCTGTCAATCCCTTCTTGATGCAAGATGGTCCTGAAGAAGCAGCAGAAGATTTTGACAATCCTTTCGCGGGACAGACGAATCCGTTTGCGTTTGGTAATGATGCAGAGGAAGAGCTTCCACCAACAACAGTTGCAACAACAATGGCTGACATCTTTCAAGCTCAGCCGCAAACTGTCAAGACAACCAATGCAAATGCATTCCAATCTATTGATCCAGCGATGAGCTTTTTTGGAACAACTATCGAAGCCGACGATGATGCAATGGATCCTAGTTCAGAGGAAAGTGGAAAGAAAGGGCCGCCTCCAAGGCCATCGCCACCATCACAGCAGACACAAGATCTAATTTACTCTGTGTCAGATCAGCTTGACCAGGCTAGCTCTCAACTACTTGGTCGACTTCCGGCTACTAGATCTCCAAGTCCGGTCTCAATGCGGGATTTGCATTCCCCAAGTCCAACACCGGACTCAGGTTTGGCGGATCTGCTAGATGTCTCTGATAGTGGATCTTCGGCAACCCAAGGCTTTGATATGGACTTGATGGGTAGTAGCAATGAAAATCCATTTGCTGCTCCTACCTCGATTCCAACGATGCAACCAGTAACACCAATTCAGCAACAGGTTAAGAATTTGCCACCGCGACCACCACCGCCCAGACCTGCCCCACCAAGGCCAACTCCACCATCTATTCCAGGGGCGCCTCAAAGACCTGTTCCCCCTCAGCAACAGGCAAAAGAACCTGATGATCTGTTTGACATGTTTGGTACAACGGCTCCGCCAAAACCACCACCGCCAAAGAGCAAGGAGGATATTTTAAGCTTGTTCTCGAAGCCCTCACCTCCACAACCAGCGCAACAAGACTTACTTAGTGGAGACATCGTTCTAGATCCAATGCCAGATGGAGATCAGAAAGCAGAGGAAGCTGCTCCAACAACACCGCCAGCACCTGTCGAGGTTGAACCAAGTCCATTGATCCAGACTGAACCTCCTGTTGAAGAAGCTAACGAAGATCCTATTTTCTCTTCAACTCTAACGCATCCAGATGAGAGTAGTCAAGACATAACCAGCCACCCACAAGCAGCTGAAGAAACACCAGCCGTTGCAATGAGCACCATAGCTCCAGAAATTCCTAAGATGAGGGCTCCAACTCCGGACATAGAAATAACCACCGTCGAAGATCTACCTCGATCCGACGATGAAGAAGAACCCGAACCTGTACCTGCACCTCCTCCAGAAATTGTTGAGACAGAAGCGGAACCGGACCTCGAACCTGCAGAAGTCGAGGTGGAAAAGGTTGATGCTGATCAAAGTCCACCAACAGAATCGATTGCCACTACTCAAGCTGTTCCTGAATCTCCAATCGATGCCAATTCCATCTTTCATACAAGTGAACCAGAGCAAATGGACACCGGACTAGATTTCGCTCCACCATCAGGGTCCACTTCAGCAAATCCATTCGCAAGTCCCGATGCCGACGAAGAGACTTATCCGCAACCAACAGTGGTCACTAATATCTTTGCTGTGGAAGAACCTGCGGTAACCAATATATTCGCCGTTGAACCGGAACCAGCTGTTAATATCTTTGCTGCTGATCCAGATCCGGTTCCAGTTGTAACAAATATATTCGCTGCATCCGATGAATTTGACGCTTTTTCAGCAAAGTTCGACTCAGTTAAGAAAGACAATGTCAGCTTACTGGATGGATTCGGAGGAGGGATCACACCAACCAGTACTGGAGGTGGTGATGGTAAGTAACAGCTTTGTACTTATAATTCCTTATTGATAAGTTTGTGTGTTTGATTTTAGCTTGGGGTGATACCGATGAATTTGGAGCTGTTACTCCTGCAGCACCTGATGATGGCTTTGGTGTTGAAGATGGCTTTGATCCCTTCTTAGCCATGCAAGCTCCAGAGCGCAGTGAATCAGTTGAATCTGTCGACAAGGAATTCAGCGTTGTTATTCGGCCGAAAGCAGAAAATGCTCATGGTGTAACTCCAGCTCTAGCTCCACCACCGCCACCTCGCGGTTCACAAAATAACTCAGGCGACTCTTCACCTCGGGTGAATCCGTTCGATAAAGGCGAAGAGGATACAGGCTTTCCAGCACCCGCAGCAGCACCAGATCAAACTGTACCACCAATGCAACGCACAGACTCACAAGAAACTCCACAGACTCCTCTCTTCGATGAAGATGTTTCCCAGCCACTAGAAGACTTCCCAAGACTAAATTATTCTGGACCGGGTTGGGAAATGCAACTTCGACAACCGAACAAGAAGAAAATCACAGGTCAGCGGTTCTGGAAGAAGATATTTGTAAAAATGGCGATACAAAATGATGTTCCAGTCATTCAACTCTTCAATCAAGCATCGGATAAACAGCCTTTCCAAGAACTACCTCTTCAGCCTTCATATTCGGTTTCAGAGGTCGGAGCACAGCAATACGATCAGTTCGGCAAGATCTTCACCATGAAGCTACAGTACATCTTTTATAAAGAACGCCCTGGAGTTCGACCAGGTCAGGTGACCAAAGCTGAACGCATTACAAACAAGCTCAGTCAGTTTGCCCAGTATGCAATCGCTGGAGACTATCAAGGTGTGAAGGAATTTGGAAGTGACTTAAAGAAATTGGGTCTCCCAGTAGAGCATGCTCCGCAATCTTCACAATTATTCAAGATCGGTTCAATGAACTATGAGGATATGAAACAGCTTTCGATTTGTATTGAAGAAGCACTCTTTAAAATCTCGGCTCATAGGGACCGGGCTTTGAATTATAAAATGGAAGAAGTTCAAGTCACAGCGGTAGATGAGATCTATGTTGAACAAGATTCGGAAGGAAAGATACTCAAGCAGATTGCTAGAGTAAGACTATTCTTTTTGGCCTTCTTATCAGGTATGTCAAAGAGTGTTTTTTTTTTATATCGAAACCCTCAAAGACTTTGTGGTTTGCTGTATTTTGCAGGAATGCCAACAATCGAACTTGGTATGAACGATATGTGGCGTCAAGGCAAAGAAGTTGTCGGACGTCATGACATCATACCAGTTGTCACCGAAGAATGGATTCGCCTGGAAAGTGTGGAGTTTCATAACTCTGTGAACTTGGAAGAATACGAAAGGACCCGTACTATAAAGTAGATTGGAAAACAAAAAATAATGTTTTCAACTTAAAATCTAAAAAAAAAAAATATTATTTTTAGGTTTCAACCACCAGACGCTTGTTATATTGAGCTCTTCCGCTTCCGAGTCCGCCCGCCAAAGAATCGTGAACTTCCATTGCAGTTAAAGGCCACATGGTGTGTTACGGGCAACAAAGTGGAATTGAGAGCTGATATATTGGTGCCAGGCTTTGCTTCGCGTAAGCTAGGCCAAATACCGTGTGAAGATGTATCTATACGGTTCCCGATTCCAGAATGTTGGATTTATCTGTTCCGTGTCGAAAAACATTTCAGGTATAATCTTGTCCCTCATAAACTTAATATTTCAAGACTTATATTGTTCTTTTAATTTAAGGTACGGTTCGGTTAAATCTGCTCATCGCCGTACGGGAAAGATCAAAGGTATTGAAAGAATTCTGGGAACAGTTGACACCTTGCAGGAATCGCTTATTGAAGTCACCTCGGGTCAGGCCAAGTATGAACACCACCATCGGGCTATTGTCTGGCGTTGCCCGAGGCTTCCAAAAGAAGGACAAGGTACGACAATAACTTCGAAAAAAGTTTTTCTTTCGAGAATCTTATGCTCGTACTTAATATAAATTCTTTTCAGGAGCCTATACTACTCACCAAATGGTCTGTCGAATGGCACTTACTTCCTATGACCAGATACCTAGCGAATTGGCACCATATGCCTTGGTTGAATTTACTATGCCAGCAACACAGGTTTCGCATACAACTGTACGTTCAGTGAGTGTTCAAGATTCTGATAGCGATGAGCCACCAGAAAAGTATGTTAGGTATTTGGCAAGACATGAATATAAGTAAGTTATTAAAGATTGTATAATTATCTTCAAAAGACAAGGTTTCTACAGTACTTTTTTGTGTTATAGGGTTGGTATTGAAACAACTCATGGTGAATCGACAAATGCATACTTGGCTGCTACCAGACCTACTATTAAAGAGGCATCCCCATCACCACAGCCAGCTGCTTCGCCAATGCCACCAAGTGATTCTGATTCAGATTCAAATTAAGGTAAGTAATTAAAAATAATTTTTAAATAATTTGAATTCAAAACGAACCTAAGAAACGATTAGGTATATTAAGAAGAGCAGACCTAATGCATCGGTTTGTGAGGGTTCAAATTTTAAACAGATTCATAAGCTATAACCTTGAATCTCTAGCTTTAAGTCATACTATTCAATAATCACTTTCTGATGATCAAGTCTCTGACAGGATTGCCAGATGTTAAGTCACTTTTTAGCTTAAGATTGGCTTTAATTCCCAAGCTAGTGAGTCACTTTTGAAATTAAAAAAATTAACTCATAAGCTAGGTAATAGGTAAATTATGAGTAGGATAATTTTCAATTCATGAGTTTGGTTGCCTTCAACCCTTGAGAAAAGCAGTTCATGGTGGGATGTACTTGCATTCAAAGAAGAATACAAAAACAATTTATAAGTAAATCATCAGTGGTTCTGTCTTTATTTCAAGAGTTTTGCCAGGCGAACAGCAGCAAGCACCACTGTTTAAAAAAAAACTCTCCCATAAGGCCTGTACTGAAAATTTATAGTGGATACAGTGTAGCTTGTTAATCTTTAATTTACAAAATTATACAAAAAAAAAATATTTAAAATAATCATTTAAAGTAAAAATATGAAATTTGCTTTAATAATTTTATTCTCTATGGGCAAATCGAGCATAACAACATGCGAAAAAACCTTTTACGGGCGCAGAAGACGGCAAGGCCGCCCGTTAGCAGAGGAAAATTCTTTAAGTCTTCTTAATAAGAGCATTTACTCTTCAAAAACTTCATAACCTCAGTTTCCTCTTCCTTCCTTGTGGAATAATGAGGTATTAAAATAAAAAAAAGTCGTAGGTACTTGATTTGTTTCCACTAGTATGCATCCGGTCTACTTTTACTTATTAGGCATTGCACAAGGTTGTTTACTCTATGCTGTTTTTCTGTATACATCTGATTTATTCACGCTATTTCGAAACGAGGGTGAATAATTCGATTATTTCAAAGTCATCGTGGTTGGAAACAATGAAATTTTTAGTTTTTCAACGATCGAAGTGGAAAACTTAAGATAACTATTTTCGCTTTACCTAAATAAATTTTTGCAAAAGATAGCCATAGTGGCAATTTTCTTGCCAAATTCTTATTGCCGTTGCTAGAGGGCAGGGAGAGGGGGGGTTTTGACCAACTCAATCGGCTATGTATTCAAAATCGCTTTCATAGAAAACTGAAATTTTATTACAAATCTTAAAAAGCTTGCAGGCTACCAGTTTTTCTTACTTCCAGCAACATTTGGGAATTTTCCAAAATGTTTGCCAAATGAGAGCCTTTTAACCCGAAAAACAAGTTTTATTTTCACACTGAACGAATTTTGTATCGTCACTAATTCAAAATACAAGGTCAATTTAACATTTCAATTAAAAATACTGAATTCAAAAGTTGCTCGGAAAAGGATCAATCCTTAATAGCACTCAAGCTTGTTTTTACGTTATTACGTTAAAAAAGAAAGATCGAGTGTGGTAGCTTCAAAGATGGATGAAAGACCCTGCCGTTGTAACAAGGCGCTCAAACTCAAATTATACCACAACAAATAAATAATAATATAATAACAATAAAAATAGTAAGTTGACGATTTACAAGTTAAGGATGTAGGCCGAGCCAATCCAATCAACGGATCTTGCTCTTCTATGTGTGTTGCTACTTAACATACACTTTTATTAGGTAGGTATCACAAATGTTTAAAATATTATAATAAAGGTGCCAGAATGGAACTCTGAGGGACTTCTAGTTCATTATCAATTATGTGCGAAACAGCAGTACAGCCCCAGCGGCCAGCATCGTGAACAGCAAAAGAGAAGCAATTGCTTTGTGGTCCCACACCAGCAACATGGCCTCGGCCTAACAGCACTGTTGACGTTGCTGTTGCTGTTCTTATATGTGTTACACGCACTTAAACTGCGTTGGTTCTAAATTTATAGCGGCTGCTTCTGCTTTTCTAATCATTTATAGTTTTGAAAAAATCAGCGTTCAGTACTGCTAGCTGCCTTTTTTATTTTAACCAGTGCATTGTCGAGCTTTATCTACTTGTGTATAGACCTAGTTCAGCTCAAAAACGGTTTTGAACATATTTTTCCTAGCTTCCTTCAATTTTGTTTGTTTTCAGTGGTTATTTTGAAACCACTTCTCGAAAGAAAGATTTTATGATATAAAATATAAAGAATAAATTCCATACTTAAACTAATATTTTTAATAAAAATTTATTATCTTTTCAGATTAACTAATGTCTCGATAGTATGACAAGAAATCAGCGGATAAATGAATTTATTCATAACTAAATTGTTATAAATGTAGTATTATTAGCCTATCATTAAACTCACCGAATTAAAAACAAAACTATCGTTATAATAATTTTTGTTTTTATTATTAAAAAATTTATTATGAAATCATAAATTATAATGATAAATGAACATCGAAGCAATAGTAGATAATATTAATGCTTAGAAAAAATCGACTAAGCCGATTTATCACCATCATCATCATGAAAGCAATTCGAAGCTTAATCGCTTACTATTTATGATTTTTAGTAAAAAAAAAAAAAAACTAGAATAACAAACAAAAATATATAAAAACTAAACATAAATTAAATTTTAAAAGAAAATGTTGCCCCGTGTAATTTATTAATTTACGTGTGTTAAAAAAAATTATTAAACCAATAAATGAATCTGACTTGTATAGATATTTTTGACAAAAGTAGATCTTTTTCGAAGCTCAATGCCAAAATTCTACTTAAAACACAAGAACCATTTTCGGCCCAAGTAGCTTAAGAAGATCGTCTTTTCCGAAATCATCATTGAGTTGATAAAAAAAAAGTTTTTCGTTTTTTTTTTTCTTAATTTTATGTTCTCCTGCAATGTACTTAAAATATCGACATATTAGTGGACAATAAGCAAAAAAAAGCTAAACAAAAATTATAAACATATTACCTATTGAATAAAAAAAAGGAAATAAGGTTAAATAATATCTCGTACGCTAATGTGTGGAATTGTTATTCGATTAAAAATATATATGTATCTAACTTTACTACAACACTAAATATAAAAAATATAAAAATATTAAAACCTTACAGATTGTATAAAAAAAACTTAACTAAAACATTGTTTTATATATAAATTTTATTTAACTAGTACAAATTTTATTTTTCTGCTTTCATATATATAATTTATAAAAAAAAAAAACAAAAAAAGCTTAAATTAAATATATTATATTTAAATTATTATGTATAAATTATGTACCAATCAAATGTGAATGTAAGAAACGATTTAAATATAAGTATAACATAAAAAAAAACAATATTTCTAAAAATAAGTATTATACGTATTAGAAAAATATGTTTTATTGTTTTAAAATAATAAATTTCCGTTGTTGACATATTTATATATAAACCTCAAAATGCTATGTTAAATTTAAATTTAATTATAATTAATAAAATTATTTAAAAAATTTATTATTCTGATTATTATATCATCTCGTTCTTAGTAAGTTAATACTGTAAAAAAAATAAGAAGAGATATAGATATATAATTATAATATACTCCCGACACTGCAGCTTGCAGCATAGAATATACTTAAAGTTGTTAATAAATTGATTTACTACTCGTATGTGTGGTAGTCCTGTAAACAAGTTGTAATGTTGTTTTTAATGTTTTCTCTTTTATGGTTTTGAAATTTTTTTAATCCTTAGGACAAGGTGTGGACTATATATCCATAGCAGAAATAGTGGCCTAAAATAGTGAGAAAGAACTTAACTGGGACAGCCAAGTAGAAGACTATTTAATTTGACTTGTTAAATTATTGATTTAAAATAGCTTTTACTTTAGACTTTCGTTGAAGGAGACGAAATTAAATTATTGGATATGCTATTTTTCGCCAAAAATGTTACTGATTGGTTCTTCAAGGTTACAGTCTTAAAATCCGGGAGAAATAACAGTTTGTTGGTATTAATGTTTTAGGAATTTGATTTCGATGAAATGTTCACGTTATTATACATATAACTTTATGTTAAATGGTAAAGAGGGCAAACAAAATTGTGTATACTTCCACATATGAGTTGGAAACTCACCAGTCACCACTTATCCACCACGTTGGCTTTATCTGCTGAAAGATGAAGTAAAAACCTATAAATGTATTACGTACCGCGAGCGATTGCAACACTTCTGTGACGTTAACCACACTATGCATACATAATAATCTCCATTTATATTTTTTTCTTTCTGTGCGCAAAACACTCCAATAACAAATATTTATGATTAACTCTAATTTGACTAAAAAAAGGATAAAAATAAACTTCTAGTAATAACTGCAGTGAGCAGTATTGTCGTAATAGCGCTCGTGGAGAGTTGCGAGGTTATCAAGCTTCTGCAAAACGGTGATTCTCTCGATCTCTTAACAAGAGGTCGGAAACAGTGTGACCATTTCAAGGGCGGATCCAGGAGGGGGGCGACGTGGGGGTCATGACCCCCCCCCCACATATCCATTCGGTTATTAGTACTGATTAGTTTCATAGAAAAAGAGACTGCATGCAAAAATAACATATCCAGAACTTGACCCTGCCCTGGGCCATATCAAAAACACTATACATCCAGAGCATTGTTAAAAATTTTCTGCTGTATGTGTACCTACCTACTTTGTTTTTATTTTTACTAAAATCCACAATCAAATATTTTATAAATTTAAACAAGAAAGAGAATTTTTGGCTCCTTAAAAAATTCTTAAAACAAGAGGGTTCGACTTATGGTATATTTGTGTACCTATTTGGTGAGCATGGCTTTTGTATACTTAAATAAAAAAAAACAATAATAAGTCAATTTGCAAAGATTTTTTAGTGTTGCAGTCAAATACACAGTGAAAAATTTACAGATTTCACTCATAGAGTAACCATGGAGACATTGAAAATGACACCTGACTAATCTTTACAATTTAAATTAATTTAATTGTAATAATCTGTTTCAGACACCATTATAAGTTCTTAAGTTTCTAGGTACCTATTATGTATATTATGTATTTAATGTCACTTTCCATTTGGCAAAAAATAAATTTTGTAAATTTTCTTTAACTAACCCCATCATACGTTTCTGTTCAACCAAAAAAATCGTTTTTATTATTTGTATTGTATTATTTATACTAGAATGTCAGTTTATTAGACTTGACCATTCTTTATTCCGTCAATTTCATTGAATTTTGAACAACAACAACAACTTAAAGGTGCTACCACCAATTGCTTACGAATTAAGCGGAACAAGACAGCATACTTAAAGGGGCTTATAAAAATGCTGATGCTCCAAATGCAATTGATAAACAAACAGCACATCTAGACCTGTGACGTCAGTGGTCAACGGTAGCATAGTACGTAGGGTATACAGCTCCGAAGACTGAGCAAATCTGATGCGCGGGTTCAAATACCGCATGATGTGTAGAAAGTTTTTCAAATAAAATTGGATTAAAGCTCAGCACCACTATAAAGGAGACTGATGATAGGGCTTGGCACCCCTTGAAATAGCTATAGCTATAGCCAAACAAAAAAAATCGTTTTTTTTTCATCTGATATCAAAATTCATATATTAGGGCAAACAAAAGTATGCCTTACAACACAATTTTAAGCTCTTACAATTATGCCCTTAATATATTCTATGTAGGTTTGTATACCTTTGTATGTTTAAAAACTGCACTAAAAAGAACGACATAAATTTAAAAACAAAAACAATTGTGGAACAAATTTTGCTTTGTCTAAAAGTCATTAAAACCTATTTGAAATAGGTACATTCATGTTTTTTTTAATGGTGAATCGTTTAAATGCTTCTACATTGAGTTATGTAAGACATTTACTGCATCAAAAATAAAAAACAAAATTTACACGAGTGAGCTCCACGAGTTTGCTCTCGTGGCTAACAAAAATTTTGGCACCTTTCAACGAAAGAAATGTTAAAAGGTCAGAAGTACTGGGAAAAGGATTTTTTTTTAATTTTGGGTCAATATTTTCTAAATTTTCAAAAGCTACATATTGTTAAGGCCGTGTGCGAATTGGGTTAAAATCACATTAAATTTTATCCGAAGATTAATTTTTGACACTAGTGAGGTGAATCTGTATACCTATGTAGAAACTTCAAAATTTTATTTCGAATAAAATTTAATCGAAATTTTAATTCAATTCACACACGGCGTTTAAATATTTAGAAGCACTAGATTACAAAATTGAAATAAAATCGTGAGTCGATTTAACCAACTCAAAAAAAAAAATTCAATTTTCTCAAAAAAAAAAAACTCCAACCCAAATTTCCGTAATGGGAATTTTGTCGACATAACCTTAAGTCAGGTTTTAATTTTTTGGTTATGCTATAATGCTGGTAATGTTACCTTATAGAGATAGACCTTTATTATTTATTGAATAAACATTAATGCATTTGATAAACAAACAGCACATCTCGACCAGTGACGTCAGTGGTCATAAGAAGTGGAATGCGTAGTAGTGCATACGACTTCGAAGACTGAGCAAATCTATAATGCGTGGGCTCAAACCTCATGGTGTGCATATAGAAAGTTTTTCACAAAGCTCACCAACACCACTAAAAAGGGAGACTGATGATAGGGATCGGCACCCCTTGAAATAGCTATATCTCCAGCCAAACAAAAATAAAACGAATTAGCTAATATACCTACCTAAAATTAATTCGTAAACAATTGGTGGTTGCGCCTTTAAGTTGTTGATGTTGTTCAAAAATTCAATGAAATTGAAGGAATAAAGAATGGTCAAGTCTAATAAACTGACATTCTAGTATGAATAATAGGTACAATAAATAATGATAATAACTGAACAAATTATGTTTTTTATGAAAAAATATACTTACCTACAAAAATTGACATGCCAAAATATGCAATCGTAAATATACAAAAATATGCATTTACTTATAAAGCGGATTTCTAAACTTGTCTCGTCTTAATAGTGTTACTAGAAAAAAATATTCTGCGGCATATTTTTGATTGTCCTATATATTACATATCTACATAAATCGATTTCAAGCAAGCTTTACTCCGGCTTGCACACTCAACTGCATTACTTGCCTTTCTTATAAGACCGCACTGTATTCTGTAACGAATAATAATCATTCAAATCCTATCTCCATAATTATGTAGATGCATAGCATTTACACATATACCTACACTACATACAAAAATCTGGCAGAGTACCTATAGATAGATACACATTTGTTGGTTGCTGTTTTTCTGCTCTTTTTGAATATTCTTCATCATGACCATTCTCCACTGAAGCTTGTCTGTTGACGACGACCTTTCTTCGTTTTTTCCCCGCATACCTATTACCAACGCCTGCTGTAGTTCATCGCTTGTGTTCGTTTGTTTATTTTTATCATTCTAGTAATGTTTTAGTAACGCCAACCAAAAATTTGATAGTTGTTCCCCTATACGCTGGAATTCATTTTTCATATTCTAAATTCATATGTTCATTTCAATCATTTTGGTCATTTCTTTAGTAACACCAACCAAAAATTTCGTTGTGATGCCCTATACGCTGGAGTTCATTTCTGATTTATTGAATTTATTTCATTTAATCATTTTAGTAACACCACAACTCTGTCAAAACGATCCTATAAACATTTTCAATGTTAAAAAATGGATTCGTCAATTATTTAAATGTTGTTTGCAAAAAAAGCTTATCCCCTTCAGGTTTAGCTAAGCACCGAGATTTTTTAAGGGCTTAACTTAAGCGCGGAGAAAAACTGTGTTACCGGCATGACGTTTTTATGATAAATCCATCTGTTTTTTCTTTGATTCCGGCGATTATCCCCGATGTCAATTTTTCAACCAATTCCCTCTGGGATTGGAAAAATAAACACCTAATATAATACATTTTTATTTGCTCATAAAATTTAGTGCAAACAAAAGTTCCGATGTTATGAAAGTGAATATTATATTACCACCCAAACGGGTGGGTTGATTTGCTTTAGAGGTTCACGTCTTTACGATTCAGTGCAATACGCCTAGTCAAATTTTGAAAATTTATTTTTGTTTAGTAAGTTGTGAACGAAATTTGTCTATTCTGTAGGAAAAGTCTAGCAAAATTACAGATCTTTATAGAAGAATATTAGCTGACAGTACAAATTACATTTAGCGTGCTTTCAAATACACGAGTAAAAAAACAAATTTTTTATTTAAAAAAAATTCAATTTTTTTTTTTGAAAATTCGATAATTCAGAAACGGGTAAATAATTTTTTTCGAAATTTAATTTTTAATTCAACATAAATAAATACTAAAAATTGTGAACCAATTTTTTTTCTTAATAAAAAATAAACAAAATTTTATATATAAAAATTTGATAAAAAAAAACCGCTCCTACGATTTAAATTTTTTTTTCTCCAAAACTAAGATTAGTTAAAGAAATCAGATGATGTACTGTTTTAAGCTCTCAAAGCAATTTAAGAAGATTTTTTTTAATAAATTTATTTCGAATTATGTTGATTTTTTAATAATTTTTCAATTTAAGCTCTAAGTTACATGTATAATAGCCGCGTTATATTATCTATGGATCTGGATCAGGATCATCCCTTGAAAACAAAAAGATATGGGTCAAAATGACAGCAGTGTTATATGAACATCTCTTTTTTACTTACGTTTTAATTATTTTCAGTTGTTTTCCGTCTCTTTTTTTTTAAACACTACCTTACCATAAAAGCCATCTACCCGCCAGAGTAAGAATTAATTTTTGGATCTTTGAAATAGATCCCAATGAGAGCAGGATCCCGAATTGTTTTTGTATTACATGTTAAAAACTGATCCCGACCTAGATTCGTAGAAAATAAAACGCGGCTAATAATAGTTTAAACTTAAAATAGTTTAAACTTAAGGCTCCCATAAAAAATTATTTACTTATAATACACTCAATCTTTAAAATTCGAAGAAACTTTTCGCAGGTTTGTGCGATCCAGTCGTGAGTTTTATTTCCATACAAATTGTATGGGACATTTTCTTTTATTTGCTTCTTTAGTTTATCAATTTACAATCCATTATCGTACGGAAATGATTGAGACGTTTACTTTGTTCTTTAAAAATGTCCTTCACTTCTTATCTAATTAGTGCACTCCTTCCGAAGTTATTGAAGGTTAAAGTGGATGGTTTATTCCAGAGTTTTTGAGATTCCCTGATGAAAATATCAACATGTGAATACCTCTATAACATTTCATTCCAAAATATTACAAATTAAATTTTGTTTGTAGTAACCAAAAAAATGAAAATCATTCCAACTTTTATTACAAGCATGATTCAAAGGAGCAAATTCGATAAAAATTGACATCAATTCAAAATTCGGATCTCAAATACTTTCAAAATTTTTGTAAAATGTGATGTAGAAATTTATTTTTATAACAAAAAATACCTGAAAGTATAGTTACATACGAAAAGTCACTTTTTCACTCTAATTCGATAAAAAACATAGCTGTGTCCATCAATTGCAAACGGCGCGGTAGGTGAATTATTAAATTTTTAGCTTGATTGTATTTTGAAGTGTGACCCCCCCCCCCCTGACTCAAAGTCTGGATCCGCCCTTGGGCCATTTTGACTTGTTTCCAGTCAGATTTGACTAATTTTCATCGCCTTCAACTAGAAATGAAATACAAATCCAGCCGACTGGTTTTTGACATGGATTACATGTCTTTCTCGGACGGTTGGGAGTGATTTAGCGAAAAGAGGACTGTCACGAAAACATGTACCGCTTGCGCCCTACTGCTAAGTGACTGTTTGCACTACAGACATCCTTAATATACCAATCGATATATAAAGATTGCGCAAAGATTATAGAGGAATTGTTTTATAGCTATCGCCTCATAGTTTCAGGTGATAAGTCATTGCGTTTGGGGTAAATTGCAGCAAAATTAGTAGTACTCAAATTAATTTGAGCTCAATTTCTTCGGATATATAAGTGCAACTGACGTCATTGATATCTCATTCGAAAGGGTTTGAAAAAGGGCATCCCTACGCGTATTCTTCATATCGTAAATTCACGTTATAGCATATAAGACATGTAATCCATGTTCGGTAGGTGCCACAAGGGCAATCTACCAAGGGTATTTTTTTACTGGATTTAATAATTCAATATGCACCTTATCTTAAACAAAAAAATATTTTTAAATACATTTCAACATCAGTGTAAGCCAAATGTAAACTGTTATACTGCAATCAAGGAGTACTACAATCAACGAACACATCCATTTTTAAAATTTTCTATACAAGTATTGGTATTTGTATTGCCAATTTCCAATGCAGAAGTAGAAAGAATTTTCAGTCAATAATATTTGGTCAAAACCAAACAACGAAATCGAATGCAATTATTATTCAAAATTCTATATTGACTGTGAGGAACCATTTGTGGTACAAAGAATGCTGCAATAATTTTATTTTTACCGAATATGTAAAAAAAAATATTGGAACCAGTGATATATACCAAAATATAGAAATAAACTACGAAATAAAAGAATCAGAAGACTACCTTTAACTTTAAGTACTTTTTATTATATTTTATGATTACAAATATCATAAAGGTATTCATGCAACATCGGAAAACCATCTTAAACGTCGGAATTCCTATACTTACAACTTTCCGAAGTTTAAGATGTTTAAGGCGTTTACGATAGTTTTCCGACGTTGCATGAATACCTCTAATATATCACTTATTTATTATATTAATTTAACCGTGCTGTGAATTGAAGTTTAACTGAACAAACTGTTATTTTCTTTTAATAATTAATAAATTATGTTCTTGTTTTCATTGGTATTTTGATATTTGACTGTTTTTTTTGTTTGGCTGGAGCAAGAAAAAAAATCCAGTCAGCAAGTCAGATTTGACTGGATTTGGAATTGCAACACTGGTTGCAAATGAACCTTAAGATCAGGAACGGTACGCTTCTCGTTTTCGTTTTACTAAGCATACTGTATCATTATCGTGACGTAGTCGATTATCACTCTAAAAGAATTTATCTATTTCAGGCATAGAGATATTTTTGGAACAGACAATAGGTATAAGAAATAAAATGCACCACTGGGTCGCACGAACTTGCTCTTGTAGTAAAAGTTTCTTCGAATTTTAAGGATTGAGTGTAATTTAAAACACACAAATTATAATTTTGTATGTAATTTATCCATTTAATAAATTATAGAACTGAAATTTGAATTATGGAAAAAAGCATGAAATACGTTCTTTAAATTGCTAAAATAAGTACTTAAAATGTTTTAATCTCAGAACGAAGAACGCCATTAATTCTTTAAAAAATGTGAATTTTTGCATAACAAATTTTTTAAATCGTTGGAGCGGTTTTCTTAAAAAATAATTTTTTATAAATTAAATTTCTTGATATTTTTTTAGAAAAAAAAATTGGTATGCCATTTTTAAGAATATAATAATATAGAGCTAAAACGATAATTTCAAAAATATTCATCAACCCGTTTTCAAATAAATGATTTTTCAAAAAAAAAAAAAAAATTTGGACTTTTTTTTTAAATCCAAAAAAATATTTTTTTGAAAATATTTGTATGCAGTATTATTCACACTTAATAGGACCTCCTAAGTAAAAATTTTGATCAAAATCGGTTAAACGGTTAACGAGAAAATCGAAAATAAACAAAACGGTTCTATGGCAGGTACCGTTAACAACGGTTTTTGGTAAATCTTTTTTTTACTGAAATATGAACCATACCACTATGTATTAGTACACACAAAAAATTAAAAAAAAAATCGTTGAAGCCGTTTTTGAGATTAATATCTTATTTATTTACCGTTATTTTTTGAGCTAAATAAAAAAATCTTGATTTCCCCTCTTCCAAAAGAATCTTATGCTCCAAGTTAGAAAAAAATCGCTTGAGGGCTTTAGGCTGTAGGCCGAAGTACAGACAGACATACAGGCATACAGGCATACAGACAGACATACAGACATATAGACAGACAGACAGACGGAACCCACTTTTTTCGTGTTCTCTATCATCGTAATGTCAAGTTTGATTGTTATCTCGGGTTCGATTTTTTGCACGAATCTATAACTTGCCCTATAGTACCTATATCGAGATTACAAGGTGACCAAATGTACGCGAATTATTTTCATCTCATGAAAATTAAACAAAAATCCGAACGAAATGAAAACACATTTTTAGTTTACCTATAATATTTTATTTGATGTTATTTTAATCCGACCGATCGCTTTCATTCGTAGTCTACTTAAAAATGAGATTTACTTAAATTCTATTATTCTTAACATTACTCACAAATAATAATATAAACATCAAGTGCAATGCCCTTATTGCGGTACATCAAACCATGCACAATTGCACATACATTCGAGTTGATCATCGGCGACCGACAACGGTATACATTCAGTGATGACAGCTGCTGTTCGTAGAACTTAAACTATGTATTTAATTGTTTATGAATGTTAATACCCTTTTTAGTAGTAGCCGTGGCGTGATGGTTAGTGCGATGGACTGTCATGCCGGAGGTCTAAGGTTCGATCCCCAGCCTCGCCACCTATTTATTTAAAAGAAAAAACGGCTACTGCCTCTTGCGAGGAATTGACAAATCCTCCAAGAGTATCTCCTGTCACAGAAAAGTGCCGCTCGTTAGCCGTTCGAATTCGGCAATAAACTGTAGGTCCCCTCCATTCCTGCAGACACGCACACAGGAATGGTTGAGAGTTGTAAGTCACTATGCCCTAGTTCTTCATGAGCTGTTGTGCCATCAAATTTATTTATTCTAATTTTAATACCCTTTTGTTGATGTTGGATAAAGCTGCTGATATAACTCGCGCATCGAATCATTAATGGAACTATGCAACACGACATCCGTAACAACAGGTTGTAGGTATCATAAAATAAAATAAAGCGACATTAAAAAAAAGTACGCATACGCCACAGTGAACATAGTTATGTCACACAGGTACTTATTACATCGATAAGCAAACACCAACGCTTATCTATTATATATTATTATGTAAATACAAGAAAACAATAAATATAAAAATGACTGACTGTCTACAGATAACCAACTACATATTGAACTATGAATTAGGTAAATACAAGCAGATGATTCATAAAAAAAAAAAAAAAATGCACAGTACATAATGAAGAAAATAGAAATTTGATTTGATTTCAAAAATGATTTGCATTGAAGGTGGTTAATATTTAGGTATTTAAATAGATATTTATATCGTAATTGATAACGTGGAATAGTGAAGGATTAGGCCTTTTTTTGTGGAATAAGTGCAAAATGTTATTAATAAAATAAAATTATGTAAGGTAAGTAGGTGGTGAGGGTTATAAAAAAAATAAATTTGATGGCACAACAGCTCATGAAGAACTAGGGCATAGTGACTTACAACTCTCAACCATTCCTGTGTGCGTGTCTGCAGGAATGGAGGGGACCTACAGTTTATTGTCGAATCCGAACGGCTAACGAGCGGCACTTTTCTGTGACAGGAGATACTCTTGGAGGATTTGTCAATTCCTCGCAAGAGGCAGTAGCCGTTTTTTCTTTTAAATAAATAGGTGGCGAGGCTGGGGATCGAACCTTAGACCTCCGGCATGACAGTCCATCGCACTAACCAACACGCCACGGCTACTACATGGTAGGTGGTGAGGGTTAAAATTTATTTATTTAATTTTTTTTTATATACTGTTCAAATTCAAATGAAAATCCTGTTTTATTTTCAGATGTAAAAAGTATACTGAATGTTTCCAAATTATTGACTACTTTGTTAAAGGATTTTAAGGCATGTACAAGGAAAAAATCTTTTAGGAGAGGGGTCTATTTCCCCCCATTTATTAAGGAGGTATTATTTTTTAAAGCATTGGCATTTAAAAACAACGGAAATACCTATAATACAATATTATAGCTTTTCTAAAATACAAAAATCTATTCTTTTACAAGTTTTTTTCAGTTAACAGTCTAAAAAATTTAATTTGGATTAAACATTTTGAAAAAAACAAAAAAACTAAAATGGTTTTCTTCTCAACATTTTTTGTAAAAAGGTACTAAATTATTCATGACTGTTTTTAATTTTTAGTCGAACGTAAAAAACCATAGGGTTGTATATGTATAGGTCTCTTAGTTTTTGAGAAAATTTAAAGTTATGAACACTATTAATTTCTCCTCTTCATGCCTAATCTCGCGGCCCTGTCCATGGGGACTTTTAGTATGTTGGACCTGAGGGGTGACCCTCACTTAAAAAAATATTTTATTGAGCCTTTATATCCCATTTTTTCCCTTAAATTGCCACTTTCTTAGCCTATGGGCCTTAGTCACCTACAATTCAACAGAATAGGATTAGGACATAAGGCTATTGTCATTTTAAAGTAAAAATCCTTCTTATGGTGGTTAGGTATGGTTTACAGTTAAAGCTCACTGTAACTGCATATGAATAAGAGAATTGTTGTTGCCTCCATTTATTTATTACCTTCTTCATTTTTCTCCACGGAAAAAGTCGATGACCATCAGATCATATATTCCATCAACACCATAACCCGAAGCTTAAATGTAAATTCTGTGTGTGCATACAAATAAAACCAATAAACCACCTCATAAGAAGGATTCTCTTTAAAGCTGCATTCATTTCAAGGATTTTATAGGACGTGGTAATGAAGTCGTTCAACTTGCAAAAAATAGGTAAAGATGATGGTGATTTTTTGTATGCGTTATACTTGTAGATAATCCTATAGGTATATGGTTATGAGGGCTAATTAAGGATTTGTAAGAAAATGGGTTATCTCAATTTCTCTATATTAAAAAAGCAAGGACTTTTGTTATAATGTAGTTTCTGTTGAGTTACGTACAACAAACGCATTCTTTTCATATTGTGTATTTTTTATTTATTTATTTGTTTTACATATTTAATATCAAGTTACAATATTTGAAAAAACTCACAAACAAATATTTTAAAATTTTCATTTTATTAAATTTGAATTAGGTATTTTCATTTAGGTCAAACCTATTTACTACATATTCGGTTAATTCAGCTTGCCTTTGCGCTTTTTGTATCGCAACCTTTTTTTTCAAATCTGGTGTTGCCTCTATAAGTAGCAAACTCACAATCTAACTTATTTTCTAAGGAAAATGTTTGAGTATTCAGAATTATAAACTATGGCAAATTAATGTATAATATAATATTGGCGTAAGAAAAACATTGTCGAAATAAAAAGTTATTAACATCTGAAATACATTTTAAAATATAAATTGTCCAATCATTATTGAAGAAAAAATTTAGGAAATTAATTTTTAATAGGGCCTCTCCTAGATACGCCCCAACTTTGGCAGTGTTGAAAGAAATTGAGATTGGGTTGGTTCCAACAAAGTGCAACTTTCGAGTTTCCCACACAACTAAGGGATCTATATTGTACGTACATTTGTAATATGCATACATTTTCTGGTCGCAATCTTCTCTTCTATTTTGGAAATGTCGTCTTAAAACTTACTTACTTCTCTAGATTAGAATTCGAGTAATAAGATTCAAAATAGAACTCAAATGACAGGCTCCATTTCTACGCTTAATCAATTCAACCTCAATTTACACGTTTCTTGCATCAACATAGCCTTTTAGCCCAGATTCCTGTCATAAGTTGAAGTTTAAGGAATCTTTCGTTAGACGCATAATGGTTCTATATGGTTATTTTCCTTTCCATTTTTATATTCATAACTCGGACATTGGCATCTGCTTTTAAACATTTCTTAACACAAATCATATAAGCTTTTCTCCACGATTTAACAATGAATGATGAGAGACATTATTTTAACAAAGAGTTTTCAGTAAATTATGTGTTGCGAACGGAATTCAGTTAAAAGAAATAAAATAATGTAGGTAGTAGCCGTTGCGTGATGGTTAGTGCGATGGACTGTCATGCCATAGGTCTAGGTTCGATCCCAAGCCTCGCCACCTAATATTTTTAAAAATAAAACGGCTACTGCCTCTTGCGAGGAATTGACAAAACCTCCAAGAGTACCTATCTCTTGTCATAGACAAGTGCCACTCACATTATTCGTTTGGATTCGGCAATAAACTGTAGGTTCCCTTCATTCCTGCAGGCACGCATACAGGAATGGTTGAGTCACTAGGCCCTAGTTCTTCATGAGCTGTTGTGCCATCAAATTTTTAGGTATCAAAGATCAAAGAAAACAAAAACGTTTAGTCGAAAATGTCCTTATTATGCCCTCGCTGTGCGATTTTTCATGTGTATCAGTGATGCTATTAATAAATCAGTACCTACATGTATGTGCGACGCAAATGAACACTTAAAAGATTTTGTTGAATGTGCCATGATTGCAGAGGGGATCAGTCATGTAAATCCATTTAACATTTAAAAATTCAATTATTATGCATAAATACATTCGTGTTCGATTGAATCATAAAGAGTTATCGAAAAATCAGAACTGTTCCAGTTACACTTGAAAAGAGACAACAAATTTCCGACATCCGTATACGTTCATTATGTATGTATGTAAGTATTTGCAGGTATCATGATGAAGCTTAATTTTATATTAATTTTATGTTTGTTTTTGAATACAGACAGTTTCTGACGGTTTATTATTTTTTTTGTTTGTCATTTCTGTTGTGTTTGTTGTAATTGAACCATAACCTTTACTTAAACTCACCTATACATTTGCTTGAAATAAATACATAATATACATATTTATTTTCATAAATATAAAAAGCTTTGGTAAGGCATTTCAATTTGAGTTGTTCTGTTATGTCAGGATGTTAATGTTTATATTGGAACCCGATGACTCTTGTTAAAGAAGTGTATGATTCAATTGAAAAAAAAAAAAAACATTTTGTTTGCAATCATTGATTAACAGAATGTTAATAATTATAACTTGTTGCTTATTATTCAATGAATATAAATTAATGTTTAATCATCCAGGCAAAATAATTTGTTATACTATATCCTTCATGTAATTGCTGAACGTAGACACCTGTTATGACTACATACACCTACTCACTTGATGGCGGGTCTTTTAAAAGTTAAGTTTTTGTATTGTGAACTTAAATGAGAATTAAAGAATTTTCCACATATGAGGTTATATCGAATTTTGGTTTGGTTGAAAGATTTGAACTCAGAAAAACGCTTTAGATATTGTGGATTTTGGTCACATAAAGTAAAAACGAGAATCTAAATTATACTAGAATTCAAATTGGAAAAAGAAAATACCATACTTATACGAGTATACGACATAATGCACAAGCATATTACAATTACAAATATCTAAGGGCTGGCCCTTAGACCATCAGTCTGGTCTCAGTTTTCGTACAAGACGAAGACTTACATACATCATCTCGTGGTCAGCCGTTTAAAAATTATGATAGAGCGTTGAATTCATGATCTTATACTTAAATTCTGCCAAATAAAATTTTCCCATTAATACACCCACATCCCCACAAAAAAGAAAACGACAAAAAAATCTTTTCCTCCTACATATTTTGACAGGTTTTAAACCGCATAAAAAGTATCTTTATACTATGTTTCCACCAAAGGTTTATCTCAGTTTGAAGAAGATTTCAGGTTAATCTACCTAAATCTCGGTTTTGTGGTCGATGGAAACGTAGTATTAGAAATAAATTAGTAAATCTCTGAAGAACGTTGGTATAAAATGAACAATGTTAAATTCATGTGTCCAGTTTTAATTTGATAAAACTTAGTGTTTGCACTAAGGATTATGTATGTACATTGTACACAATCGAATTTGATTTCGATATTTTACAGAATACAAACGCCAAAATCTCCAACATTCGTGTTTTTTTTGTGATTTAGAGGAACGATAATAATTTGCAAGTCCAAGGCCAGTAAGTACGATCAACGTCAGAGGAAAAAATCACATATTTTACATTGACATTGAAAAGTAATTTTGTCTCCTATTTTTGCATTAGAAATTCACAACCTGTGTTAGACCCTATTCTGGGTTTTGAAGTAGGTATGTATTTTATACACAAAAATAGAACTTGCATCATATCATTGCTTCTAAAAACATTTTTGCTGGTAACCATGCATCGACTGAAATTTTTCGTCTAAAATGGACACAACTGCATCTAACTGGTGAGCTCAATGTTGATACGCACTGGACAAAATGTCCCAAAGACTTCCATTTGAATTTTATAAAATATAGTCCACTCAAAAAACAACAAAAATAGTACGTATTCCTATGTTTTTGTTATTCTTCTTCTTCGTAGATCAGTATTTAATATCGCTAAATCAATTTTGTTAATTTTGTTTATTTAAGACGTATATTTCATCTCAGTTTGCTATTAAACCAAAAATTGATTTTTTTAGTTTGAGATTTTAGCTTTGTTAATATGGATTCAACTAGGCTTTACAGTATTTGTATACTGGTTATACTAACATATACTTAATACTTTATAGATATTTAATAATTTATTTTTTACGCGACTGTGTTTTCAATTTTTTATCCATCACATATTTTAATTCATAGGTTAGAATTATTCTTGCCTTTTAGATTTCTGTTGTACCAAATAAAAACATTTTTGGAATGGAGTAGGTTAGGTTAGGTTAGAGTGGCCGTCTAGATGTTGTTGACTCACTTAGACCCTAAGGGTCCATTGTGGTACCACTAAGGAAGGTTACTCATGGGAGAGTATGAAATTAATCAAACCATTTTGTACTTTTAATGAAGTTTGAGAGACATTTTGTGTCGATCGTTTCCAGTTCACTGGTATTATCAAAGAAGGGGCTACCTAGGTAGGTGTTCCTTCTATTGGAGAGTGCCGGACATGTACATAGAAGATGTTGGATTGACTCCTCTTCTTCCTCGTCCATGCAGCTTCTGCAGAAGTCATTAGTGTAGACCCCTAGCCTCTTAGCATGTCTACCTATGAGGCAGTGTCCTGTTATGACTCCAATTGTGGAGCTTAAACTTTGTCTGCTCAGGGAAATCAAGCCTTTTGACCGCTTCAGGTCTATGTATGGCCATATTTGTTTAGTTGCTAGGCAGGTGGTACCCTGTGACCATCTAGCACTTGTTGATTCTAGAGCATATTGTTTGAAGAGGTGTTTGCATGTAGCAAGTGGTGTTCCTATGTTGTGTCTTTGTCTAACAGTGGGCAGAAGTGTTCCGTTTTTGGCGAGCTCATCAGCTTTACAATTTCCCGGAATGTCCCTGTGGCCCGGCACCCAGATGAGGTGAATGTTAAACTGTTCTGTCATCTCATTCAGAGATGATCGACAGTCGTGGACTGTGATAGAGTTTGTGGAGACAGACGCGAGAGATTTGAGAGCGGCTTGGCTGTCTGAGAAGATACGTATATCCTTACTAGATATAACGTTTTCTTTGAGCCAGGATAATGCCTCTTTTATCGCCATTACTTCTGCTTGGAACACACTACATTGATTGGGAAGTCTATATGATAGACTGAGATTCAGTTGTTTCGAATAGATGCCACTTCCAACGCCGTCGTGGAATGGAGTAAAAATACTAAACCAAAATACATACCTATTTCATTGCAAGGTGCACTTAAATGAATGGAATTTCAAGGAATAATAATACCAAAATATTGCATTCTTTTACAGATCTGATGTGTGGAAAGAAAATCAAAGTCTGTAAAAATGCGGCGCATTTCCGGAAACTGACAAAAGAGCTAAACTGGAATTTTTCGGCGCTATGTGTAATAGGAGTTATGAGTTAGGATTTTTGTTACATATTTTTTTTTGTTAGGAATTTAAACCATGATAAAATAAATTCTAAAATTACACGAATGAAATAATTCCTTATCATTAATGTTGGGAATTATTAAAATTATATTAAAATTTTAGTTTTATGGTACGATTGCATGAAATCTTAGAGAAAGTTCTATTTTCTATTTTAATTTTTTTTACTGCTTCCCTGCAACAATTTTCAATTTTAGAGCACCAAAATCATTTTGATGCTTGAATTTACGGATTTAAAAAAAAAGGATACAAACCGATATCCTTATTCCAAGCGTACACGAAACTACTACTGGTCGGACAAGCTTTTCATAGTTGGTCGATTAAAAAATGATGCACTTTTACGGTTGCTTTTTGGGTAAAATATACTAATTGCGTAAGGCACTTCTATGATTATGATGTTAAATGAAAGTTAAGACAACCGTCTGTACAAACAGACTTTTGGTGGTTGGTAGCGTGAGTCCGTCCACTTTTATTGTTTTTTACTTTGCGTTTAACATGTTAAAAATGTTCTTTAATGACATACAATTGGCGAATGTAAGACCTTTTTCAAGTGTTATACGTAATATATCAATTAAAATTTTTTAACCCATTGAAGCAAAATTTTTTCGCGCGAATTTTTAATTTTCACGCCCCACATTGATCTTCTTTTCGATCAAAGTTTTTGAACGCTGCGCTCTGCTCAATTTGGTGTGTGAAAATTAAAAATTCGCACAAATTTACGGCAGCAGGTGACTGCAGCTTAATTTAAAATATTTTTGTTTATTATTATGTATTTTTTTTTTCAAAAGATAAGAGATCAGTGCAATAAAGTCCAAAGACTAGATGATGTTGAACTATGGATTTTTTTTTATTTTACTTACCTACTTGTTATCAAAATTGATTAAATCATCACATCATTCGTTCATAATCTTCACAACTAAGACAAAATACACCCCTGTACCCGAATGTCCATTAATAACCACATAGGAGACCCTCTATATAAACACTGAATAATTGCAAAGGAAATAATTTGAAAATCTTAAGACTGCGGTTGCGAGTCTTGAATGTGGCATCCTTGTGGGTTTCTTGTCTAGGTACCTACATATAGTACGAGCAAATGCTATGTTCTGGCGTTATCTTCACGATGATGATGGTCTGGACTTTTAATGGCTCCAACACATTCCATTTAAGACGTTCATCATGTGCGTCACTCTAACTATTGGCAAGGAAAGGGAATAATATTGTGTATAGGTTATATATAGGGCAGTGATTTCTTCGCCAGGATACGTAACAGAATTAAGGGCTCGTTAAAAGTGTATAATGTTAATGTGATTTGTGTCTAACTTTATAACTTTTCATAGAATTTTCTACCACGGACTGTAATAGGTCAAAGATTACATATACACAATATAAAGCTATGTCATGCCTGGATACGTGTACCCTGTGCATTTTAGGCACAGTGGCTTCATTAAGTTGTTTTATGATGAAAGTTTTATTTCTCTCCAGAAGATAGCAGTTCATAATTAAAGCTTTCCTTGTATTTAACATGTAAGTCTGTAATTTATGTGATGTATTATATGTTTATGCCTTAAAAATTCATACATATCGGGTTTTGATGGAATGCCAGCATCAAAACAGACCAAATTTAACATATTTAATCTTATGTTTATTTTAACCCGAGTAGGAACAAATAATGTGTTGTTTGCATCGCAGTCAAATAAAATATTGTTGTTTAATGTTTTAAGTTTAATAATGTTTGGTGATGTTTCTATTTTAGGTAGTTATGGTATGTATAATAATATTGAATATTTAAGGTTGAAGGTCAATGTTTACTAAAATTTTCTAATATTTTTGGTGTACCTATAAGTGTTCGGTGAATTTCAAAATGTAACAACACAAAAACATTTTATTAACTTTCCATATAGGACTTTAGTTGGTTAGATCTTCGTAGACAATATTTCTTGAGAACAAATAAAGATATTTTATTTTAGCAGATAAATAACAAGGCGATAACTTGCAGAAAAAGTTTTCAAAAAAATCAGCTACCGGTTTTTTACAACTGTAATTTAAAAATAAAATTTGTCAAATGTCTTATGTCTTGAATTTCTCCAAACAAAAAATGCTATCGACTTCAGCCCAGGTTTATTCTATGCCATAATACCACGTTCATAATTAGTAGAGTTTTTAAAAAAAATCAAATAGACATTTTTTTCTTAGTAAAAAAAAAAACTATAAAAGAAACTCCTAACAAGGGAGCGGGTCACAATAATGCTTTCGAAATTCTCCTTTTCATAATTTTGCTTTTAGCCCAGGAAATAAAAATATTGCTCCATACACAAACTTCTAAATGTTGGTAATATGTAGGTTTCATACTGACATTAATATAATAACTAAATACTATTAAGTATACAACTTTTCAGAAATATCCCCAACTTTGGGTGTTTAGGAAAAAAAACAAAGGTGCGCAGGATAAATTTTGGAATTATCCCAAATGATGGAAAATTAGATTATGAATAAACTAATTTACCACTTGGGTAAATTAAAACCTGGCTAAATACACCATTTAAGCCATAAACACTTTAAATAAATTCTAAAAATTTTCACTTTTTTTATTTTTGGTAGAAATTTAACAATTTTAACGGTACTATATAAGAAAGAACAGAATGCAACTAGTTTATTTTTGCATCATATTTGATGTTTTTGAAGTTTTGAAAATGTACCTTTATATTTTTTTCAGTTTTTTCTTTTGCACGAAAATCATTATCATAATGGTTGTTTATTGAATAAATTCAAAAAAATTTCTGAACGGTGAGCAAAAGAAACTCATATATGGATCAGTAATGATTTGACCAATTGTTTGACTGAAATGTTTATTCTATTTTTAATCGGGCTTTTTTGGTCACTTTTTCCTATATGCAAATAAAAATTCTTTTATATCATAATTTTTCCCTACGTTTCTTCGGATTTTCCCGACTTCTTTAGGGGTAGTTTTATTAAATCTATAATATTAGAAATAACAAATTACATTTTTATATTATTTTCATTAATTTTAACTTATATGACAAATTTTTTTATTTTTTTTAGTTACATTTAAATTAAATTTGAATTTTAGTTATATAACTTTTATTATTTTTAACTGAAAATAAATAAAAGTAAATAAATAAGAAAACCACTTTTGAAAAACTAATTAAAACCAACTTAGAGCAAAAAATTTTACAGTGTTGTGCTTCGTAGCGCAAGAGAATAACTTTTTATTGTATGGTCTCTATCCTTTTGTGTGTTTATCGTTTTGTCTAGGTTTTGCTGTATGCGTAAGCTTTCGAGAGTATATCTGATATTTGTTCTTTTCTTTTTGTCAATGATTGTACTATTGTCAGAACTCATATTTTATTTTAAATAATCCAGGATCTAATTATAAACAAAAAATATAAAATTTTGTTTGTATTAAGTTCCGTAACATTTAAATTTTAACTGTGAAATTTATAAAAAAAAAACGAAACAAAATTCACTTCATCAACGTTTACTAATAATTTTAACAATTTCAGTGCATATTATACAAAAAATAATTGTATACAATATTATGCCTTAGTAAATTTTGTATCATGTAAGATATTTTGTAAATTCTTAACATACCTTTATATATTTTTTTTTTATTTTTGAACTTAATTTTTTTTTAATTTCCTTAATTATTTCCAAAACTATCAGCAAAAAAAAATGATGTTCTCGGGAGTGAGTCACAATTCTACTTGCCTTGCAAAAATTCTGCTTTTCAAAATTCTGTTTTTTTTTTTCGATTCGGTTTTATAAAATCCTGCTTCAAAATATTAAGACACTGTCTAGGCAGTCAAAAATCTAATAAATATGATTGATGATGTTTATTTTAAAAATTGTAAACACAACGCAAATTTATTATTTGCAGAATTTTGTAAAACAGAATTTTTAAAAGCAGAATTTTGACTCAAGCAGAATTTCGACCCTAAATTCGAAAATGGTTAAATATAGCAACAATATGTATATATATTTAAAAGAAGCTTATAAAAAAGTCAAAAATACTAAAAAATTAATTTGTGCAATTTGTTTTAATTAAAAAAATAGTTTTCAAAATTTTTAAATGCAATGTTTTTTGAAATATTGTTATCCTTATTGGTAGAGCCATAAAAAAACAAGAAGTACTTAAATAACTCAAAAATCACACAATTCTCTCCAAAAAAGTAACAACCCTATTTCCGTAGTTAATAATGAAGTAATATTTTTTCAATCACTTTGGTAATTATTTGGCACAATCGTATGCTCCTAAACAATTCAAAATGCATTTAAAATTTTTGAAAATAGTTTTTTTTTTTGACTTTTTTTTAAAACATTTTTCGTTTATTTATATTTTCGGTAACCTATCAAGAGGAAGTTCTTGCGATCCGATTGCAAATATTTACAGCAAATATTAGTACAATTTGAACAGATTAAACAATTTTTTTGTTTTTTGAAAAGGTTGTTAACTACATTGAAAAACCAACACTGTTTTGAGCTGAACATTTGTTTTGAGATACAAATTTGGCTTGTATGTAGGGATAAACTATTTTCTGTAGGACTGAAGGAATTTAATGGAGATACTTAATTATCCTGAACACTTTACATTCTTGGAGAAGATGGTTTCTTTCGTCATTATTCGAGGCAGATATTTTTGTTAAAGCCCATTTGGCACAGCTGGTAGTGTTTGCACGGAAGTAGTCGCACGAAACTTAGGAGTACTAAGGCTTGAAGAACCCTCAACCCTGGGGGATTGAAAATTAAACATATGGTCTTTTAATATTCTAACCAATTTACCAACATACCAATATATTTTATCATATCATATTGTACATATACTTATACAGTTATTGTCAGAAATATTCAATTAGAATAAGAAGAACAAACTCACAATTCCCACCAACACTCTGTAATTAAAATTGCCTTAAACATTTAATATTATTTGCTCAAAAACTTATGTGCCAATTTAAAAATAACCCTAATTAATTTAAGAGGCTATTTGTATCCCGAAAATCCCACGCAGCCGACATCGATGAAAACCCTCAAAAATATTTAACAATGTAAATCCTTCCAAGAGAAATTTAGTTAGGTAGTTTCGAATGACATGACCCATCCGATGCCACCCACTACCGAGAAGCAATTCAGATTAAATTATTTCAACCAAAAATAACCCAATTAAAACGTAAGCCCTGTACCTACACCACCGCCTGCCATACTCCGGAGTAATTACAGTTTTTCCCCAAAAACACACAGCGGAAAAACCTCATACCGAACCTCCCGAACCCGTAAATATACCTACACTACACAGCCACCAAAAATCTGGGCATTCGACCTGGGTCCTGTGTGTAATCCAGCGAACGCATAAACGAGCCTTCGTCGCTCTTTTCGCCGAAAGGAGGATATTTTCATTTAACTTTTCCAAGCATCAAGTCTAATAAACCATAATTTACGGCAAATTTCATCGTACGCTATAACGCTACCGCAATCAACTACCGCCTGGCTGGACCGCCACCAAAACAACTAAAACCAGAACCAAGCCATCCCAATCGCAACGAGGCACGGTTCATAAATCAAGCAGTTTGACTTGGGCTTTAAGTGCGAAACAAGTGCGGGATGCGGGAAACCCACTATGGGGATGGGATTCATATTTTCCCAGCCGAAATGCCTCCTCTTTTTATTTGTTGTGCCTCGTTTTTGTGTGGCAAATAAATGTCTTTAACACATTCGTGCATTTTGTATCAGCGAAGGAACGTTACAAAATAGCTGAATGAAAAGACGTCTCCCATATTTGTCCGCCCTCTGGTACCCGACCGGACCTTGATAAATTTGTCTGCGGCAAATCAATGTTTTGTATGAGTATTAAAATTGAGAAAAAAACTTGAAGCAAAATTACAATAGGCACGTGGGCCGTAATGAAAGATTTTCATAATATATTTAGGTAACGTTCAGACGAAGCTAATTTGCTCTTAAATAACTTGAAATATTTTTTATTACCAAATCAAAATTATTTCGAAAATATGTACCTAAGTAGTTTTTTTTTTTTTTAAACTATAAAACAGTGGTACACTCGGGCGTATACGTACTTTTCTTGTTTGATTGAATTAAAAAAAAAATCTCCTTATTTTTGTATGTTTTGTTGGTTCATGTCATTTTGAAATATACATTTAAAGTAATCTTAGTCAACGATATATATGGTGTCCTGCAGTCACTGCCATAGACGAAAACCGCATAGGTTCCAGAGGTCATTCTTATGATTTTTGGACTCGTTCCGTTTAACTAGCTCTAACTTTGCCAAACTGCATCCGATTCTTGATTTTTTTATTTTGTTTGCACAAATGTAGTTAGCAGTTTTTATACACTCTAAATTTTTTTTCCGTAAATTGCCCGCAATTTTTTTAATTTTTTATTGAATCATTTTTGAAATTTAAAATTTTTTTTTTTTTTTACTTTAGTATCATTTTTTCCCAAAAACACGTTACTAAGTACCATTTTTTTTTAAAGTCCAATTTTGTTTTTTATACTGAATATACTTAAACAAGAAATTGTATTTAAAATTAAAAAACACAAAAAAAGAAAATTTTAAAAAATTTGAATACGTATTTCCTTCCAACAATTTTTTTTACCGTTTATTCGTTTTTCTTCAAAAAGAAATTTTATGCCTTAAAATACAGTACGCTGCAGGAACTTTTCTTTCGATAAATCGCGCATATTCTGCCAACAAATAAGTGATAGAGAGTTGTAGAGAAAAAATGAATGTGACAGTAAGGATTTCTTAAATTCGATAAAACTTTTATACCAAAAATTCTGATAAAAATCGAAAAGCATAAAGCCGGAGCCACACTTATCTTCTGTTGCTCAATTCAATTAATTTGAGGATTTAATATTTAATCAAAAATAATAAAATAATGATTATATGTATATTAATTTAAGTTTTAAGATGCAACTATCTGACCCAGCTAACTGCGTTCAACGACAACAGTTACAATAGGCGAGTTTTATTAGAAAAGCTATCCATAGTACAGTACGATTTAACATTTTAGATTTTTAGATTAGATTTAGATTTTATTTGAAAAGTAAGATTAATAGTACAAAAGATTAAATCTTATAATAGTACTTAATACAAAAATTCAATTTAAGTAATAACATCAAAGAGATATCCAAAACTAACTTGCAATTGTTATTAAATTTAAAATAATTGTAGTGAAAAAAAAAGAAAAGTAAGAAGTAAAAAAAAAAAGACATTACATAAAATTGCTGCTGTTTGTGCTCGTTAGGTATTCAAACAATTTGTTTTTGAAACTATCGGGATTACTTATTTGTTTAAGGGAAACTGGAAGTGAATTCCAGAAACTGATTGAGTGAATGAAAAATAATCTTTTGCTTTCTAAAAAGTTATACAAATGTGGAGCAATGTTCAGGGTTCGATTAGAATGAGAAAACGAGATTTTATTGTACAAGTAGAATGGTTTCTTTAAATTAATTATACTGTGCAGTAAAATGCAACTCCGACTTTTATAAAATGATTGCAGACTCATTCCTAAAATTCTATTTTTATAAGCAGATACGTGATCAAAACGGCGAAGACCAAAAACATATCTAATCATTGCATTAAAAGCCGTTTCAATTTTTCTCAAAGAAAGAGCGTCTGGGTTACAGTAAATAACGGCAGTGTTACTTATTAAGGGTACTAAGAGCGCCTTGACAAGCCTTAGTCTAGCACATATTGGTGTAAACATAGCTGAGATTTTCAACATCCGAAGACCATTGTATATGCGTCTGACTAAAACATTGATATGAGACGAACAGTCTAAATTACGATTAATTAGTATACCGAGGCTGGAGACACAGTCAGAAGTCGGTATTATGGTATCCATCATTACTAATGGCGGAACCCAAGATAAGTCTAGACGTGTTTTAGAAATAATAATCTCCTTGGATTTATGGGGATTTAGTTTTAGGTTGTTTCGATTTGCCCAGTTACAGATTGCCTTCAGATCTTCATTGATTCTAAAAATGCAATCTTCCATTAGACCAGTAGGCCTCGAAAAATAGATTTGGATGTCATCAGCATAAAGGTGTACAGACACATAACGACAAACTTCAGTTATATCATTGATAAATAATGAGAAAAGGAGAGGTCCAAGAATCGATCCTTGAGGAACACCGGAAGTAAAACGCGAAAATTCCGAAACACCAGATTCAGTACTTACTTGTTGGTATCTGTCACTAAGAAAGCTCTTTAAGAAGTTAGCCGATCTTTCACTAAAACTAAATAATGTTCGTAACTTTTTGACAAGCAATGAATGATTAACACTATCGAAAGCTTTCGAAAAATCTAAAAGACAAAGTACAGTGGCATTGTTTTTGTCAAATTCAATCCGAATGTCACCTAAAATTTTTACTATTGCAGTCGAACAACTGTGCTTATTCCGAAAGCCAGATTGGGTTGGTGTGAGTAAATTATTTTGTTCAATATATTGGTTTATTTGGTTTCTTACAACAACTTCAAGCACTTTAGATAAGCAAGGTAATATGCTTATTGGGCGAAAATCACCTGGCTCACTAGCTTTTTGATTTTTTGCAACGGGAATAACTTTGGCGAGTTTCCAGCACTTAGGAAAGTAGGATTGCATAATACAAGCGTTAATAATGTGAGTAAGGGAATAGTAAACCCAAGGCAGAATGATTTTGATAAATTTTAAAGAGATAAAATCAACCCCTATAGCATTGGATTTAATACTTTTTATAGCATCGATGACTTCAGATTCGGAAACACAACTCAAATCGAACTCACTAAGAAAATCTCTTCGATAAGCATATTCTGTGACAGATTGATCTGTCACCATACCGCCAGCATGAATAAAATATGTATTCAACTGATTAGGATCAAGAGTGCATGCGTTACTTTTTTTACTAACAACACCAGATTCACGAAGATTATTCCACAAAACCTTGGAAGGCAGTGAAGTATTTAATTTAGATGCGTAGTATTGTCTTTTTGAATCCCTTATTGCAGCTGTTGAAAGATTTCGATACTCTTTGTACATGTCCCAATTATTCCTACTTCTATATCTTTTCCAGCGTGAGTAACACCTGTTTCGATGCTTTATTAAAGACTTTATATGAGCATTGAACCATGGCGAAGCATTATTTTTAACTCGAACTGCTTTTTAACATGCATTACAAATACAACATCGACAGTATGATTACGGCCGATAAGAAGCTAAAGTAGAATCCTGATGTGGATAGATTTTTGACATTTATTCGAGTCTCGAATTGGTTTTTGCAATTCGTCACTTTACTCACACAATTCTCGCAAAATCTGCAATTATTTCATGAATTATTTTATAAAAACTAACTTTTGAGACTGTTTTCATTACCATATCATCTTAAAAATTGTCCAATTGTGTACCAAATGTGAAAAATAAAAACCAAGCTACTGCCGGCCGATGCGTTTTATTGGGAGTTTCTTACTATACTATATGTATAGATTCCCAATGAAACACGCCTAATGTCACGCTATAACTTTTTTTTACCTATAGTCTTTTGTTCTCTTTTTAATTTAATTTTTGTTACTTTAAAAATTAAAAAAAAAAAAATAATGAAGAAAAATCATATCCAAAATAATTTTGTTAAAAATTTTACGATATTAATTATTTTTAACTTCCCATTGGAAGTTTTTGTAATTATGGTCCAACAAGTCGAATTGAAAATTTCAATTTTTAGGTGTATATGTAGTGTATACACTGTATGTACATATACATACATACGTTCGTACGACAGTTTTTTAGCCGACGATATTTCGAGAACGAATAAAGATATCGACTTTGGCATAATTTCATTCTCTACATATTGACGTAGTGAAAGATTGATACAACTTAAAAAAAAATTAACCTAAAACTTTTTTTTTTAAATAAATAACCTGCTAAAAATTTTTAAATATCTTGAGAGCCGTAACAGTAAAAAAAAAAAACAAAGCTACTAAAAATTGTTAAAAAAAGTTTTCAACTCGAATATCTCGAGAACAAGCAAAACCAATGATATCCACTCCGGGATAATTTTAATCTACACACAATGTCATAATTAGTAATTGATTAGGTTTGTAAAAAAATTCAACTGACGGGATTTTTTTTTTTGTATGACAAAATAACTGCAAATAAACTAAATGTCCAGTAAATAATGGATAACCTTATTACCAGTCATAGAGGGCCTTAAGACCTTCAGAAAATAGCATACAAAAAAATATTTACCATATGATCTCTATGGTATAACAGTATTGGAAAAAAATTAAAAAAAAATACGACTGTCCTTACACTTTAACACTGGGACCACCAATGAAAGATTTTTGTGAATACCTAAGTATTCTAATAGAAAGTTACCTACTAAATTTTAATACGCCTTGTTGTTGCAAGGTTAGGTTTGCGACGATTTTGAATTGAAAATTTTCTTATAAAAAATAACATCGGGTATCGAGTTTTTAAGGGCAATTTTTGCGCAACAAATCGGCATATATGTACAAAGGTACAATTTCGGACAAAAAACAAAAAAAGAAATTTAAGCAATTTTTTAGATTTGACCGTAAGCTGCAGTGGGTATTATGCCTTATTTATGCGGAATTTTTAGTTGCAAACAAAACATGCAAGCTACAAAATCGGAATTTATCTACGCGTTGCGTTAAGTTAAGGGTAATTTCAAAATCGTGCAAAAAAATTTTGATTTTCTTATTTTCTTTGATATTGGGAGCTAATTTTTGAGTTAACTTTAAAACTTGTTAGCTTGTGGTATACAAAAAAAAACAAAGCAAATTAAAATTTAATAAGCTTCAGTTTTTGAAAAAGAAAAGTTTGAAAATTCCATTTTTTTCAGATTTTGTTCGACAGCTCCCATTTCCTTTTAACAGACCGGAAATGCACTTTCTGAACTTTAAATTCGAATAAAAAATTAACCAGAAATGCTGTCTTGGTAATTTTTGTGCAACAAATTAGCTTTTAAAATCTACTATTTTTGACACCAAGAGCATTATTGTATTCGTACTTTTGTCCGCTTACTTTAGATTTATATTACCGGAAACTTGAATTTTATATGTAAAAACTATTTGAGCTTTACAAAATCCCGGTTTTCTTGACTCAGTAGCATTTAAAAAGCTACAAATGTGGCTGTCAATCATTATTTAAAATTCGTATTATTTTAGATTCCGTTCGCTAACTTCAGACTTATTTTAGCATAAACTTTAATAACTATAGGCAATAATTCGAGCTATACAAATGTTTGGTTTCCGCAACAAATTAACGTTTAATTAATTATTTTTTGGTTCCGCCAAGGAACATGCCTGTCCTGCAACCTAAAGTTTCTTTGGCCAAAAATTATAACGAAGCAGGAGCTGTGTCGTACCTATAGGATGAAGCAGTTTAATGTCCAGATACAGCGGCGTAAATGACCTGAATTGGGTAAACACTGAGGAAATAGTTGACAACGTTGCTAGGCAGTCTTTCAAAGTGAATCCCAGGGTCATCGAAGGGTTGGAAGATTAAAAACAAAGAGGGAAGCAACTTTTCTCTCAAGAGAAGCAGACTCCTAGAGAAAAATTTGTTTACAATTTGAACTGCGTAGTATAGCTGTAGAGTGAAGACCCTGAAGAATGTAGGAGATTTTTTAGCTGGTGACAAAAAACTACAATAATGATGATTAATTCAATGAGACTATGTATTTTGCAGTCAGTCTGAAACTTTTGTTAAAGGCAAAATCAGCCTTAAAAATTATATACATAATTTTTAAACCGCTTAGGTTCAGGTTTGTTATGCGAATCAACTGATGGTGATGAAAATAAAATCATTTTCACATACATAAGTATCTAATAGTAAAAATGGTTTGAAACTATCTAGCGTTACAAAAAAACTTGCGTTTATGTTCGAAAGGTCTGAAAAGAGCGTCATACAAGTTGATACTTCAAAACTGTGCGGGGTGAACTAAGAATGTTATTTATGTCATTTGACCTTCGAAACTTGTCCTTCAAATACAAGCTACATACATAGGTACATAAGTTTCTTCCTTCGAAAAAAAAAAATATTCCTAAGAATTTCTAAAAGTTATTTGTCAACATAACTCTCAACTACCATTATCTCATTCAACGTTCTCTCTAATAACCCCTCCATTTCCAAACGCAAGATGTTGTGTATTTCAATAGCAAAATGCCCCTCAAGATAATTATCCTTGAACTTCACATACAAACAAAGGCAATTTTAATGATATAGAAACGACGAACCCATTAAATAGCCATTAGACCAAAACACATATCAAATCCATTGACATGGCATTTCTTCTTTATACAAATGTATCTCTCTCTATACCTCCAGTTGGACAGTACAAAGCAAAGAAAAGATAAAAATCTGTCAAGTCCAATGTCATTCATTTAAGAAACCAAACAAAACAATCAACGTGATGGGGAGAGCATTTATAGTTTTTGTGCAAAGTTTGCTTACTCAATCTTAAACAGAAAGCAGAACCCGTTTCATTCACCAAATGTTGATATTTACCTGTCAAATACATCATCAGTGATAGAAAAAGTTCCCTCGTTTGAAAGGACTTTTCTTCCAATCATCACATCGCATCGTGTTTATTCCCCTAATGGCACAAACAACATACAAGAAAATGAGGTTCATTTTTTGTGTCATGTCATGATTTTACCACACACAACATGTCACTGATAGAGGAACTGACCTTTGTCCATTTGTGACATCACATCACATACTTAGAAACACCTGAAACTATGTGACAAATGAATGACACAAAAAAATGTTAAAATTTCTAAAACACAAACGACTCAAAAGACGATACATTGCTGCGCACCCGGCCCGGACTTCCCCACACAGTCAGTTACCCACCGCATACAAGGCAAACAATCTCACCCCTTTTGAGGGAGCCAGCAGAGGGGAGAATCAAAACAACAAGTAAGGAAAACATTGCCTATAATTAGGGTACGGTTGCATTTCGGATACCGCTAGCCAAGCTTAACATGCAAAAGTTTTCCCATTTAGAGGCAGGAGAGTTATAGGTGTGTTTTCATTTCCATCCTAAAAGTTTGCAATTACCCGGAAGCCAATGTTTAAAGGATATTAGTGGAGCCTTTTTGACATAAGTGGGTCGTGTAGGTATGTGAAACACAAATGAGTACAGGATTGCTGTACGATTCTGAGCTCTGAGGGGATATTATAAGGATTACACGACGACGTTAGTGGCTTTTGCTTGTGAGGGTAAAACAGCATCAGCCAGGCAACGTTCCATAGGGTGGACTCTTGAGCTAATGAATATGTGAAAGGATATTTGTCTAAATAGCTTTGAATGGATTGCAAGATGTGTGTGAATATGTAGAACTTTGTTGTATTTACGTTGAATGCTTAAGCCGTGATCTAGAATCCTTTTGCAGCGAGGAATTCATATATTTATATGGTGAATGACTTTAGAGTGCATTGTCGTGACCTTGAACTTTTCATTTGAAGTATATTTTGTTTGAAATATATTCTTTTCCTTCTGTGTTTTAGTTAGATTGCTGTTGAGAAAGTGAAGGAGGTTTTTTTTTGTGAATATTGTAGATATATGTATGTATATGAGATGTTGACAACTAGGTTAACTTGAGAAAAATAATTCAAGATTGAATGATTGCGTTCATTTTTAAAAAGGTAAACATGGTTTTATTTAATCTTAATGAAATATTTAAGAAGTTTGAAGATATGTAGGTAGGTAGGTACTTATTTTTTTTTTTCATTTATTTTTTTTTTTATATACAGGGTGATTCACATAAAATAAGACAAAAACCGTGTAAAATGAGTCGAGACAAGAAAAAATTAGGTAGAAGGGTGTCTTTTTCCCACCATTTAGAAAACCACTTTTCTAATGGACATTGGTACCTGTCATGGCTACTGAACATACCCTAGGTCGAGCAACAGAGTTTCGAGAATATACAGAGGAATTCAAAATCCTTGAAACCCAAAGTACCTACACTTCATTCATCTTATAGGATATTTACTTGGAGTTGCTGCAGACTTTCTCCTCTTTTCTGGGTTCTGGTAATAAGTTGGATGTGGAAGACTTCTTGCATATGGCCATCTTCAAACCGTTTGGCAATTGCCTGAACAAATGATCTGAAATTGCCATTCTTATCTGCTGGTATGGTTTGCAACAATTGCGTTGTTCTTCAAATCGTTTGAATTGGGCGAGCAGCAGAGCCATCATATTTGTCACGTCTAAACTTGGACTTACTTGCTCCGCCTAAATTTCGATTTCGAACACTTGGATCTTTGTTAATTCCAAATAGTTAAATACTGATTTCATCGTTACAATATTGAGAGTTCAAAAAAGTCTAAATTGTTTAATTTTGAAATTATTCAATCGAAAATGTTTTTTAGGCCAATTATGATTCATTGAATCATTCAGAATGCAAATTAAAGACTTATAATCCTCCGGTCTTTTAACATTAACACGACTTAGGGTCGTTTTGATAAAATTATGGTACAGTGAAAGATCCTATTGCGGACAGCTCCCTTAAGCGGACAATCCTCTTAGGCGGACAAATTCTCACGATGTCACCAAATCATTGTCTGTGATCAAATGTATAACGGATTTTATTTCTGCAGCTGTATAGTCTGTTTTAATATCTTGTTTCTTGTTTCTTGTGTCTTCATTTTCTTTTTTAGTTTGAATGAATTTTATGGCCTGTAGGTGCAAACTTTTTCCAATAACCTATCCAGTGTCACCCTTCCGGAATTTTGACACTATAAAATTCCATGTTCAATCTTCAAAAAATTTACTTGACGAATTTGCTTCAAACTTAGTATACATAACATTTTTATGTGATTCCCTAAAGGGGAAATTCGAATTTTTGATTAAGGTCATTAAGAATTGGCAGCTGCCCCCGTTATACAAAAATTTCGTTTTTTTTTCAAATTTTCGCAAAAGCTGTGTTTTTTTTTTGGAATTTTATGAGTTAGAAATTTCCAAAAAAAACGCATACACAGTAGCCCTTTTTATGTTTAGCAGTTGGTATAGCTGTCAGAAAAAAAAAACACAAATATCTAAAATAAAAAGCAAACAAAAAAAATAAAATAGAAAATTATTCAGAGGATATGATAAGAAAACATAGAAAAAGTTATACAAAAAAAATAAATAAATTTGGTGGCACAACGGCTCATGGAGAACTATAGGAGCTAGTGACTTACAACTCTCAACCATTCCTGTGTGCATGTCTACAGGAATGGAGGGGACCTACAGTTTATTGCCAAATCCTAACGGCTAAGGTGAGAGGCACTTTTCTATGACAAGAGATACTCTTAGAGGATTTGTCACTTCCTCGCAAGAGGCAATAGCCCTGAAAAAAAAAATTAAGGTGGAAGCGGATGGTATTGAACCCAGACCTATAGCATGACAGTCCAATGCACCAATCATTACGCCACGGGCTACTACTAGAAAAAGTTATTCTGACACTTAAATAATTCATGTAATAAAGGGAAAGAGTTTCAGGGAAAAATGCTTCGGGAAGGGGGTTTGTTCGTATATTATGGTCAAAGTAAGTTCACACGTAGAAACAAGTTTCTGGAGACTTTTTGGCGTTTTCTTTTAATTTCCTTAAAAATCTCTTGAAAGTTTCACTCGAATAAGCAAAATCTTAAAGATTTTCCTTTTACAAGCTAAGAATTCACATTTTTTGTTTCCAATAGTTTTCCTTATAATAAATAATTTTTTTCACGATAAACCACAATATTTTTTTTTCGACCTAAAAAGATTTTTTTTTCTTCATACAATTTAAAACGTCAATTTAAAACATCAAAAGTGCCGTACGTGAAAAGTTAAAAGTTGTGTTCGCAAGATTGAATTTGTGTGCATTCAATATTTTGACAGCTATTCCAGCTCCGGCTCTGGTGCCGTCTCCGTTGTCATTCTGTTCAGGCAGTAAACCTTCCATGGATGTTGTATTTTTAATTCGTGTAAAATCCTACTGTAGTAAGTATATACATATACATAGCTTTCCCAAAAAAACACGATGAAAAATGGCTACAACGATTTTGATTACACTTAGCACCTGTAATGATCAAAATAAAATAATTACGGCCATATTCTTGAATTTCTTCAAAGCTAGTTTTAGCGAAAAAATAGATCTATGGCGGTTTCGAGTTTTAAGTTTTTCACAAATTTGTATTACATTGACATCTAAATCAAAATATTCATACATAGTTTGACATCTAAATCAAATCAGTATTTTTTTTGAGAAAATTTAAAACTCGAAAGCCCTATAGAACTAGTTTTTCAGTGAAACTAGCTTTAAAGAAAGTCAATAATATAGCCGTTATATAATAGAGGTAAAAAAAAAATGATAACTTTAGAAAAAGTTATTATTGTAGAGAAATATGTTAGTAATCAATAAAAAAGTTGAATTCAAATAGCATTAGTTAGTATACATTTCTTACATTTTAAGGTCTAAAAAAGGCTGTAAATTCATTAAATATTGGTAAAAAACTATTTTTTACGAGTCAGCACTTTTTTTTTCCATAATTTTTGCGGTTTGCAAATTGAAAAAAAAAAAACAATTTATTCAAAAAATTGGACTTTGATGATTCCTTATGGCGAGCCAGTGCGAGTTACACAACAAAATACTAAGGCGAAATTCCCCGTAAGGTCCATCAAACCGATTCCCAATATGATATAAGGTGTCTAAGCGTTAGAAGTTTGAAAAAAAAAAAAAAATTGTACGTGCATTTTAAATCGAAAAACTTCATATTAAAATTGTAAGTACTTAAAATTGGAATAAAAAGCTCACTCTTGGTGAGAATTTTTTTTTATATGTAGATTAAAATTTTGCTTGTGCACCGAGAGAAAAAAAAATTTTGTGGAAACGAATCACCCTACTATATATTGCATTTAAATGTTTTGAAAATAATTTTTTCTAAGCAACCAAAAAAATCAAACTTAAAATATTTTTTTTTTTACTTTTACTTTTTAACATTATCATACATCAACATCTGCATAGCTGCTTCATTATAGTGCCCATTAGTGCTTTAATGAAATAAAATCTCAACATTTTTTGTATTCAAAATAAAAAATTGCAAATAGAGACCTTCTATCATAATATTAATTTTTTTAAAAGCTCAGATTTTTCCAAGTAATTATATTAATTATAGCAGAAACTCACTTACAACCCTATATGGTAATTTTAAATGATTTCTAAGCTTATCGATATAGTACAATGAGGTACTTGATAACACACCTCTACTTGATGTTGTTTTATTTTTTTTTTTTTGTAATTAAATTGCAAACTTTATATGAAGCTCTGATGATGCATGTGGCGGGCATACATTTAACAATTTCGTCATTATCATTAATCTATTAATTTTTATCAAAGATAAAGTGACTGAAAACTATAAAAAGCTAGAAAGACTATACTCTTGCACTACCACACTCTATTAGGTATTCATTCGCAATGGAACGTTGGCAAAATCGCGTTGCAGTAGTTACAGGAGCAAGTTCCGGTATTGGAGCAGCAATTGTCATCGATTTACTAAAGGCCGGCCTGAAAGTAGTTGGCCTAGCAAGACGCGTTGAAAAAATTGAAGGCTTAAAAGCCAACCTATCAGCCGACCAACAAAAACGACTTTTCTCACTTCAATGTGATGTGACAAGTGAAAATTCTGTAAATCAGGCATTCGATTGGATTATTGAGAAGCTTGGAGGTGTTGACATTTTGGTCAACAATGCTGGTATCATACGACCTGGAAAACTTTCAACCATGGATATTCCTCTTGTTCGAGAAGTTATCGACACCAATATTATGGGAGTTGTTCTTGCCACCAAGAGAGCTTTCCAAAATATGAAAGATAGAAAATTTGATGGGCATGTATTGAATATAAATAGCGTTGCCGGACATTGTGTTCCTCGTTTTCCGACATTGGTCGATTTGAATATTTATCCGGCTTCAAAGTATGCGGTTACAGCCATCACTGAAATTTATCGCCAGGAATTCAAGGGCTTTGGGACAAAAATCAAGATCACGGTAAGATTGGATGAACTTGCATTTTGTTTGACTTTAATATACATTCCTAAAATGGTATTGTTTTTTTTTTTTTTTTTTTTTTGTTTCTTAGAGTGTGAGCCCGGGTTTTGTGAAGACTGAAATCACTGAAAGTTTTTTTGACGCAGCACCGATACTAGCCCCTGAAGATATCTCAAGTGGTGTAATGTTTGCTATATCAACACCTCCTCATGTACAAATTCATGAACTTACAATAAAACCTCTGGGAGAGATTATGTGAACTGTGTGTACCTACCTGTAACCGATACAGTACTTAATTATTTTAACATAAGTTTGCAATTAGTGATCAGCTGATAAGAATAAACATCAGTTTCATATTCGAAATTGCATTACACTCATATCTATGATTATGAAGAACTTATAAGGCCGGGTGTAGTCAAATTTTACACATTAAACAACAATACATAAAGGAATAGTGTTGATAATTTAATCGGGACATTTAGTGCAATATAATAGTTAAGATAAAGTTTTGGAATGCCTGGAATAGTTTGACAATCAGAATTCTTTTTTTTTTTGGCGAAAATTCGCAGGCTTCCCATATCTTAGGACGCTTTCGTTGATAATTTTTTTTTGTTTTCACTAGTGGTGGCTTACAAAATTAAGCAACGTTTAGAAGGTTGAATCTTTAACATCACCGAAAAAATTATCAGTTATCGTTATATGCGTCGTCACTGGGGCATGTTCTCTGCGATGTAGGTATGCGGTGGCATTCTATATTCCTTTTACAAGAAAAACTGTTATTGGATAAAAACGCAACAAGTCCTTCCTAGCAATATTTCGCACTAAATACTGTATATGAAAACATAAGTACGTATAAAGTTAGTTTCCTTGTCAATATAGTCAAGGTTTAAAGATCGTCTACTATCAGACAAGTAAGATTGTCAATTTCCATCGAACGATGATTACGATTAACTTCTTTCTCTTAGCTGTCGAAATACAAATGGAAACGTCGAGTTCCTTCCTTTTTTGTCATTTCAATCATTCAACAAATACTCTACGCTTTTTCAAAAAAACAATATTCTTTCAACACATCCCTTAGATTTTTCAAAAGTGAATTGGTTATTGAAGGTTTGAATGAAACAACAACAATTTGATTGAGTTTTCAAGGGCTGCAGTTTTAGATATTTCGCGGTCGCCAGGCCGGTCATCAGACACCTGTAGTGGCGCTATGTATCCATGTTCAATTTTGTTATTTATTAAAAAAAAAAAACTTTTGCCGTCACTGGCAAAATTAAGGTGCCATTTTTTCTGAAAAAAAAACGGGCCAATTTTCGTGCCACATGTTCTTCAAATTCTTCAATTGTTTTGACGAACGTGTAATCGATTTTATAACGGGGTGGTGTAATACAATAATAAAAATCAATTGAAATCATTTGGTCTAAAATTATTTGATTCTGCTCACTTTTTACGGAATTTGGACCCATTTTCATTAATTTTTGTTGAAATTTGCTTCATTTTAAGTAAAATAATGGAAATAAAAAAACGTGCTATATTCAACTTTTTCGTGCCACCATGTCACGAGGAAATTATAGTGTCAAAAAGCACGATCGTGCCACTTCGGCAACGCTGGCTGGTTGTTATTATGTACTTCTAGTGATGCACTCGAAGAGGATGCCATTACATTATAGTGTTAAAAACGATCTCTGACATGATTAAAAAAAAAAGGGAATGAACCTTCGAAAATGGTCTACGAATTCGTGAGGATTTTTAAAAACAATCGAAGCCGAGTATCAAGAAAAAGCAACCTAGTTGTGCACTAGCGAGACTAATGGCCTAGGTGCACAAACCTCAAAACGGGAAATGTTATTGGGCATTGCACTTTCTGCAACCGTGTCGCGTGTCGTCAAAATAAAAGTTTTCATGAAGCATCTTTGAATAAAGAATGTTTCTTTAGTTTAGTTTAAAAATTTATTTAGTATAAAAGTTTATAAATTTAAATAAGAGTACACTTTTAGGCTTGTGAAAAGTTAACAATTATAAATTACAACAAAAAGTATTTCAATGTGATAAAATAAAAACTTAAATCGGATTTGGATCCCTTAGTACTAGTACCAATTAATTACCGCGCTGGCTGCATTCAAGTGAAAGAAAGATTATGGAATTGCACAGCTTTGCTGATGCGGTAGGTAGAAGATTCGGCATTTTCCTGATTTTGATAAATTGCTTGTAGTCCATTGAAATGTTACATCAACCCTGCATTTTATACAGGACAAATTTTTTTTTTGATAGATCTGTAGGTTGGATCATTGAGAGTGTAAAACCGAGTTTTCGGGGTTGAAACCCCCCCCCCCCCCAATTCAGCCGCCATTTTGGAAAAGGGGGCGTAAAAAGTTCTTCGCGATATCTTGAGAGTTATGCATCGCACAAACAAAATTTTAGCGCATTTGTGAAGAGAATTTAATTTTCTTCAATTTATGTTAATGCACTTTTTATCGTAAAATTGAAAACAAAAAAGTTATAATCAAAAAAAGACGACCATTGCCAAGAAAAATATAATTTTTTTTCTTGTTTATTTATTTTATATCCTCTTTAAGATAAATTTCTGAAAACCTTCATTTTTTTTTGGTTAAAACTTTTTTGTTTTCAATTTTACGATAAAAAGTGTATTAACATAAATTGTAGAGAATTAAATTCTCTTCATAAATACGCTGAAATTTTGTTTGTACGAAGTATGGTTCTCAAGATATTGCGTAGGGCGTTTAACACCCCCTTTTCCATAATGGCGGCCGAATGGGGGGGCTTTCAACCCCGAAAACTCGGTTTTACACTCTCACTGATCCCACCTACAGATCCATCAACAAAAAAAATTTGTCCTGTACAAAATGCAAGGTTCGGCCAAAATTTTGTAACATTTCAATGGACTATTGCCAATTTTGAACTTATGGTGGATGGAACGGTCAAAGTTTTTACAGGATGACGTAATTGATTACCTTTTCAATTTGGCAGAATATCGTGAAAATGCAATCGATTTTAACGTGATTGATAGCTAATCGCTCTTCGAATCTGACTTTTACTCAGTGTTTCTCGCTGCATTTTTTAATTTCGATTTCTGATTTCTCCACCCATCAGAAGATCGGATTTTGACTAAAATCAAATTTATGGATCCCTTTATTGGCAAGTTTAAGTTTGGAGTTCTTAGCGATGGAGGAAGGCACGAAAATGCTTTAATACCATTCGATCAGAAGCATACAATTATTCTTCACAAAGATAATAATTTAATGAACCCTATTTTCAACGATTGTCATATAAAAATATGCATATATGCATGCCCGAAGGCACCAGATGACTTCATTTCTGCAACTTTGCTTAGCATGTGCGTTCATTATTTGATCAAGCGATGCATATACCATAGTGCCCAACATGTGTACGTCAACGAGCGTCCACTTCAATTTGAGGTAGAGTCTTAACGGGTGGGCCGATTTGGTTCAAAGGTACATACAAAGCATTTTCATGTGATTCCGTACAGCTGAAAGTCTAATTTTTGATTCAGGTCATCTAGAACAGGTAGCATGCCATACAAATGTTTTGATTCTTTTATATGACAAGAGATACTCTTGGAGGTTTTGTCAATTCCTCACAAGAAGCATAAGTAGCCGTTTTGTTTTTCTAAATTATTATTAGTTGGATTGAACCTAGGCGCCCGGCATGTCAGTCCATCGCACTAACTATCATGTTACGGCTACTAATAGTATGTTTCCACTGAGCCTGAAATTGCACAATTTCGGGAACTCAATTTCAAAATAATTATGCAAAGTGTTCACACTGAAAATGAAACACTTTCATTTAACAGCTTTATTGGATAAATTAAATTGATTTTAAAAGAAAAGTTTAAAATTTATTAACTATTTTTTTGACGAAAAAAATTCAAAATTCATTTTGATACCAATATGCCATCTTTCTAGTGCTTAAAATGGAAAGACAAATTTTTCCATTTATGGTTTTCAATGAAAGCTATAACTGACGCCTACTATTTTTTTGTCATTCTTTGTAGGTCTGTTCATTAACTTTATTGGGAAATAATTGTTATAACTGTTATAAAACGCAATTTTGTTCGCAATTTTATTGAAATTAAGGTGATTTCAGATGATTTTGAAATTGCGTCATTGTATGGGAAATTGTGCAATTTTGAAGATGATTTCGGAATTTTATTGAAATTAAGGTGATTTCAGATGATTTTGAAATTGCGTCATTGTATGGGAAATTGTGCAATTTTGAAGATGATTTCGGAAAAATAATCCAAAATTGCGCAATTTCGTTCAGTGGGAACATATTATAAATGGGAATTCCCTTTCAAGTAAATTGCTTCAGTGGCTTTTAGACTATAGGTCAGGGTACAATCAAAGAGATAGACAGAATTTTAAGATTTATACTATTTTCGTTTTTCTTATCATCGTAATGTCAAGTTTGATCCCAAATTTACGGATTAAAAAAAAATGTCGAGCTCTCTAATGGTTCTCTTTTCTTCTACCTAGGGCCTGGCTGCTATTGCAGGCAGTTCAAAGTCTAATAATAAAATGATTGACATTTTTCTATCTTCTCTGTCTAGAGAGGTAAATCTTATCATTCTTTAATTTTTGACAGGGATGGAAAATGAACTTTACTCCATTATGTTGCCTTGCTATAAAGCTATCGCATCGCTCGTCACCTTAGATTTTATTATTTCATTCTGCTCAAATCAACAACAACAAAATGTGAAATCGCACAATATACCATATAAGATCGCTTAATATGGACTCAGTCTTTTTCCAATCAAACCCAATAAATTCATTATCAGTGTTTTAGCATTTGCCTTTTTAGTAGAATATAAAAGCATTAGTCGATCTAAAGACAAAGTTTAGTCTGTTCTCGGGCGTGGATTGATAAAAATGGAACGCTGGCAGAATCACGTTGCTGTCGTCACTGGGGCTAGCAGCGGCATCGGAAAGGCAATAGCCGATGACCTGGTTAAGGCCGGATTAAGAGTAGTTGGCCTGGCAAGACGCTATGAACGAATGAAAGAGAATAGGACCAAGCTTCCGGCACTGATTCAATCACGATACTTTATTCGCAAATGTGATATCTCTGTTGAATCTCAAGTGAAACAAGCATTCGAATGGATTGAGCGAACCCTTGGGGGCACTGATATTCTCATCAATAATGCTGGAATAGTACGACCCGGAAACATCGTTGATATGAATTCACAGATGATCGACGAGGTGTTCAGTACAAATGTCAAGGGATTAATATATTGTTCTCAGGCAGCTTTCAAGAGTATGATCGATCGGAAGTTCAATGGTCATATTGTGCACATCAATAGCATTCTGGGGCATAATGTCCTCGGGGGAACACCGGAGGCACCAAGCTTGAATGTCTATCCTCCTTCCAAGTATGCAGTGACAGCAATAAATGAGACTCTAAGGAATGAGCTGAGGGTTCTTGGGACGAAAATTAAGACCACGGTGAGTACCACCTATACTGAGACCCTTGTAAACTTTTTTTTTGATAAATTGAATGCATTTCAGAGCATCAGTCCTGGAATCACAAAAACCGAAATTGCTCCTCCAGAGATGTACGAATTATTCGATGCCTTACTCATGCCAGAAGATGTTTCCCAAGCTGTGCTGTTTTGTATTGCAACACCACCGCACGTCCAAATCCACGAAATGATTATAAAGCCTGTTGGAGAGATTGTGTAGAAGTAATGTACCCATCAATTTTTTTTTTCATTTTTAAGTATCTAAGTGTATTTTTCAGTGAATGTGTTTTTAAATTATGTTTATTTTAAGTCGAAATAAGATTCTGTATTTGTTATCAACTGCTTCTTCTTTTTTTTTCTCGGGAAAGAGATAGGCAAGTCTAATTATAGTAAAATATTGAAGACAAACATGCATGCTGATACATTTGAGATTATGTTGGACTTGGACCGCAACAGAGAAAAAACTGTATTTAAAATAAGTAATCTATGTAGGTAAATTACTATAAAAATAAAACTATCTATTAAACTCATTTCACCCTCAGTTGAATGAAGATTAATATTTAAAGTTGCAAAAATGTTAAATACAGCAGATCGATGAGCATTTTCCCATAAAAAGTGTTTGAAAAAGTGGAAAAGCTAGGTCAATTTTCAAACCATATATTATTTATAACATATTTATTTATTCAATGGTACTAAAAATGTTTTAATCTCAGAATAAAGAACGCCATCTCAATTCTTGAAAAATGTGAATTTATGCAAAAAAAATTTTAAAATCGTTGCAGCGGTTTTCTTAAAAAATAATTTTTCATATATAAAAATTCTTGAAATTTCTTAGAAAAAAAATTTGTGTGCCATTTTTAAGAATATAATAATATACCCGTTTTCGAAAAATTGATTTTTCAAAAAAAAAAAAAATTAACTTTTTTTTAAAAATCAAAAATTTTTTTTTGAAAATATTTGAAAGCAGTATTATTAACACTTGAAAGGACCTTAAGTAAAAATTTTAATGAAAATCGGTTAGACGGTAAACAAGAAAATCGAAAATAAAGAAAACGGTTCTATGGCAGGTACCGTTAATAACGGTTTTTGGTAATTTTTTTTTCACCAAAATATAGACCATACCACTACTAGTACACACAAAAAATAAAAAAAAAAATCGTTTGGACCGTTTTTGAGATAAATAACTTTTTTAAAAATGGTCCTATGCCAAGTACCGTTATTTTTGAGCTAAAAAAAAACTCGATTTCACCTCTAGGGAATCATCCAAAAATCTTATGCTCCAAGTTTGAAGAAAATTTCTTCAGTGGTTTAGGCTGAAGGCCGAGGTAGAGGCAGACATACAGCCAGCCATACACACAGACAAACAGACGGAATTGCGGGACCCACATTTTCGTGTTCTCTATCATCGTATTGTCGAGTTTGATTGTTATCTCGACTTCGATTTTTTGCAGGAATCGATAACTTGCCCTATAGTACCTATATCGCAAGTAAAAATTAACTTTTAACGAATATTTATCTTAATCGGCCCACGGTTTCTGATATATTAGTACAAAAATGCACATGCATTAGTGAAACTTATTGGAAAACTATAAGGCCAACATATAGAACCCTTTTTTGGACTACAACCTAATTTTCTCTAATCCTAGCGAAATTAGAATTTTTTTTTTTTAAATTAGTTCGAAAACTGCTAGAACCATTTTTATTAAAGATGTAGACTGCAACACTCTCGGACTTCCATTTAAGATTTTTTTGAATTTTTCAACAAAATATAAATTTGTTTTCTAAAATTAGTACGAAAATACAGGCGCTGTTGCATTGTTGGCAAGCTGCTAGACCAATTTTTACCAAACACAACACAGGAACGCTTTTTTTTGGTTCCACCTAAAATTGTTTGAAATTTTGAAAAAATTGGAGCTTTTTTTCTGGAATTATACCGAAAATGCATGCGCTGCTGCACCTTGTTGACAAACTGCTAGACCGACGTTGACCAAACACTCACAGATTTCCAGAAATATTGAGCTCAATGGGTATGGTGGTTTCGGAGTCCATATTATTGAACTGAAAAACGAAATGTGCACCTGTTGAGACTTTTCCAACTTTTCTTTTCTCCTAAGCCTCCGCGTAGAAATTACGAATGACCTTACAGATGGGCAATACATACAGGGTTATTCTCATAATGTGTCACAAAAAGCTAGAGCGTGTAAGTTTGGTTAAGACAAGAAACAGTCGTATCGGAGGGGCGGTGGGGGGGGGGTCTATATTTTCTCATTTAAGTGGGAGGGGAAATCATTTAAAACCAAGGGCAATACGTAATGCCATGTTATACTTTTTTTTTTAAAGCCAGAAGTGCTTGCTTTTATTTTGTTTTTAATTCAAATTAATTTCAATGAGGTACGACTCAGCTATTAAATTGATATTTAATTTTTTCAAATTGAAGCCATTGCACAATAAACAGACTGTTGGATTTTCAAGAATTTAATATCTGTCAAAATCTCATTTGTTTTGTGTGATAATTGAATTAGAACGCGTTAAAGCAAACTCAATTGGCCATAAGCTAAAGCTTATTTCGTTTTCTGAAAGTGTCGTAAGGCCAAATTTCATTGTGTGTCACCTGTCTACTTCAATTACAACCCTCACCAATTAGGTCCTATTAAATTCGCCAAACTGTTCCAAAACAAAATATAAATTCCTTATGAAATAGATTCTTTTATTACGAACACGTACATTTCACAGATTTTCTGGTTGAGTGCGTTCGAAATTTTTATATACTGTAAACTTGGAATTGTCAAGTTCATAATGATTTATAGTCATAAGGCTTAGTGCTGATCAAAATTTATATCCATATAGAATTTCACACCACATCGAGAGAGACACAAAGATTTCATTTCTTTTACACAAAAATATAAACCACAAGAACTAATGAGTTAACCCATTTGTCCAAAATGTGTCTGCAAAAGAAGAAAAATGCGATATAAATTACTTAAATTGATGGACCTATAGCACACTTGATATTCTTCGTCCTTGTATATGGTCCGTAATTGTTGGTTGCCTAATGCCTGCCAATGTTTTGTATAGAAGGCGCTCTGACGTCTGACAATATTAATTTTCTTTTGCGTCACTCAACCGAATCAAATAATGGCATTTTCAGTGCCAAAAACAGAGCAAAATGGGTGCAATAAATACATACCGAGAGGACATAACACTTTGTCTATATGTTTGTGTGCGCTAAAGGGAGTGTAAGAAGTGTTAGGTAATGGAAGCGTACCTAATATGCGGAAAAGTCACTTAACTTACAAAAAGTACAGCAACAGGACGGGCAGAATAGAGTGAGTTATCTATATTTTCGTATACATGTATGTTTTTCTTTTATATTTTTCTAAGGCAAATTTGAATGCATTGGGTGTAAGACGGCAAGTTTTAAGGATGGCTGAAGCTGAAAATGATTGATTCAAAATTGCTTTTAACGGCCTTTAGTCCATAAAAATTGGCGTTTCGTCCCGGCGATCTCACTTGGATTGGATTCATCAGTTGACCATTGAGGGGCATTGAGGGTACCAAAAACCCTTTGAGTGCACATAAATTATAAAAAAAAATGTAACAGTCCTCCTACATTCTGCATTTAAAATTCATTCATTTTCATTAATATCATATTTTAATATAAAAACATTTGCAAGAAGGCACATTTTTTTTATTAAGTATGTATATAATTAATAACACATAAAAAAAATAAATAAATTTGATGGCACAAAAGCTCATGAAGAACTAGGGCCTAGTGACTTACAACTCTCAACCATTCCTGTGTGCGTGTCTGCAGGAATGGAGGGGACATACAGTTTTTTACCGAATCCGAACGGCTAACGAGCGGCACTTTTCTGTGACAGGAGATACTCTTAGAGGATTTGTCAATTCCTCGCAAGAGGCAGTAACCGCTTTTTCTTTTTAAATAAATAGGTGGCGAGGCTGGGTATCGAACCTTAGACCTCCGGCATGACAGTCCATCGCAGTAACCATCACGCCACGGCTACTACATTAATAACATATTTTTTTTAATTTAAAATTGTAATGTGCTGCCACTTTCCACAGTAGATATAAAATGCCGCAGCAAATCAAAAGAAGTTGCAGTCTGAATCTGTTCAAGTTCAATGAAGCTGATTAGCAAACAAATTAAAGTTGGAGAAACTATTTTTTTTTATTGACTGATTGTTTTTCCCGGAGTAGACAGGCTGAACGAATTTTTGGTCACTCTGATAACTGATTACTTTACTGATCTCTAAGTTAGGCCATCGTTGGGTATTTTATTTTCCTATTCGAGAAGAAGAAGAGTAAGGAAGAAGAAAAAGAATAAGGAAGAAGAGGAAGAAAAAAGAAAAAGAGGAAAGAAGAAGTAGATTCAATAATATTAAATAAACTAGCTAACTCGCTGGCCTTCGCAAGGTATAGATAGACGAATCGGGGCCTCGTAAAAGGAATCTTTTTTTTTATTTTAAGAGCTGTTCTATATTATCTAACAACATGGCTCAAGCCCAGCTGCTAAATAACTTCAGAATACATAATTTTATTCCATTGGTGACATTCGACTTTTGCTAAAATAAAAAAATAATAAAAAAAAAATTCCCGGTAAACCATTCCTTATGAATAACCATAAAAAAATAATAAGAATTTTTTAAATTAGGTACCTACAAAATATTTAGTTTTTAACCCTATTTTAACATATAAATAGAAAAATTTAAAAAAATATCATCGCTATGACCACCCCCTAACAAAAAAAAACTTAAAAAAAAAGAATTTTTGAATCGAATAAACATTACCTCTTTGGTATTACCTCCATTTACCCTATTTACCCTAAGAGAAGAATTTTGAGAACAAAATTATCCGTAAGGCTATTAAAATGGATACCACCTTCTAGAATTTACCCCATTTCATCCTTCTTAATGATTTTTTTAAATAAGTAAATATCAGAATTATTTTTAAGAAAATTTTATAGGACCTGACAAAAATAGCACAATATAAGAAACGTTTTATTCGCAATTTTATAGCTAGTGCAGTAAAATTTCCCTTGGTGAGCAATAACAAAACCAAAAGTGCCGATTAATAAGCCAGTAAATTAGTGAATCTAAAAGTGGGCAAAGAGTGTGAACTTGAACCTAGAATGTCGGTCGCGTAGCCTGTTTTTTTACACACAAAAGGATATGAACACAGCCAAATAAATATACTATATATACTAATAATACAATATCATATGTCTTAGATAAAATTAAATCACATTAATTTTGTATGCAAAAAATTAAATTTATTTAATTTTTTTTTTCTTTTTTTGTGGGAAATAAAAAATGAAAAAGGAGAGATTTGCGGAAAAATTAGAAAATTTTGCGACCGGATGAAGGGATTAAAAATGACCACCAACACTGGCAGGTACCATTATTTTTGGTCCTCCAGAAAATGAAAACAAAATGTTGGGGGAGTGTCTGAAAAACTTAAGGTACCGGTTATCTGGTTTAAGCTATAGCCAAACAGATAAGGCAAAAACAAAGAGCATGTTAATTAACCCAGAGCACAAAGCAATGGAATTTTTTGAATCTGAGTTGAATGTCTATATTGTATGCAATTGCATTTAAAATTGCTTTCTGTTATTTCATATTGAAAGGCGAAGGATAATAAAATATCAGTCACAACTGGTGGAAAACCAGTGATATGGCTTATAATAGGCCCCTTATAGATAGCTATAAAAGTTCTTAACACTTTTTCCCTTCGAGAAATAGGAATTGAAATAAATCGATTTTTAAATGGAGTTTTAATGGAAAGCAAAAAAAACAATGAAATTGATTTTATTTCTCCGCGGACATGTTTGCGTATTGTATGGGGCCTTATTATAAGGTAAGGCCCGGGTTTTCCACGAGCTGTCACTGATATATTGTTATCTTGTGCTTGGCTGTCATTTAGGACTCAGAGACGACGGAAAAAAATATGAAAGGCTCATTGTGAATGCAACTAATATGACATTCAGCTCAAAATATAAAAAAAATATTCCATTGCTTTGGATTCTGCAAATGAACTTGAACCCTGTTTTTATTCATTTTTTTTCCTCCAAGCTGATTATTTTTTTAAAAGATAGCCATTACAAAGTTCTATAAATATTCTCTACAAAAGTGCACTCAGTCATCAAAAGCCATTCATTTCCTTATCAAGAGTCAAGTGAAGAAGAATAACAAGAATAATATGGAACGTTGGCAGAATCGAGTTGCAGTTGTAACTGGAGCTAGTTCAGGAATCGGCAAAGCCATTGCTGATGATTTAGTTAAAGCCGGACTACGAGTTGTTGCTGTAGCACGTCGACTAGATCGCTTAGACGAAAATCGTTCACAACTTCCAAAGAACCTTCAAGCATCTTACTTTACCCGCAAATTAGACATAACCAATGAAGCAGAAGTTAAGAAAACTTTCGATTGGATCGAAGAAACTCTTGGCGGAACTGATATTCTTGTCAATAATGCAGGAATTCTTCGATTTGGTAATCTGCTTGATGTGGACTCAAAGATCATTACAGACGTTATCGATACAAATGTCAAAGGTTTGATTTATGCAACACAGGCGGCATATAAAAGCATGATAAATAGGTATGTCAGTGATGGTCATATTTTGCATATAAATAGTTGGGTTGGACATCATGTTGTTGGGGAGCCAGCTTGTCCAAGTATGAATGTCTATTCGCCATCAAAATTTGCTGTAACAGCTATAAATGAAACATTACGGAATGAATTAAGGGCCTTGGGGAGCAAAATTAAGACTACTGTAAGTATATACATTTACATAGAAAAAAACTGATGTTAACTGTATCTGTGTTTTTTTTTATTTAATTTTTATAGAGCATCAGTCCTGGTGGAGTCCGAACTGAAATCCTTCCGAAGGAAGCATATGAAAATAATGCAACAGTCCTAGAGCCAAACGATGTATCTCAGGCAGTTTTGTTTGCAATTTCTACCCCAGAACATGTACAAGTTCTGGAGTTGGTTATAAAAGCAGTTGGAGAACCAATTTAAAAAAAACTAACTTTTTTTCGAATTAAGGTGTCAAAATGTGCAATGTGCATTATTATGTGTTTCTCATAAAATTAAAAACTAATTTTACACAGAGTGTCTTGCAATAAGACGTGATAAAAAAAACCCTTGCGCATGCAGGTTGGGTCATAAAAATTGGAAATAAAATAAAAAAAAAAAAAATTGTTGAGTTACCAAAAGGAAAAATTTTCAAAATGGAACTATCACCCAAAATCATATAAAAAAGAGGCATGGTTCGACTTACACTGCTAACTTCCCTTTGGTGCCCTTTAAAACTCGATACCAGATGTAATTTTTTAAAATTTTAAAAAATCTGATCAGCTGTGCAATCAAGGGAAACTTGGGCTAAGTTACTGCGATACGGAAAATATTTTTCACAATGTTTAGCAGTTTATTTTGCAGTTTTTTTGGCTTAAAAAAAAAAAATCGCTGATATCGTCGGCAAAAAAAAACACTTAAACATACTACACAGACATTTCTCTAAAAACGATATGGATTCCTGAATCCAAAGATCACGAAACGTGGGAAAATGTCAAAATTTTCGAACGGACAAATAGGAACTTCCAATGGGAAGTCAAAAGTGTGCACGACTGGTTCACGTACATATTTGCTCTTGTAGTTAAAATCTATGATTGTTATGGTATGTTTAACGAAAAAAAATTAAAAAAAAAAAAATTAGAAGTACTTACTGCAAATATTTTATATTTGATTTTGTTGTTGTTTAAAAAAAAATATTTTCAAAATTCTTACATGCAATATTGTTTTAACTAATCAAAAACACCAGGTTGCAAAATTAGAACTAAGAACAACAAAACAAAAGTGCGAAAAAAACTGTTGAAAACTATTTTTTAGTCTCGCATATATTCAGAGCAACCAGCCCAATTTTGGTGTTCACTTGATTACAAATCTGATAAGATTTTTAAACATCTTGAATAAGCGATTTTCCTATAAAATAAAACGCACGACTGGATCGCACAAACTTGCTCTTGTAGTAAAAGTTTCTTTAAATTTTAAAGATTGAGCGTATTAAAAGTAAATAATTTTTTTATGGTAGCCTTAAGTTTCAACTAATATTATACATTATAGAGCTAAAATTGAAAAATTATTAAAAAGCAACATAATTCGAAATAAATTTAATAAAAAAGTATTCTTAAATTGTTTTGAGAGCAAAAACAAGTAAACTTTCTGATTTCTTTAACTAATCTTAGTTTTACAGAAAAAAAAATTAAAATCGTAGGAGCGGTTTTTTTTTTTTAAATTAATTTTTTATATATAAAATTTTGTAAACATTTTTAAGAACAAAAATTGGAACACAATTTTTTATTATTTATTTATGTTGAATTAAAAATTAAATTTCAAAAAAATTATCTACCCGTTTTTGAAATATCGAGTTTTCAAAAAAAAAAATTTGAAATTTTTTTTTTAAAAATCCAAAATTTGTTTTTTTGAAAATTTTGTTATGCTGTATGATTTAAACTTTTGAGAAGCTTTTGTATAAAAAATTTAATCAAAATCGGTTCCTCACATAATGAGATAGTCAAAAAAAAAAAAAATGGTTCTATGAGAGGTACTGTTAATAATGGTTAACTGTAAATTTTGCTTTTAGTAGATGTTATAAATACGAATATTAGTATGGTCTACGTACTAATATTAGTATTTATAACAATTTTAATCAAAATCGTAGGAATCGTTTTCGTGAAAATTTATATTTTCTGTAACGGTTTTTTAACACTTATATGGAAGGTACCGTTAATTTTGACTATAAGAAAAAGTTTTTTTCAAAATATTTTAGATAGTGTTAAAAAACCCTTGTCGCCAAGTTTCATAAAAATCAACCAACTCGTTTTCGAAATATTTGGTTTTCAAAAAAAAAAATTTGAAACTTTTTTTGAAAATCCAAAAAAAAAGTTTTGGAAAATTTTGGTATACAAAACTATTAAAATTTTTCAGAAGATTCTCTATAAAAAAAATTATCAAAATCAGTTTATTCCTTTTCTAGAAAAACGAAAATTAAAAAAATGGTTCTGTGGAAGGTACCATTTAAAACCATTTTTTGGAAATTTAATTTGTACAAAAAGGTAGCATATACCTAATAAAATTTATTGATTTTTTTTTAGAAAAATCGGTAGCTCGATTTTTGAGAAAAATAAGATTTTCCAAAAATGCTAAAGACTATAGCTGAACCGGCGAACTTCATTCCACTAGACTAAGAGCCCACAGCAATTTTTGGGTGTGAAGTATAGCAAAAATTCAATGATGCAATAACATAGGTCTTTACTTTTTATTCGCAAATATGCAAAAGTCTTGCAATCTGTGGCTGGGCGTTGCTGCAATAGAAATGCATTTCTTTCTAAAAGCCCAGTATACCATTAAAAAAACTATATTTAATAAAAGAGCTGAATACCATAGACATGAATATGAGAGTCAAAGACCTCTTAGGTGATCCTTCTGTATGCACGACGCACTATAAAAATGAATTTTTAAGTGCGTCTTGCATACAGAAGGCCCCACCTAAGAAGTCTTGGACCCTAATATTCATGTGTATGGTACTCAGCTCTTTAATTAAATATAAATTTTTAAGTGCTATATCTGTTACCTGGGCTTTCAGAAAAAAAAGCATTTTCAATGCAGCATTATTTGCAAACGCCCCAACTACGGATTGCAAGACTTGCATATTTGCAAGTGAAAAGTAAAGACCGCCTATCTTATTGCATCATTGAATTTTTGCTATACTTCGCACCCAACAATTGCTGTGGGCTCTCGGTCTATACATAAAAATAATTAAATTATTATTATTAATGTCCTCGAAAGTCGAGCATCTCTATTAAAAAATGCACTTTATTTAAAGGTCAAATGGATTTCACAAAGGTCACTGCAATGCTTTGGGAAAAACAACGTTGTTTGTTTTGTTGTCAGAACCAGGTGCATAGAAAAACAATGCAATTCACCTTCTAAAGAATCGTAATGTAACTTTGAAAAAAAAACAAAAATAGAAAACTCTTTTATTTGTTAATTTATAGGCATAATAATAAAATAAATTGCGTATACGCCTGAGTGTACCGAACTGTTTTATTGTTATTTTAGAGAAAATAGAACAGAAGCTGATGATAAATTTAAAGAAAAATGTGTGGAAAATTTGTTTAAAGCTCGACGGCTTACCGACACGCGAACTAAATACTTTCGTCGACTTAAAAGCGAAAAAACAGCAATAATTTGCGAACCGCCTTATTGTGAGAAATACTCTTTAGCTGTCAAACGTGAGTGTGAGAACGTAACGCCATACGTTATTGGCTATCCAATTTTCTACAGGGACAAAATTAGCCGATTGTTAATTATTCCGTATAATTTGTCATTCGTCATCAATATTTACTCTCCTTCCCATACAAAATGGAATTTACGATATCTGAAAATTCCATTAACTCCAGAAAGTATGCAACTTTGGATTTTTACGATTTTTCAATTTTTCCCGTCAAAATTTCCAAATTTCAGCTCCGTAGTGTATTTACCTGGTTCAATTCGAATCCAACAAAATCCCCATGCAAATCGGGAGATGTTCAGCCGAGTTATGCGTTTATTAAAAAGAATTTTATATGAAACTATGTCTAGAGCTACACCGCCTTTTTAACCAAATATAACAAAAACTACTCTCTATCCTGAAAATATTTCGAATAAAAAAAATGTTCTAATTTAATGTGTAGGTATGTGTAATGTCGAATTCCTTTTAACAAAAAAATCGATTTGCTTAGAAGAAAAAATCGATTTTTCTGAACAAATTCCTTGTATTGAAAGAAAAAATGGAGTCGGTTTAGAAAAAAAATCGATTATTTTTGGTAAAATGAATTCGACATAAGAATAATTTCTAAAATCCTTTCTTTTGTTTTTTTTTTTTTTTCTTTTTGAACAAATAACCATACACAGTCACCAAATATATTTTTGAAAATAAAGTTCATCCCGAAACACTGTTAAGAGACATCCAAATTAAATCATACCTTTTTAACCTACGAAATATTAAGTCTATTACCCAACTTCCAAACCTTTTTTAAAAAAAATCTCAGTTCAAATTTATAAATCTCAGTAGGTAAGGACATTCAAAGTCAACAGAATCAGGTCGTCCACCTGCATATTTTATTTGATAGCTTTTCTTCTCTCCAGCTTGGGTGTGATTTTCAAAAGCTGCCAAAATGCCTAAACAACTCAATCCAATAGGAAAAAATATTTTCGGGTTGATTTTCTTTATGTGTATTTTTTTTTGTTCGAAAAAGAAAAAATAAATAAAAACATAGGCAAATTGTTTTCTGAAACAAAATCTGATTAAGCTCTGATCCTGAACATTTATCGGGAGGATTATGGGTTTCTTCTTCATCTTCTTCTTATAGGTCGAACAATAAGTGGTATACAGCAATAGTATAAAGATGCTGGTGATTTACCTATCAATCTAAGATAAAAAGGGATCTATTTATTTGGCAAAGTCAACCTTAGAATATTATATATATATATTTTACCATCTGGGTTTTCTGTTTAGTTACAGGATTTGAAACACACAAATAGGGGATTATCGGTGATTTTCGAGAATTTTGTATTTACGAAAATGATGATTTTATTTTATTTGGCATTTTTATGGGAGGATTTATTGATTCTGAAAATGAGGGATTAGAAAAAGTAATTTTAAGAATAATGGCCCTTTTGTCTTCAAGTGGCCTATGGGCATCTATAGAATCCTTAAATTGACTCTTCCTGGGTGATTTTAATATCTTAAACATATTATAAATCTGGTAATCAGTGATCAACAAAGGTTTGGAATACATATTTTATATTTTAAATACAAAGTTTATCAAAGACATGATGGGGAAAAGGGTGGGGTAGTTTAGTTTGATTTAAAAATTAAACAAAAAAAATAAATAAAAAACCAAAACATTAGAAATAACACTAAAAAAGAAAGTAGTTTCAAAATGTCTTACCAAATTATAAGTTTTACAATCAATATTTGTAAAGCAGTCAAAGATGTAACTAAAGTTTATAAAAATATCTTTTATTTAACTTTTTTAATCTAACGATGAATTTGTTTCTGTATCGTTATTTTTTGCTAAGATAAGTCAGAAGTTTTTTTTTTTTTCTTTTAAAACCAGATACTGGTGGGCAAAAAAAACTTTAGAACGACAAAACAAATAGCATTAATCTTAAATAAACATGTTGTTTAACCAATATTTATTAATTGACTCAAAACAACATTTAAAAAAAAAAAAATTATTGAGTCAATTTTATATTTATCAATACAAAAAGTATAAAGCTTTAGAATTTGTATCATATCAAAAAAGAATACTTTTGACAAAGATAAAGCTCTTCAAAAAAAAAAAAAAAAACTGTAAGAAAAACTGAAACTGTTCAATTTTTTTTAACAGTTGAATGTGGGTATTTAAATTTTCTTGATTTTTTTTTTTATTATTTTAATGTTGTTAATAATTTTAAATATATTTTTGTGTAAAAAAGTGACAGTATTTTTAAGAGAACAAAATTGGGCTTTCACAAAAAAAAGAAAAAAAAATGAAATAAATAATGAGACCAAGTAAAAAACTACCTAAAAATGCCATAAAATAGCCCAAGAAAAATTTAGGAAAAAAGGTCAATCTGCGGAATAAATACAAGTGAGGAATTTTATTCTGACATAAAAACTACAGCCTAAGAGGTCAAATATACATTCTAAATATTGTGTTTTTTTGAAAACATATTCATGTAAAGATTTTGTAAGTTTGTCAAATAAACTTGGTGGTAGCTCACTCAAGTTGTTGTTGTTTCATTCAAAACCTTCAACATTAATATGATGGTGGTAAAGCTTTGCAGTCTACACTGCACTGACTACGCAGTGCGTAGTGCACTTGGCCCGGAGACGCTTGGTCTAGGTTCGAGCCTCAGTGGGGCAAAATGTTTTTCGAATAAAATTGAACATAAATAGACTAAACACCACTAAAGGAGTCTGATGTTCGGCCTGGCGACCGTGAAATAGCTATAACTCCAGCCTATAAAAACTTGGTGGTAGCTCACTCAAGTTGTTGTTCTTTCATTCAAACCTTCAATATTAATATGATGGTGCGAAAGCTTTGCAGCCTACACTGCGCGTGTGTTATCACACAAAAAACTCTTTCAATAAATAATTAATATTTGTATACGATTATAATCATTTTTTAAAAGTAGTCAAAAGTCAAAAATACCTGTTTTTTGCTATTATAACTTTCGAAATTCTAAGTTTTTGAAAAATAATTTTTATCCATATCAAAGGTCATAATATTTCTAATATTTTTTGCAATACAAGCTACCGTGTAGAAGATAATCCCGCATCAGAAATGTCAAATCTGAAAAATCTGGGTTTTTAACAGAGAAAAATGTTCCGACAAAGCGGAACAAAAAATCAATCCAATCTTTTTCTAACATTATGAAATTTTGGCTAAAAAGTCCATTGCGGAATCTTGCTTGCATAAAAAGTTAGCCAACGTAAAATTTTGAACATAATGAAACATAATTTTTTTTGATTTATTTTACAAAATTTCGATTTTGAAAAATAATTATATTTATTATATAAAAACCTACAAAATTTCCTAACTTCAAAATTTGAAATACTTTAACAAATGAATAGCTTAGCTATATGTATCATAAAATTTACAAAACTGCCAATTTTGAATGGCTTTGCTATACACAAAGGACAAGGCTGTGGGTTGAAAGGAGGGTGAGTTGTAATTTTCAAAATATTTTCTATAATCTCTTTATACTATAATCTCTTTTATCTATGTTCACTGGACTAATATTGCTATACTGATAATATTTTAATTTTTGTTGAAGATGTTGGTTTGTCGTGGTATGTATCTGAGTTTGTTTCATAACAAGCTGCTGTCCTGTTGTCCTTATGAACTATTACTGGCACGGATCATTTCATAGTTTATTTATCAGTAAACTTTGTGTAGCTTATTTTTGTATTTCATTGGATTATGCATCAAAGGATTTTCCATAGATAAATCTAAATCATTTTTCAAATAGCGCACAGTCTTCTGGACACACGGACACAGACACAGAGTTCATATCAAAATCACTTTCATAAATTGCAAAACAAAATTCACAAAACGAGACGAAGGCGACTCATGGAGAGATGAAGCGATCCCATCTATCAGTGGTCGTCTATCAAGCTACATAATATACACAGACATAGACACAGTAACAGGATAGTGCATCCATGTCACATCCATTCTCATAATTCAGACGATACTCGCACAATCTTTCAAGCATTTCGAGTATAGTCAAACTCATCTCTTACCCTTTGACCGGACTCGCTAGCTTTCAAAAGCAAAAAAAAAAAAAAAACACAACACACACACAAAGAATTATATAATAAAAATCCCATCCACTTAAGGCAAAGAAGAACAACTTTAACCGGGCAAAAAAAAAAAAAGGATGAAGACGATGAGGAGGATGTACGATGGAAACGGAAACGGATACCACTTCACTTGATAAAGAGCACAGGGGTACATCAGCCGCATAGATTTTTCATTCTCATTCCTTTAATTCCCAAATAGTTTTGGCAATTTATCATTTGAAGTTACCCTCCCTCTCATTCTTAAGTTTGCTAAAGCGGGAACAACTAAGCCTGGCTCCAAGTCACAAAGGATCACCCAGAAGTCCCTTTTGAATTATATTGCATCTTATAATAGCTCACAAAACGAGTGTGGGTGTATATTTTATTTGAGGATTTTGGATTTTCTTTTTGATGCTCTCTGTGTGCGGAGTTTCGAAGAAAATAAAAATCCAAAACCAATCTACCAAAGCATAGGTAGCTATATGACTTAACAGTCAGGGTTGCCTTTAAACAATTATATATTGGATCTTTTTGTTAGTCCAGTGAATTCATCTAAAAAACGGGACTTGACTCGAGTTAAATCAGAGTGCATTGAAATTTTAACTGTAAGCACATAAATCCATTTACAGGGTGATTCACATAAAATGTGAAAAAAAGCTAGAGCGTAGGTTGAGTTGAGACAAGAAAAAAATCGTATGGGAGGGGAGGTCTATTTCGCCTCGGTTAGGCGGGAAGGGTAATTTTCTAAAAAATCGACTTAAAATAGAAAAAAAATCATTTAAAAACAACGGCAACACTTACAATTTCATGCTATACTTTTTTTTAAAGCCAAAAGTTTGTTATTTCATTTTGTTCTTAATTCAAATTTTATATTTGAGATAAAAGTTTTTTTAAAATTTATTTTCAAACTCTAAATTTTGAAAATATACTAAAAAAAACTTTTGTTCAAAGCAATTTTGAACATTATTAAGCAATATTTTTGTTTTTTTATATTCGATGCTCCTATCAATTTATAGTCAAGCTTTTTTATTATTTATTTTTTATTATTATTTTTTTTGTACAAAATTTAAAGAGTAATAAAACAAAATAGTGTTCTTCATAATATTTTACGGAAAAAAAAACAAAAGGAAAGATTCTTTAGCCTGGCTTTAGCCGGGACTAGTAGCGAATGATCCAAATTTAAATTAAAATAAACATAAACAATTTTAGAGTGTTTCTATAAAAAAAAAATAATATAAAATAAATTAAGCCTCAAACTGCAAAAAAAATTATCTACGAGCTTTCGAGATATTTTCGATTTGAGTTTAATCAAGATTAAAAATCCATAATTTTACCTCGTTTGAAAAAGGTGAAAAACATCTTATATTTCTTCTCGTGGTAGCCGGAAGCTTAATTAAAATTATAGGAGCAACAAATGAAATGAAATTTCTGTAATTATTATTTTTATTAAATCGTATCTCAACATAATTCCTGGAATTTTTTGAGAAAATTGAAAAAAAAAAAAATTCTTGAAAATTTTTAAGAAAATTTATATTAGAAAATATATATTTTTTTAAACAGCTCTAAAAATTATTTTTCAATTTTAAGTATTTTAAAAATAATTTTTTTTTATAAATTAAAATTTGATAACCATACAAATCCGATGTTGTAAATCGCGTTAGTGTCAAAACAAATCTCTAACTATGCTGATTTTAATAAATTTACAGTCAAACTGTACGTTCTTTGTGTTGTTAGTTAGAATACAAATGTAAAAAGTTCATTTGGTAACCCTTGGGCACAGCAGTTTTCAGCTGCTGTACTGTTGCACATGAAATGAAAATTTTTGTAAGACCTTTATCCTTTTACTTGAAACAATATAGTCATGATGACTGTCTGTGAGTGGATTGTGTGGTCAAAATAAAATTATACCAAGGTGCATAGACATGTGTTTTTTTTGTCCAGGTCATATGTTCAACATGAATCACTGTCCAGAGTTTTGGCTATGTGGAAATTTGATCCAAAGGACGACTTATGTATGAATGCCAACTAACCGGAAATCACACAAACATTTGTTATAATAATTTTAATGTAAATTGAAATTTTCCTCCATTAGTGACGCATTTAAAGGAAAATTTGATTAATGGAGAAAACTTAAGCAATCCAATTAAATACTACTTGTTTACTGGCGTTGACGGAGAAAAATAAGAAAGTTTTTGTATCAGTTTTGAATATAATTCATGTTGCATTTTTGTAGAATTATAAAACTAAAATTTTTGATATAGTTTTGATACTCTATCTTTGTTAAAAGCTTCGACTTCTTGGGGCCAAAAATGTATTTTTTGAAGGTTGATAATCCAATAATTAAAGATGTTGACTCCGGTAAAATGTAAAAAGTCCCCATGGTTTTTTTAAACCAATTTATATTTTACAGAGAGTTAAAAGACCCAAAAGTGGAAATTGTCTAAAAAAATGACTTAAGACATAAAACAAAATTATTAAAAAACAACGATGACTACTAAAATAGCATGTTATACTTTTTTGGAAGGCCAGAAATATTTTCTTTTTAAAATAAGTTATTTTAGTTACCAGTTTTTCAAAAATCAATTTTCAAACTTAAATTTAAAAAAAAAAAAAAAAATCAAAAAATTGTTTTCAAACTAATTTTTTCCAAAATTGTATGTTATTAAGTAATATTTTCGTGTTTTTTATTCAATGCTCCCATAAATTATCAGCTAAATACTAAAAACCGGGTGTCAAAATGTGTTCCAGTTTTTGAGAAAATTGAAAATAACAAAATTAAGTTTTCTTTGAATTTGACTTCCATCGGTTATTTTGTTGCTCCAAATATTCTGTTTCTACTAATTGAGTAGTAAAGTAGATATCGTTTTTTGACGTGACTAATTATATAATTTTATATGGCCTTAGATAGGTACCTTAGTCACATACATACATATACAGGCTAAACAAAAAACTAAATATCTTTGAGGTGTTGTCTCCATGTTGTGTGTATATAATGAAATAAAAATAAAAATTAGATTATTAAAATATAATTTAATTTTATTAATTTAATTTATAGTTCAACAAATTGAAGCCCGAAGATGGATTAACATATCCGAAACGCGTCGCTGTCATAATTTTATTTAATTAACAATTAATGTTGTGAAAATTTCAAAGTTTAATTTATTAATAAAATTAAATTATATTTTAATAATCTAATTTTTATTTTTATTTCATTAAAAAACTAAAAATCGAAATGAAAAATTAAATTTTAATTTTTAGAGCTATTTCGCTTAATTTTAATTTTTTTTTTATAAGAAAGTTCTTTTAAAAAAGATGTCCTCATGGCATTCATTTATAAAGGCAACCAAAATAATGTACTTTAAAAATTTTAGGTATAATTATATGAGAAACTGAAACTACATTTTAATTTACATCAAAGAGCTGAAATTCAGCATTTATGTATAAGCAACTGCTTATTAGCGTTATAAAAATTGATAAGAACATTGAATAACGAAAAGTCCCTAAGAATTTGATACTTCTAAACGTTAAAATTTTGGGCTCGTATGTCTGTTCTTAGAGGCTTATGCAATCAATTTTTCATGGTTTCAATAAAGTTCAAGCAATTTTGTGTAATAGGCAGAGCTGGATTCACGGCGGAAGCGCCCTGAGGCCCTCCACTAAAAGTAGATTCAAAGATTTAAAGCTATAATTTTTTTTTTTAACAAGTTGATGAGCAATTAAGGGTTATAGCCAAAATATAGGATATTTTCATTTTCATTAAATGTATGTATATTCCGTGATAAAATCTAAGATTTATATTCAAATTTTCACACGTTTTTCTCACTGACTTCTAAGTTCTTCTTCTTCTCAGACATTGTTTTAATTATTTTACGCAAACTGTCATTCATGCAATAAATATTTTCAAAAAATGATAAAATAAAAATATTCTAGCATTAATTTAAATTATCTTTTTAAACCAAATAAATTTATTAATAAATATTTATTATTTTAAAATGACTCCACTTTTTCTTTACCCCAGGCCCTAACAACACTGAATCCGGCTGGGTTGGCTACGAAATCCCGCCAAACAAAATCCCGCGTATCAAAATCCCGCGTAACGAAATCCCGCCAAACAAAATCCCGCAAAACAAAATCCCGCTGAACAAAATCCCGTGTAACAAAATCCCGCCGTTTCACTCCTTTTTTTAATACAAAGCGACATCCCGTGTAAAAAGCTCGGCATGTAAGGGGGGGCATGCTGCCCCCCTGCAACCCCCCTGCTTGGCCCATTGGCGGGATTTTGTTACGCGGAATTTTGTTCGGCGGGATAAAGTAACGTTCCCAATCCGGCTCTACATTTGTTGCACCCTAGTTCATATATAGATATTTGGAGTCGTGGCGACAAACCAATAGAAATAGTAGATACCATGGGAACGTTGTTAGAACTATAAGAACGAACATTGATTTGAAGTTCGTTTAGATTGTATAGGAAACGAGTTTTCAGATAAGCGCGAGAGGTGGACGTTTGTTTTGTGATATACTAATTGTGAACGTTTTCGGAAAGGTAAGGTCTACAAAATATTTGCAGAATTCTATAGAGAACAGCCCAAAATCGAATGCCAAAGTCAATCGGATTGACTTGTTTCGGCAACGACCAACGAAAACAATACCTAACTCTAACTTTACTCTCTTTCTGCTGTGTGTCTGGGAGCCATTGAAATTGAATTTTTGAGTGTTGACGACGACGACGTACTGGGAATGGGATATAAGCACATATTTAGTGCGATTGTACACGAAGGATATGTTTTAATGATCTTTGGTCAGAAATATGAGTACTTTAATGATGTTATTCCTAAACCCTAAACAGTTTTGTTTTAGCATGGAAAATTGCGATGATTGAAATAAGAAAATTATTAGTAAAACCATAACGTATGGATTAGAGACGTTTTAGAAATTAGTCGTAACATGTTAATGAGGAAATTGTGAACAATACCATACGCCAAAATAATGTCTAACAATTCAGAGGCTTATGCTAACCGCCTATTTTACAAAAGGCTGAATAAAAATTAACAGGCAAGGGGGCCATCAATTTTTCACCGAATCCGACTGATTATGATGAGAAGCATTCTTTTTCGTGACAAGAGAGATATACTCTTTGATGATTTTTAATTTGCTCGTATAAGAGGAAGTTATTATTTTTGTTATTTTGTTCTTCCGCTGGGAATTCAATTCCCACAACTCGCTGGCTACTTAACCGAAATCAAACACTTTTATTCTCAAAATATATTTTATTTTACCTGTCCAAACAAGAGTAGCTAACTTATTCTTTCCTCTTTTTCGTAGGAAAATATTTACAAAATTATGCAAAATTTGCAACTGAGCTGCTCTACAGAAAATCCAGTAAATTTTTTGTTTTCATTTTCTTAGAGAATCTTATATAGCTTAAACGGTAATTTCATACAACTGTTGTTAAATTTATTTCTCTTTTATATCCCAAAACCCGACCGCATTTGCAGCAAAATTACCTACCTCCATCAAAATTCTACCCAAAGATACCTAACCCCAAGCCAAGACTGTTGGACACATATCTACTCGAATTGCACTACCGCACGCATATCAGCCCAAGCCAAAGGCAAGGTAAAGCAAGGCAAGGCAAAGGCATTTAAACTTAATTTAAAATAATAAAATTATTATACTGTGTGTGCACTTTTCTTGTAGCACATTGCAAATTTTGTGGTTAACCAACACTTCCTTTTCCTTCCTTATACATTCAATGCGGGTTAAATATAGAAGGTCCGGGTATCCGGGTTCAAGTTTGAAAAGCTTACATTGTAAAATTTGATATACCTACTTATGTATTATAAATTCTCAAGCGGTTGTTGGGCTCTTTTTTGTGCGAAGTATGGTAGAGGATATCTTATGGGTGAAGTATTCTCCACCCAACAATATACTTAAACTTACAATACAATCAAAATAAAATTCCAGATGGTTTTATTTTTATGTTTCAAATTAGCCTCAAACAATGAAATTTATTTGCTTCTTTTGTGCCAAGGAGTATAGTATTGTTTACCATAATCTTTAGATTTATTTAAAACGTTTTTCTTTTTTAAACCTTTATTATTTAAGAGTATATACTCGTATAATAAAGATTTATTAATCACAAATTCATTTCTTTAACGGACGTACCTATTAGGAATTCAGGTTATGTTTGTGTGTTTAGGAGTTGTGTAAACTTGCAATGCAAAGGACCATGGGCAGGGCATTTTGGGCCCATTTTAAAACATTGCTCAACAGTGACGAAACTTACATTATGTCATATAAAAGCTGACGGAGAGTACTTTATTTTACTATATGGCAGCTTAAAGTGCGAAAATGGTGTTTTTGCGCATTCTATATAAAAAAAAAAGTTTTTTAAAATGGAAAAATTTTATAAAAAAAAAAAGGCAACTTTTACTAAAACGTGTTTTGGCTTTTTTGAAAACCAGAGAAGCCTGTTACTTCATTCCTTTTTTAAATCAACTTATTTCCGTTTAAAGTTTTCGAAAAAATTATTTCCCAAATAAAAATGTTGAAAAACAAAAAAATTGAATACTGAATTTTGTCACAATTTTAAATACAAAGTACTAAGAGGTTATTCAAACAAAAGCCAATTTAGAATAAAGTATTTAAAATTGAAAAAAAGAAATCAAAATTTTTTGATTTTCAACATTTTTAAGTTGGAAGTAATTTTTTCGAAAACTAGAAAAACAAGGAATAAAAAAGCCAAAACACTTTTCAGTACTGCATTTTTTTTTTTACCAAATTTTTCCATTTTAAATACTTTTATTTTGTAAAATGTGTAAAAACACCATTTTTGGCCTTGATTTTAATTAAGCCACCATATAATAAAATAAAGTACTCTCCATAAGCGTTAGTTTAACATAATTGTTATCACTGTTGAGATATGTTAAAAGTGGGTCCAAAGTCCATAGAAAAGTGCCCATGGTTCTTTTGAAAATTAAAATCCAAAATAATGGCTCCCATACTATATGACTTGCATTGGAAAATACTAGATATAGCACCTGATTAGGTTAAGATATTTCTTGCAATTGCCATTTGCTTTAACTCTTTGTGTTCATTCAACGAATTGGATGAAGGAATAAGGTAATTCTCCAGTTCATTATCCTCCTTTTTACACTTGGAAAGCCAACAGATTCATACAGATTACTCGCGAATTCGCAGAGATCAAATTATTTCGCGGCGCTCCTAACACTTTTGTTCTTCTTTTGAACTTCTTCAGCCGCTCTGAAAGCGCTTGGTACATGTACTATACTCTATACTCAGCCAAGGTAAATTAAAATGAAAATAACCAAGAGCTAGAGGAGTCCGGCCTGGCAGCTGTTAAAAAGTTATAACTCCAGCCTAAACAAAATTGGCTGTAGCTCGCTCAGATGTTTGTTGTTTCAATCAAAACCTTCATTATTGAGATGATTATTGATTGTGCGAAAGCGTTGCAGCCTTCACTGCGAGTTATCATTATCACACAAAAACCTCTTTCTACAAAAAGATGTTTCAATATTTCCCCGAAGGCTCTCCCAAACTAATGCGAAACATTCGGTATGATGACGAAAATTTCTTCTTTCTGAATTAAATTACATTACATTATATTCGGTCGTCACAGATTCACGACGAATGTTTCGCCCCAGTTTGGGAGAGCAACAATTCACGGAATATTCTCAAACGATTTCTGCAGAAGCTGTATGGACGAGAAAGAGGAAGAATCGATTCCTCATACTCTCTGTACATGTCCTGCTCTATCTCAAAGACGAAGGTTACATCTGGAAGAATTTTACGACCTACAATTAGCAACATGGCAAATATAGACATTAGTAGTCGCCCACGCTTCGTAAGGAGTTCCTAGATGTGATGAAAAAAATAGCTTTCAGATAAACATTTACTTCTTGTGGATGAAAGCAACATGTTCCGTTCGTGCCCATGGTTTATTATTGCTTTATAAACCCTTTCTCGTACTTAGGTATTGACAAGAAGTAATAAGAGCATATCATTGCGGTTTGCAAGGAAATAGCGTCGGAAAACAATAAAAATATAGACACAACCAGAAAATCTTAAATTTTCCTTCTAAAACCGAGATATTTATAAAAAAAAACGGGCTAGTTATCTCAAAATGTATACAACATCTAAGAAACCTTTATAAAATTAAATTTTAATAGTCTCACTTAACATGGTTGCAATAGCTTTCCTCCGTCTACCTAACATCGTTATAGTACTTTGTTATTTTCTGCAGAAATCCAATCAGCATTGAAATCATAAACTTTAAACTTCGCCATCAAAACCAATGTCCACCGTCAACGCCACTAACTACAAATAAGCCACACTTATACTTCTGATATTGTAGAACTAAATCCGGTAACTTCATTTTAATTTTCTAATAAAACTACTGGCAATCCTTGCATTGAAACACTTTTTCCGTAATTGAATTGCAGTACAGCAAATGCAAAAGGACACACGTACACACACACAAACAATAATTCGAGACATATAATAACAGAGCACTTATTCAACATGAGATTATCATTTTCTTCGACTCTCACAACAGCCATACAATCCACATTTTGTGAAGAAACCAATGTCCTGTCCAGGCCCAGCTCCGCATCCAGTCCATTATGCTATTGTATTGCGCCCGCTCCAAGAAGAAATAAGTTCCTTTAAGGAAATCCCTATAGCTTTGTGCACAATATTTCTACCGATATTATATGAAAGGGTAGCTTTGCTTGTGTTACAACAACACTCTCCGTTCCGTGTGTTCAATGCTCAACAAAATGTCTGAGGATATTCAGCGAATTTCCTTGTCTATACATCGCCTGAAATTGGCCGAGAAAAATTGTATGTTTTTGATATTGTGCAAAAGAGCTTTGTGATTGTTGAATTTGAGGTGATGGAGGGGGTAGAATTGCATTACTCACCCACTTCTTTGGCTATAAGCGCCACCTGCTGGTAGCATTGGGAATGAGAAATTGGAATTGAATCTTCTGGATTAGGTTATAGAAAAGACTTGATATAACTACTTAGCACGTTGTTGGCTTGAATAAATGAGTGAATATGGCCGCGTGGAAATGGAGAAAACGCTCTTTTGTTATACGACAACGTGGCGACGACGACGGCAACGGCTAGTGAAATCATATTAACAAAAGGCACGTATCTATACCACACGACGACGACGACGACGACGACGCACGTTGGCTCTTTGTTAGAACTTTGAAAGTTTTCGAGCACGCTACAATACTTAAGAAGCATACACGTTTTTGGGTTTTGATGTTTCCATCATCAAAAAGGGCATTTTATAATCTTTTTTACTGGAATTCCATCACCAAAGCAAAATGTATATACGCGAGACATACTATAAAAATTTGATATGGTCATAAAACTTTGGTTCTTAAATAAAAGAACGGAAGTGGAACTTTGATGCTGCTGATTGCAAATTTTAAGTTCGTTGTGAAATTGTTTTCAACAAGAGTAATGGAAAAGAATGAATAAAATAAAATGTGTTCTCAAGAGATCAGAGACAATGTTTTGGTCTTTGTTAAGGATATAAGTTTATATGAGTGTTCCCTTCATCTAATGCTTGGATTTCATTGTTTGTGAATTCATTTTTGAGGGGTGTGAAATCAAACACAAATAGGTATTCATCATGAAATTTATGTAAGATGAACTGAACTTAATAGAAATTGCGTATTGACAAGGCCCTCACTAGTCAACTGATAAGTTCAATCCAATTGAGATCGCCGGGAGGACACGCCAATTTGTATGGACTAAAGGTCGTTAAAAGCTATTTTGAAAAAAAAAAAAGCATTGTTGCACCAAGGAACGCTTCCCATCAAGTCAACTGTTAAAAATATGACAGCGAAAGTCAACTGTTAAATATGAATTCACATTTGTTAACCTTAAGTTGCACTTTTTTGTGCTGATTTGAAAATGTAAAACTATTCTGGTAATTTTTATTTACGAATTTTATTACAAGGACCTTGAATTTTTGCAACAATATGTAGGAATGTGCATATTGGTATTCATTTTGTCTTTTGAAAAAAAGTGGATACTTTTGGTGCCATGAAAGAAGTCTAATGAAAAACTTAATTTTATTTTACTCTTCTCAATGTGAAACAATCTTGGCACATTATCACATTTATGTTATTTCATACACCACATACCACACTTCACAGTACGGTCAAAAACAGCTTTCTACCTTGACAAAATTACTTGATGTTCTTAAACTACTTTGTAAGGGATACTTGTTGAAGATAAGGCAAAAAAAATCACAAAATTGGAGGGCTTGTCTTTGAACAAAAATGGAGGAAATAAGACAAAAACTTAAGTTTCACGAAAAACGTCAGAAATTTAATATTAAATAATATACTTTTGTTCAATAAAAGAAATTAATAACTTTACAGATTAGGGATTATAATTATTCAACAAATAAAATGATGAAAATGCGCTTGGACGAACTTGTTTAAGTAAATAAGCTTAATTTCTGGTAATCCTTCCGAAAGAACCTGTAGCTGATACATATATTTTTAAGCTCTGCTTCATCATTTTTCACATACACTGCTTTCAGTAAAAATAGAAATTTAGATGAATAACCAAAATAAATTAAATTTTTACTCAGCGACATAAAATCTTTCAACGAAGTCTGCATACAGATTTTTATTTGACCAAACAGGCACAGTTTCTAATGTTATTGTACTATCAGGTAGTACAGGCAACTCAATAAATTCATTGCCATGATTATATTTTATTTCTCAACAAAATTAGAGGTTTCGCTACAATTCCTCCATTTTCACCTAAAAACCCTATTAAAAACCCTTAAAAATTGATTATATTTAAGGTTTTTACGTGGGGATCCTTGATGTTAAATTTTTGTGGAATGCAACAAAGCAGTGATATAATTTTGTTTACATGAGTAAATTTTTCTTCCATTTTTCAAATAATTCTACATACATATTTTGATAATTCGGATACTCCCACAAAAAAAAAACGCTATAACTTCGCCAATAGCATGAAGTAACAAAAGATTTTTCACACTCGATTAGCTCAAAAGTAAAGCACATAGGCGAACGCAAAGGGGGCATTGGAGGTTCAAACCCAAGCACTTGTTGCACGACGATGCGACGATTGTTTTATTATGAACTCTTATAATGCAACATCTTTTGACAAGCAATACTTGTTGAAATTCAAGATTTTGTGTTTTTCTTTTTTGACAATAACTAAACAAACATTTCATAATCATCATCATCATATTATAAAACGGCAAACACGAATTTTGTGGTACAATTTACGCGGTCTAGAAAAGCCGAAGGCATATAAATTATATACCGTTGGAAAGGTTTTGTGCCACAGAAGTGCACAAAATATAAATTAATTAAACTATCAAACCGCAAATAAGTTAAATTAGCAAAAAAAATTCGTATTAAGATGGAGCGAGAAGAGAGCGAGAGAGAATATTTGTATAAACACACAATTATGTGGTTGTTCATCGTCCACGGATGAGCTTCAGCGGAGAATTATCACCAAATACCTACAAAAAGAGAATGAAAAAAAAAACAACTACGAAACAATGCAACATAATTATTGTGCATGTATTCGATTTGGATAGTGGCCTATAACACGTTGACTCTAGAGTCATGACTCTTTTCGAAATTGAATGAGTGCGAAGGAGAAAAAAAGATCGGATTTCACCTTCGCAATCATTGAATTTTGGAAAGACTCATGACTCTAGAGTCAACGTGTAATAGGGCACATAGTAGATTATGTAAAATGGAGAGCGAGATAGAATACCAGTCATAGTGGAGTTGGAAGCTTGCACGTCGTATAAGTATAAAAATCGTAGTGTATAACAAAGACAAAAATACATTTGCTTGGGTATTGTAGGTTCGGTCACGGTCTATAGGTTTTAATAGGCAAATTCACGAAAAATTTTGTAAGTAGGTACTTTGTAGGCTTTTAACTTCAGTCAAAATGTCTGTCAATTAGAAGATAATGTAATTGGCACTCGAATTTCGAGGGCTGGACGTACTAGTGTATTGTAAATATGAGACTTTTTGATATTATACAAATTGTTGTGCCAAATTTTAGGCAGCTGATAATTTGTTTTATAATTTAAATTTTCGTAAAACTTGACCAATTTTCTTGGTGTTAGAAAAAGTAACATCTGAAAATTGAGGAAAATGTGTGTTTTAAAAAAGTGTGTATACACCCCAGTGTACCATTTTTTGAAAGGCCAATACCAAACGGCCAGATAACGAAATGATGGAATACCATAACATTAAAAATAGGTATAAAAGAGACAGAAAAACAAAAATTAACAGCGGAAAGAGATCATGCAAAACAATAAAACGTCAACTTATAATTTGCGGTTTAAAAAATTGCCACACAACTTTTACGAAACGGGTTGATTTAAAGACAAAACAAATATTCGGGAAACAGTTATTTTTTCGAATCAGTAAAAATTTATTTTGATAATTTCGGAATTAAATTTGCGAAATAAAAATAAAAGGCCAGTGAGTTTCAGTACTATAGCCATAGCCATAGCTTTTTTTAATAAGTTTGTGTTAAGTTTTTTTCAAGGTCATAGCGATTTTTAGCACCTCATTTATAGGATATTCGAAAAAAGTATAGATCTACCATCTGAAAGGCTACCCAATCCTTATAAAAGGTTAGGCACTTTCCGGAATTATGGTCCTCTGGATACATATTTTTATAAATAAAAAAAAAAGTTTAGGGTCGTTGACCTTGACCTCGCAATTTTTTTTATAAAAATTATAAAAAAACATTTACTAATTTCTAAAACCAGCTGACCTTTCATGAGTACTGAGTTACCTTTCAGATGGCATATATTTTTTTCGAATATCACATAAATGAGGTTCCAAAAGTAGCTGATGATCTTGAAAAACTTTTAAGTTTTAACTTGGATTAAAAAATTTCTAAGCCTGACCAAATTCTGAAAGTAACTAACCTTTCAGATGGCAATCTTATTTTTTTGTGAATATCTCGTATAAGGTCACACAGCCTATTTAGTTTGGAGCGAAAAAGAGCTAAATAATGTGGAAAGTAGTTTTGATACATTTTTAAGCTATTTTAACTATTTGTTTCATATTGAAACTGGAATACCACCAACTTAAATCGTTGAAAATTCAATTTGAGATCGCAAAGACTACATTTATCAGGTTTAATCATTTGAATAAAGGGATTACTACCATCAGCTTAATAAGTTTAATTTTGGTGCAGAAAACTATTTTGACAAAAAAAACTCATCAGAATTTATCCTGCAATTTTCGGTGTGAGAGAGGTGAAATACTACAACGAATTTTTTTACCACACGGACCAGACCTTTCTTTTCAATGTGAACTTCCAGCTCCCCTTCTCCCCCTATTTGAAAGTAATTATACAGGGTGTCACCTACATAATTCATCCACTACTTATATTTTGGGGATGGTTTCTGGGACCATTTAAAGAAGGGCGGGGGCGCAACTTCTTAAAAGTTGATTTAAAAAAGAAACAAAATTATTTAAAATCAACGAAAGCACAAACTAAAAAAGATTATTTAATTTACGTATTTGACTAAGAATTGATAAGAGCATTGAATATTTAGATAAACAGGGGCACTAAACAACGTAGAATTTTGAAAAAAAAAATCAATTTAAACAACATGATTTAAAAACCAACTAAGCCTCCCCAACCAGTGCGAGATTAAAGCTACACCCGAGTTAGATGGACTTCGATGGAAAAAATAAATTTTATATGCGCCTCAAAGTATACTAGAAAAATGTCAAATATGCATATTTCAACAAAAGCAGTTCATGTTATTTATAATTTTCTCAAAAACTAAAAGATCCTTCGGCATTTAGTTTTCAGTATTTGACTTTGAATTGAGGGCATTGAATAGTAGCTAGAAGAAGTACTTAATAAAGTGAAATTAAATTAATTTCACAAAAAGTATTCAGTCAAACAAGTTTATTCGAAAAGAACGTTTATAAATGGAATTAAATTCCATAAAGAAAAGTTATAATGAAATTGATGGGTTAATGTTGTTTCGGAATAATTGTTTCTCTTCCCTCCTCCCCATTGTTTTATATCGCTGCGTCCTATAGAGCAAGTTAAAATTGGAAAAATTATGCACGTTTTCTAGCCAACAGCTACCTTCAGAGCAAGGAGTAAAATTTGGGGCTATTTGTTTCTTATTCAAATTAATTCAGAATGATTTTTCGTCTTTTCATAAGCAACAAAATAACAACAACGATACTGATACTAAAAGAACCTCAAAATCTCTATAATTAAACTAATGTCCTGTACTTTTCCGGCTCTAAACTCAAAAATTCTTTCTTTTCTTGGCATAAATGGTAGAGATCGTTTATAACACTCAAAGTTATTTTAATTCTAAATTCTATCTTTTGTCATTGATGGCATTAAATCCAAACACTCTCCGTGACAAGTCAATTACATTTGAGCATCATTGTAACGCTCGTTAGTTTTTACGATAACACCAATTCGATATTATTGCCAGAGCTGGTGATGGTAAATCTGCGAAGGGTGTCCCTTACAATATTACTGCCACGAGACACGACACATATTCGCAGGACTAAAAAATTAAAGTTCTTCATGGCAAAGCAGAGTGTATTTATAGTGAACATCGTCATTCATCTTAATCCAAACTGATTGCTTCCTTCCCGAAGGCGAAGGCGATGTGGCAGTGATGGGGAGGTGGAAGGTGGTGCGGTATCTAGAAGCAGCACCATTATCATCGGCTCCTTGCCCCCGCCTGCTGTGCCAGCTGCTCAAAGTATTCCAAAAAAAAACGGATGTCTTTCTCGACGACACAAGTCGTTCTATTTAAGCACAGTTAAAAGGAAGAAAAATAAATGAGTACCGGGATTCATTCAAAGGCGCATTTGCCGTGGCATGGTATCCAAGGATCAATCAATAACATCGTTTTTTTTAGTTTTTTTTTTTTTTTATTATTATTTCTATTTCAATTCCATGGCTTTCATGTATACATAGTTCATAGCTAGGAAATTAAATGGAATGACTAGCGATTACTTAAAGCTTGTTCTTCTATTTCCGAAGCAAGATTACTTTATTTGATTGACTTCAACAAACATGGCTGAGCATAAGCAGTTAGATGGTAGGTAGGCGGTGGAATCTATTGCCTCCTTTCAAATAAGTATCGCAAGACATTACTTCTTTGCCTTTCTTATGGCAGAAAATGCCGATTTTCTATCAAGGAAGGAAGATCTGATGGAACAACGAATGTTATGAAGCGAAAAAAAATATTCGAAATGTGTCCTTTCTCAATATAGATCTAAAGTCTCTTTTTTTGTTGTTGTAATGTTGAAGGGTGTACTTATTCATGGTGGAGATGTCAATTGAAATCAATTTTAAAAGCAAAATACTTGTGTCATTTTCATTAATTGAAGTGGGAAGAGTATAACAGAAATCCTTTTAATCAATATTCAATCTCGTTTAAGGCAAATTTGTGTCGATTTGAGTTAACAAGATTTGTTTACATTTCGCGAGTCGATAATCTCGCGGTAGCATAAACATTCCCTTCTTGCCTTCTTGGAACCATTTATTTATTCCAATAAATAAAATCAAATTATTCTTAACGATGCGACGCACTGGGGCTTTTTTTTTTTTAAAGATTGTGAGTATTGCTTTGCTTATGTCAGAATATGCATAAACACTTTGATAAAAAAAAAGAACAATTTAGCTAACTCAAATAAATAAGTTCAATTAAGTACATTATTTAAGAAATTTCTAGTCGAGCTGACGGCAAAGCCAGAACTTGAATATTCATTCAAAAATTTTAAAATACCTACATAGAATTAAAACTTGTTGATAAATGAATTCTTTACTTACTTACTTACTTGCTTTCGAACTAAAGAAAAGCAAAGATGCACCCAATATAAAGAGTTATAAGGTGATTTGTAAGACAAAAGTAATTATGTATGTTTATCTCCACTCAATGGCTTACTTTAGAAATTTACAAAATATAAAAAAAAAACATGCGCTATTTGCAACCACTTCCTTAAAATATGTACATTAAATATTATAATTATTTATTATTCAAAAAGTAAGTAATGTAAGTAATCCATTTATTGAGATACAATTTTTCATTACATAACATAGTATTAGTTATAAATTATGAATTTTTAGCGCTTTGGCTATGCCGTCAGCTCGAGTGGAGTGGCAGAACATTTATTTTATACAAAATTAATTTAAAAATACTCAGTAATAATAAGATTTCTGAAATTTTGGATGGATTTTACATAACAACAGAAGGATTTCCAATTTGTTTCATTTAAAATATCGATGCTTTCGGTCATTGTAAGTGTTTTTTTTCCCATGATATGATAGCCTTTGGAATTTTAAAACTAAGGTCCATCCAACATAAATTGGCAGTACACTACACGTCTTATGGGAGAGCTTTTTCAAAATCAGTAGCGCACCATATTTAGCACCATACTAATCTGAAAGCATCTAACGCAGATCCAACGTCCTATCGAGCGCACATCTGAGTGCGCAGTGCGCACTGAATTGATGTGGCATATGGCTGCTGCTGCTATTCAACTTCAACCCCCATAAAATATTGATGTGCATTCAGGGTTACCCATGTCCATTTGGCAACTCGTTCAGATTTTTTTCCTTGGGTTTCTGTTGAGGTGCTTTTGGTTTTAGAGCTTTAAAAAAAGTTTTTAATGATGAGGGTTATCGTAGAGTGTTTTCATCTTTTGCATTTCGTTTAATGTGTGGAAAATACGTTGAAATGCAGTTACAAAATTTTAAGCTGTTTTCTTTGAAAGAGTATTATTTGCGTAGATTTTCGTAGCGATCAATTAATGTGAAGTAAAGTATTTTTATGTAATTTATTTTTTTAAAAAGTGTATTTTTTTTTTAAGTTTTGTGCAATTTATGTTTTTAAGACGGGTAGTTTTTTAAGAATCGTTTGTAAAGTTTTTTTTAAAATGTGTGTGCAATAAATTATAATTCAAGTAATATTTACAAAGGTTAAATAAAAGAATAAACATTTAACCAAAGTGTATAGTAGAAATAAATTTAAGAATATTTCAAGTGTCGACTGTTTCTTTTGGGCCTTCGTCAGTACCAGACTTCTTTTCTTCATCGTCTTTTAACTTGTGCAATTTGTATTTTAACTCGTGTATTTTTCAAGAGGTGTGTTTTTTCTAGAGTTTTGTCCAATTTGTATTTTTAAGTCGTGTATTATCTTACCTCATGGTGGTATAGAAAAAGATAAATGTGTTTTAATTTGTATCCATAAAACAATTAAATGAAAATTTCTATCCAAAAAAAAGGCGGTAACCCTACATAACATTCTTTCATATTTGAGTCCATTCAAAATAAACAATACGACAACCCTGTGAGAGCTTTAATAAAGGACAGATTTATGCAATCCACTATAGCCAGAATAAGAGGCAAACGTCCTATCTTGCCTACACTGCCTTTTTTATTTGGACAAGGTATAGACAAATGCTTATAAAGTGAAATACGTCTTCCTTTGCGTTCATATTACAGAGAGTGCAGAATTGATTGAAACTGCCGTTGTATATGGGATGTCATTTAAGTGGAGTAGCTCACATCTTGTTTTGAATAGGATCGAGATTTCCTGATAGCTTAAATCATCACGAAAGTAATTTCTACTCAAAAGGTTATGGTTGAGCTGTGAGTAGATTATTCTGCTTTGAGATTTACGGGCTTCAACAACTAGGTTATTTCGAGCTGTATCTTCTTGTAGTTGTATCACGGTATATAGATTCGCTTTAAGTTGTTCGACGTTCTGAAAATACCATTGCAGGTTTACTCCGTAGGATATGGCAAGGTTCTGCCATTTCATCATCATCCAATCTCGGTTTCTTTCTTCATACAGCAGCATTTTTTTCGTCAGTCGATCATTTGAATGTGAGGCGATTTTTAATATAAAATCAGCTTGTAGCTTTAGGGTGTATGTGTGCATTTTTAGTAAACCAGTTTCCAGATAGATAGCGTAGTTTGGCGTATTTCTTGGTAAATTAAAAAGTTTCTTGAGAAAGTTTCGTTGAAGTTTCTCTACTTCTTCAAATTCATCTATTCCCCATATTTGGGCAGCATAGCACAAAGTTGACCTCACGACGCTATCAAAAATTTTGTATTTGGTTGATAGTAATACATTTTTATTGGTAAAAATCTTGCGCCACGTCATGTTAATCAAGCTCTGTGAAGTGCTGGCTTTTTCTTCAGTGTGTTTCTTGAAGTCGCAGGTTGGATTTATTTTAACTCCCAAATACTTAATTCCTTAACAACATCAATTCTGATTCTATTAAAGAACCAATTGTTTCCCGGTACACTTCGTGAATTTTGGTTAAAAACCATAATTTTCGATTTCTCTACGTTAACAGTAAGTCCCCATGTTTCGCAATAGTCATAAAGTCGGTTTATCATCAGTTGTAAACTTTCAGGTGATTCGGCTAGAAGAACTATATCGTCTGCGTACAACAAGATATTAACATTTGTATTGGCGATTCGCATACCACCTGGTATACAAGAAACTATATGTCATTTATAAACAATGAAAATAGCAGCGCACTTAACGGGCAACCTTGCTTCACTCCAGAGTCGGTGTTAAACCATTTCGAGTATCCTAAACCATTCCATATCACCGCTTTCGTGTCCGTATACATTTCTTTCAGAAGTTTAATTAATCTGGATGACAGGCCCATTCGAGAAAGCTTATATATTAGCGTATTGCGGTTGATTAAATCAATAAACGCAGCTTTGAAATCAACAAAGAAGGAGTATACCTTTCTTTTTCTAGCATGAAAAGCCTTTATTATTGATGTTAGGCAAAAGATTTGGTCGACTGTTGAAAAGTTCCTTCTAAAACCTGCTTGAAAATCTGTTAGGATTCTTTTCTCATCCACCCATGTTTTTATTCTGCTTGCGAGAATGCCACAAAATATTTTTGCTATCGTGTTCATAAAAGATATTCCGCGGTAATTTTCGGGATTATTTGCGTCACCTTTTTTGTGAATTGGAAATATAACTGATTTTTTGAACGAAGGAGGAACTGAAGCTGTTATACTTATAAGTATGTTATCAAAAAGCTTTTTTAGTTGGTTTATTAGAGTTTGTGAGGCATTTTTAAAGAAATCATATGGTATGCCATCTTCGCCAGGTGCTTTTACATTTTTTGCTTTATTGATTACATACTGGATTTCCTGAAGATTTATTTCGGCATCTAAAGTTGTTTCAATAAACAATGGTTCGGCATATGCAAATAACAGGCTTGATTTGTTACAAAGTAACCTTTGGAAGTGTATAGATAGATCATCTGCAGCGATGTTTGTACCTATTATAAATTTGGATCCATTCAAAAATAATTCATAAACTTTAAGAATCAATAAAGACCGAAAAAAATCAAATCAAACATTCCTGAAACATGGACAATTTGATTTTTTTTTTTTTTTTTTTTACCATTAATTGTGTGGATAATTCTCCAACAATCTATTTTTCGATTTTTGATTTTTAAGCGGTTATATATCGGTTTTTAGAATTTCTATAATATTAGAATAAATCTAAAAGTTTATTTGATTTTCAATAAAACCCTTTTTTACCCCACCTATAGTTTTAATTTCAAAAAGCCCCTTATTTTTATTTTGGATCTACAATTGTTATACTTTTTTATTATATGCACCTACATATTTGTATGATTTTAACCGAAAACAACAATTCGTTTCCCGCATAAAGTTACGCTTAAAAAAATTCATTTATTAATTTTAATCATTTTTGTAATTTCTTTGGTAACACGAACCAAAAATTTTATAATGTTCCCCATATACATAAATTCATTTGTTCACTTAGTCATTTTAGTAATAGGTACCATAATTTTCCAAAAAAAATAAACAACCGACTCTTAAAATATTCAACATCCAACAATTTTCAGACAAGAAGTGTCAAAAACTTGTCATAAAAACTCGTAGAAATTGCCAAATTTAGTAGTGTAAACTGTGCGTCTGAACAAAATTGTACATACGATTACAACAGAATATCTATGACTCTATGGTAGTACCTACCTCGTCCTGACTATTTCAGCCTTCAGGCTATTAAAATAAATTTCTTGGATTGTTTAGTAAATAAATAAGAAGTTAACAGAACTTAAGGTATATTTATTTAAGTATGAAATAAACATACCTACGATATAGTTACTAAAAAGGTACCTACTTAAAAAGTGCATTTATTTTTGTGTCAAATGAAATGTCCATTGAAGTAAACTGCATAAACTCAAAGCAAGATAATAAATCCAACTCTATTTTCATAGCACTCAGTGATTTTTTCGTCTACACAATAGGTTAAACTTTAAACCAAAAGCAGCTATATTAAATAAACTAAATTCTCAATTCGAGTGTAAATAAAACACAAATTCAATTGAATGACTTTCTCCAAACAAAATTCTAACAACAAAAACAACAACAACAACAACAAGACCAGCAATTATAATAACAGCAATGATATAACAACACAAATCATCTAAAAGGAGTTGGAATAGATGTTACCTCTTAAATTGCATATAGCTACTAGTATTCGAACTCCTTGCAAATTCGTCCTGAAATTGTAAAACTCGTCGCGTACTTACTTACTTACTTTAGATGGCGCTCACAGCCCAGGATGGACTACGGCCTCAACCAACAAGCAAGAAACTCGTCGCGTAACGGAGGCAAATGTACAATAGCGTTGAATGGAGAAAACACGAAGCAAAACACACACAACAACTTTACTGACAGCAAACTGAGTGCAATAAATACAGAAAAGCTGTCGTTTGCTCTATTAAATAGAAAAAGTATTTTACACTAAGGATCTAACGGTTAACTGGCTGAACAGAATGGTGACGCAGACGGAAACGGAGACGGAGCCGGAATAGCTGTCAAAATATTGAATACACGCAAATTCAATGTTGCGAACACAACGGAACGTAGACGCATACGGAGACGCAGACGCAGACGGAAGAGTTCACCAACTTTTAACTTTTGACGTACGGCACTTTTGACGTTTCAATTTGTATGAAGAAAAAAAACAACTTTTTGGGTCGGAAAAAAATATTATGGTTATTTGTATCGCGAAAAAAATTATTTATTAAAAGGAAAATTATTGGAAACAAAAAATGTGAATTCTGAGCTTGTACACAAGAATATTCTTTTTTTTTTCTTCAAAATACTTTCAAAGCTGTACAGCTCCATTGTGGACATGTAAAAAAAATAACGTACGACACTTTTTGACAGCTCTTCCAGTTCCGTCTGCGTCTTCAGTTCCGTCATTCTATTCTGTTCAGCCAGTAAGAGTGCCGTTTTACCCTTTCTACGATATAGTTCTATAATTTAGAAGAACCATTGTATGTTTACCGTGGATTGTCATAACGTGAAATTGAAGTGCGTCGCGAATAGGAGGTGACAAGGCGCACCAAAAATTTCGTTCTGGAAGTAATATTGATTCTTAAAGGCTTAACAACATTGGAGACTCTCTGCAAAAAAAAGTGATATAAAGTAGAATAGATGAGTCACCAACAATTTATTAAATCGAATTTTGATATTTTTATATTTTTTTTCAATTCGGACTTTCCAATAATCACTTTTTGCCTTTTGGGAATATAATTAGCGTGGTTGTGAAATAATTCCTCAGGAAATAAGCCCACCGAAGGACTAAGTTCTCACTAGATAAGAACCAAACCACTTTTTAAAAGCGTTGTTTATTCCCATAAAAAGTGAGAACGAAGTCCACTTTCTAATGGAAATTTTATAAACATTTGAAAATACGAAAACATAAAAAGAAGTTATTGTAACGTTTTACCCAAGGTTCGATATAAAACTTATTTGTATTTAACTATCAACCGTCAATTATTTTCTTTTTAAATTAAACACACTTTACTTCACTTCAAATATGTTATTAGTCATCAATCTCAAAAGTATCCAACTTAAGTTCACTTCCGGATACTTTTAACTTTGAACTTTACACACACAATCGCTTCCAAAATTAAACTGTATTCGCTCAAAAGCTCGCCTTTTATAGCGAGCTGAATGCTTCGAGAATCCTCTTGAAAGTTCTGCTACAAAAGCTTTCTAGAAAGTTCTATTCTAGTTGTCAACCATTTCCCCTACGTACTCTACTTAGAGAAAGATGGCGTTCTCTCCACTCGGGAATTTGTTCTATTCCAATTGTCAAAATGTTTCCCTTCGGGAGTTTTGTAGCTGGCTGTTATCTTCGCTAACTGCTCTAATGGAAGGTTTACACTTGGGCTCTTTGTTAATTCTGAAAGACTGCTTTTACACACTGCAAAATTCTCTTGCGATTTCTCTTTTGGTTTGCTTCTGATTGCAAAGACGCTTTTATACACTGCAAATTTTATCTCTGCGTTTTTTTTACCACTTTTCCTTTTCATTCCATCTTCGTATATTTTGCGTAAGTGAAAAGGTTTCATCTATCTGCACTTTTTACTCCACTTGATTAAGTGAAGTTCACAGTGTAGAAGACGAATTGAAATAAAACATAATCCAACAATAACGAAAAACACCAAAGAAGAAAGGGCGATAACGCTGCAATTTGTTCAACCTCTGCAATTTCGTCTACCCCGGCCACCACATACGTCCCTCGCCTTAGTTTCTCGAAATCGCAAGAAAATTTCGCAGCGTGTAAAAGCAGTCAAAGTAGTTATGTACTGATTTTATCGTTACATTATTATAAGCTTGATGTACAAAACTGTAACTGGTACAAAATTATGATGCACAAGAAAAAAAGTAAATTTATATATAAAAATAAGAGCGCTGTTTTTTTCAAAAATAAGGTAAAGAACTGCAATTTATATGTACCAAATAATGCATGAAAATTGAAAAATATGTGCGATTACAAACTGACGTTCCGATTTTGACGTTTGCACAGTTTTAGTTCGCAAAAAAATTGCTCGATTTTTGTCAAAAACTTTTTAGAATTGCCTTTAATATGGAAGAATTATATTCTTCTTTCAGTGCAAAAGTAAATTTATATTTATGCTATGTGTTGAAAATATATATTGTAATGATGAAATCAGTACTTTACTACTTTCGGAAATTCCGAAGAGCCAAGAACAAAATACCCTTACTATTATCGAAGATAACAACCATCTACAAAAATTCCCGAGGGAAAGCTATCTCTCTCTCTAAAAACGAGTATGGAGGGGAAATGCGCTGACTGGAATAGAACAAATTCTTGAGCGGAGATAACGCCAGTTGAATTGACAGCTAGAATGGAATTTCTAGAAGGTTTTTGTGCCAGAGCTTTTGAGGTGAGTCTCGAAGCTTTCAGCTCACTATACAAGCTTTTGAGCGCACAGACACAGTTTAATTTTAAAATCGATTGTGTAAAGTTCAAATTTAAAAAGTATCCGAAAGTGAATTTAAGTTGCATACTATTGATATTGATGGCACCATATTCAGGTTTTTTGAGTATGATGTTCTTTAAGTCAACTAGATTATAAACAATTTGGTAATTTTAGCTTTTTAGTAAGAAATTGTTTGAAAAAATTTCCCCTAGTAGTCAAATTTCAATCCGCACCTGTCTCACGCCAAGCAGAAGAATGAGCGTCCTCTTAATCCAGCTACTCGTCCTCAGCCATCGCAGACATCAGAGAGAGAGATAGAGAGAGAGCATAGCATTACACAATATTGCTTTGAGTATAATTGTTATGTGGATGTCCTTTATAACGGCAGGACTTTACAAGTTCGTTTGTCTTTGGGTTTTAGTATTGTTTTGTCTAGAATAATGCACTACACAATCTGCTCGTTATGCAATCATTTGAATTTTCAAGCAAATACGAACGCGCAACATCGCACTTGAATTCATTTTGTATGCCAATTGTTTCGAATATCAGATGTAGTTTTGTTTTGTGTGTGCATTTATGTGGATATTGAGTATGTATATATAGGGGTTTTATGGATGTAGATTTTTCTTTGAACCCACCATTATGTTTGAGTTTAAGAGAAAACTGTTTTTATTTCATTAGTTGTTTTCTTCAATATAAATTTAACTCGTTCATATAGATACTAACTTATCCCTTCAAATAACAGGAACAAGAAGAGAATATCCTTTTTGAAAATGAAAATTAATTCAAACGTTTATGGGTTATCATAAAGGGAATAGAAATTGCCTTATTGTATAAGTAGCAGAGTATATTGGACAGAGTATTTATGAATAAATGGTTTTCGAAAATTTCATGAACAGATGAATTTTAACTTCAATTAAAGGATAAAAAGAGTGAATACATTTATGCAATCTTGGAGGAATAAACTAAGTTACATGACCAGCTTTCAAAAAATGTATGTTCGCCTGTTTAATAGTTAAGTACCTGGAATGTGAGACCAAGCTCTTGGCTCGGCATTTTCGAGTTTCCCTTAAAAAATGTTATAGCTTATATACTACAGAGTTATACATACTTGCAATGCTCACTATATTTACTAAAAAATAAATTTGATGGCACAACAGCTCACGAAGAACTACCCTTTACTGGCTGAACAGAATGGTGACGCAGACGGAACCGGAGACGGAGCCGGAATAGCTGTCAAAATATTAAATACACGCAAATTCAATGTTGCGAACACAACGGAACGTAGACGCATACGGAGCTGCAGACGCAGACGGAAGAGTTCGCCAACTTTTAACTTTTGACGTACGGCACTTTTGACGTTTCAATTTGTATGAAGAAAAAAAAACAACTTTTTGGGTCGGAAAAAAATATTGTGGTTATTTGTATCGCGAAAAAAATTATTTATTAAAAGGAAAATTATTGGAAACAAAAAATGTGAATTATGAGCTTGTACACAATAATATTCTTTTGTTTTTCTTCAAAATACTTTCAAAGCTGTACAGCTCCATTGTGGACATGTAAAAAAAATAACGTACGACACTTTTTGACAGCTCTTCCAGTTCCGTCTGCAGCTTCAGTTCCGTCATTCTATTCTGTTCAGCCAGTTAATCAAAAGAGTCCGTTTTGGATCCACACACGTAATCAACAACGTAAACGTATGGAGTATTAGAATCATCACTGACCGACTTGCGCATGTATTGTGAGAGTGAGAGTTCACCATACTCAGCGAAAACCGAAACCAAACCGGATCCAAAACCAACCGCAAAAAAAGTAGTTCCCCACTTGAGTTCTACATTACCTACAACAAAGCTTTTTTCATTCCAAGTTTCTCCATTCGAGTTTACCTACAACAAACAAACACAGTTTTTTTTTTTCATTTCAAGACACTTATTTTTATCAATTATATAAATAACTAGCCGATTTGCCCGCGTCAGTCGCTTCGCAGACTTAATAATAGAATGTAACATAAATTTTTTATATTAAAAAATAAATTATATATGTACCTACCTATGTACTTATATTTTTATTTTAAACATTTTTATTATCAAAAAAAAAACATATTAGGTATAAAAATAAATATAAATATTAATATTAATAATAATAATAATAATAATAATAATAATAATAATAATAATAATAATAATAATAATAATAATAATAATAATAATAATAATAATAATAATAATAATAATAATAATAATATTAATAATAATAATAGATATGTACATATATATGTATGTAGGTTATATACGTTATGTATATATAATTATTTTTTATTGAATTATTATGTAGGTATTTGTTTATTTATTTATGTATTATAAGTCATCATACCTAACTTCAGTGAGCCCATGACAGTTGCTCGGAGTGAAATTTGTCAACCTCTCTGAATTGAGATATTTCAAATCATTTATATGTAGATTGGCTTGAAAAATTATGGTTGAATATTAATCATAGTTTAAGGCCGATTAAAATGAAATTGGATTTATTAAAATTATATATAAATTATATATTTTATTTTATTTTTGAATATGGAATGTTTATTTAAAATGTATGGAAATATATGTGTGCTATATATATTTCCATACATTTTAAATAAACATTCGATATTCAAAAATAAAATTATCAAAAACCAAAAGAAACACAGATGCATTTGACATTTAAACATAATTATAATGACACCACAGACGAAATCGTAAATGTTAGATTTTTTTTTGCCACGAAACCACTTGCTCTCTAATGAGTGAAATCAAAAATTGTATCATTATCTGCATCTGTTTTGTATAATTTCTTTCTTGCTATTAATTTGCTAGATAATTAAATATAGCTATGCATTTTGTATATAAAAATTAATACTTAAAAGCCAGAGAGTGCCGTAGCTTAATAACAGTTTAAAATGGAACGTTGGCAGGATAGAGTTGCTGTAGTCACAGGTGCCAGTGCGGGCATTGGTGCTGCAGTTTTAAAAGATCTTGCTAAAGCAGGTCTCATTGTTATTGGCCTAGCTCGTAGGATGGAACTTGTGGAAGAGTTGAAAAAAAGCCTCCCCGTGAGTTTCGCATCACGTGTCCATGCCTTTAAGTGTGACGTTTCAAGTGAAGAATCAGTAAAAACTGCATTTAATTGGATTATTGAACATTTTGGTGGCGTTGATATTTTAGTAAACAATGCTGGACTACTTTTGGATGGAAAACTCTCCACCATGGCAATTGATGACGTTAGAAGAGTCCTTGATACAAATGTGATGGGAGTGGTGCATTGCACTCAATATGCCTTCAAGAGTATGAGCGACCGGAAGTTCGATGGACATATTCTTATTGTGAACAGCATTCTGGGACACTCGATGCCGATTTTTCCGACATATATCGGCATGAATATCTATCCACCAAGCAAATATGCACTCTCTGCTATTACTGAGATCTACCGACAGGAGTTCAATGGATTTGGTACAAAAATTAAAATCACAGTAAATCGATTAACATTTTTTTTTTTTTATTTTTAATACATAATTATTTATTCTTTTTTTCCTATTTAGAGTATTAGTCCTGGTCTAGTAGAAACTGATATGGTGAAAGAAATTAAAAACGACATCGGTCCCGCTGTTTTAAAGGCACAAGATATTTCCGATGGAATAATGTATGCCATTTCTACACCTCCAAATGTTCAAGTTCACGAGTTGACTATAAAACCTATTGGCGAAAATATGTAAACAGAGATAAAAATTCAAACAAAATTTAACAAAACACCTGTGAAAACAATATTTTCTGAATAAAGATGAATGGTAGACCTATTAAAGTCAAATTTACCCTTCTGGGTGAAAGCATTGGGTATGTGGGTTATTGATTTGATTAAAAATGATGAAATAATCATAGGACAAGTGTAAAAAGTCTTATATGTATTTAGAAAAACAGCTGCTTAATTAAGGAGAAATACTTGAGTAAAATAAAATGGATTTGGGTCTTTATCTTTTTTTTTTTTTTATAATTTTGTATTTAAGCGTTTTGATTATGAGTGACATGAAAATAGCTTTTTAAAAATTTTGGCAGATTTATTTTGGCCAAAGTGATTTTTATTTTTTCTGCGATTTGATTTTAGCCTATACCTACAATGAGAAAGTATAGAAGATTTAGATTGCAATCTATGATAGACATTGTGAATAAAGACGTTTGGAAAGATTATTAATTGATGATTGCATTCATTTAGTGCATGGAAGAAGAAGCCATTTTCGACTAATTTGTGATTCTTATGTCTTCTTCATTTCATAATTTTATTTTTTTATTCTTCATATTGACATTTACAATTTCCTGTCTTCTTAAGATAAATTACACGCGAATTCGTATACTATACAATATTTTAAAGCTTAAATAATAATTTTAATTAATACGGTACTTCATAAATGTGTCTCCAGTACGTAACCTGAGGAAAAAAATGGTCAAAAACTCTCTGAAAAAGCTCAGGTAAATGAGCTTTTTGGAGAGCAGCTCAAAGGAACCCAATATTCAGGAATTATTATAGAAAACCCTTGTACCTATCTAGCGCACAATCGGAAGAAGAAAAAGATCGGAACTCTTAAAGGGACAAAGGCGCAATGAGCCAAGCCACTTGAAATGAAATCAAAGAAACAAAATTAGTGCAGGGATCTTTATGTGGAAACCCTGTCCTCAGCTGGCAAAGGAATAAGTTTTTTCCAAAGGAAAATTTCCTAAGGCCACAGCACCCACCTTGTTCAATGAGCTTCTTTAAGACCAACTCCAAGGAACTAAATATTGTCCCGAGTAACTTAGGTAACAAAGGTGGGAAGTCTCGAAGGAGAGCCTTGTCCAATGAGGAGCTAAAGAATTAAGAGTAGCTCAGACAGAGGAACACGGTCTAGAGTTATTATAAAAAACCCTTTTTAAATATAAAACACTTTAATAGTAATAAAAATAATAGGGCTTGCCCTAATCTAGCTTATGCCCTTAACAATTTGTACCAAAATTTTAATTGGCTTGCCTTCTTAAGTTGAATTAATTAAAATGACGTATCCAACATTTTAACGATTTTTTGAGTTAAGGCCCATGACAGTTGCTCGGAGTGAAATTTGTCAACCTCTCTGAATTGAGATATTTCAAATCATTTATATGTAGATTGGCTTGAAAAATTATGGTTGAATATTAATCATAGTTTAAGGCCGATTAAAATGAAATTGGATTTATTAAAATTATATATAAATTATATATTTTATTTTATTTTTGAATATGGAATGTTTATTTAAAATGTATGGAAATATATGTGTGCTATATATATTTCCATACATTTTAAATAAACATTCGATATTCAAAAATAAAATTATCAAAAACCAAAAGAAACACAGATGCATTTGACATTTAAACATAATTATAATGACACCACAGACGAAATCGTAAATGTTAGATTTTTTTTTGCCACGAAACCACTTGCTCTCTAATGAGTGAAATCAAAAATTGTATCATTATCTGCATCTGTTTTGTATAATTTCTTTCTTGCTATTAATTTGCTAGATAATTAAATATAGCTATGCATTTTGTATATAAAAATTAATACTTAAAAGCCAGAGAGTGCCGTAGCTTAATAACAGTTTAAAATGGAACGTTGGCAGGATAGAGTTGCTGTAGTCACAGGTGCCAGTGCGGGCATTGGTGCTGCAGTTTTAAAAGATCTTGCTAAAGCAGGTCTCATTGTTATTGGCTCGTAGGATGGAACTTGTGGAAGAGTTGAAAAAAAGCCTCCCCGTGAGTTTCGCATCACGTGTCCATGCCTTTAAGTGTGACGTTTCAAGTGAAGAATCAGTAAAAACTGCATTTAATTGGATTATTGAACATTTTGGTGGCGTTGATATTTTAGTAAACAATGCTGGACTACTTTTGGATGGAAAACTCTCCACCATGGCAATTGATGACGTTAGAAGAGTCCTTGATACAAATGTGATGGGAGTGGTGCATTGCACTCAATATGCCTTCAAGAGTATGAGCGACCGGAAGTTCGATGGACATATTCTTATTGTGAACAGCATTCTGGGACACTCGATGCCGATTTTTCCGACATATATCGGCATGAATATCTATCCACCAAGCAAATATGCACTCTCTGCTATTACTGAGATCTACCGACAGGAGTTCAATGGATTTGGTACAAAAATTAAAATCACAGTAAATCGATTAACATTTTTTTTTTTTTATTTTTAATACATAATTATTTATTCTTTTTTTCCTATTTAGAGTATTAGTCCTGGTCTAGTAGAAACTGATATGGTGAAAGAAATTAAAAACGACATCGGTCCCGCTGTTTTAAAGGCACAAGATATTTCCGATGGAATAATGTATGCCATTTCTACACCTCCAAATGTTCAAGTTCACGAGTTGACTATAAAACCTATTGGCGAAAATATGTAAACAGAGATAAAAATTCAAACAAAATTTAACAAAACACCTGTGAAAACAATATTTTCTGAATAAAGATGAATGGTAGACCTATTAAAGTCAAATTTACCCTTCTGGGTGAAAGCATTGGGTATGTGGGTTATTGATTTGATTAAAAATGATGAAATAATCATAGGACAAGTGTAAAAAGTCTTATATGTATTTAGAAAAACAGCTGCTTAATTAAGGAGAAATACTTGAGTAAAATAAAATGGATTTGGGTCTTTATCTTTTTTTTTTTTTTATAATTTTGTATTTAAGCGTTTTGATTATGAGTGACATGAAAATAGCTTTTTAAAAATTTTGGCAGATTTATTTTGGCCAAAGTGATTTTTATTTTTTCTGCGATTTGATTTTAGCCTATACCTACAATGAGAAAGTATAGAAGATTTAGATTGCAATCTATGATAGACATTGTGAATAAAGACGTTTGGAAAGATTATTAATTGATGATTGCATTCATTTAGTGCATGGAAGAAGAAGCCATTTTCGACTAATTTGTGATTCTTATGTCTTCTTCATTTCATAATTTTATTTTTTTATTCTTCATATTGACATTTACAATTTCCTGTCTTCTTAAGATAAATTACACGCGAATTCGTATACTATACAATATTTTAAAGCTTAAATAATAATTTTAATTAATACGGTACTTCATAAATGTGTCTCCAGTACGTAACCTGAGGAAAAAAATGGTCAAAAACTCTCTGAAAAAGCTCAGGTAAATGAGCTTTTTGGAGAGCAGCTCAAAGGAACCCAATATTCAGGAATTATTATAGAAAACCCTTGTACCTATCTAGCGCACAATCGGAAGAAGAAAAAGATCGGAACTCTTAAAGGGACAAAGGCGCAATGAGCCAAGCCACTTGAAATGAAATCAAAGAAACAAAATTAGTGCAGGGATCTTTATGTGGAAACCCTGTCCTCAGCTGGCAAAGGAATAAGTTTTTTCCAAAGGAAAATTTCCTAAGGCCACAGCACCCACCTTGTTCAATGAGCTTCTTTAAGACCAACTCCAAGGAACTAAATATTGTCCCGAGTAACTTAGGTAACAAAGGTGGGAAGTCTCGAAGGAGAGCCTTGTCCAATGAGGAGCTAAAGAATTAAGAGTAGCTCAGACAGAGGAACACGGTCTAGAGTTATTATAAAAAACCCTTTTTAAATATAAAACACTTTAATAGTAATAAAAATAATAGGGCTTGCCCTAATCTAGCTTATGCCCTTAACAATTTGTACCAAAATTTTAATTGGCTTGCCTTCTTAAGTTGAATTAATTAAAATGACGTATCCAACATTTTAACGATTTTTTGAGTTAAGGCGAAGTTTGAAATCTTTGGAATGGTTTTTATAAACAGCTAAAGATATATCTTGCTTTATAAGCAGCTAAACATTCACTAATAACATCACATAACTACCATATTAAAAAGTAAAAAAACAAACTCCTGAAATTATTAAAAAAAAAAAAAGTAAATACGTCATTTTTAGTTAACATCGTAGAGTAGATGTTGTAAAGCTCCGGTACAAATAACCTAAGGTTTTTCTTCACATGCTTTTAATCAGTTGTTCGTAGGTACCTACCCTTAATTTATAATTCCCACATTTTAGTTTATTATTTGCCAGAAATTCAGTAAGTGTTAACTTGCACATAAGTCCAACAAGTCGTAATTTTTTTAATTTAAATTTAAATATTTAAAGAAGTTGGGTAAAGCAGGACCTATACCCCGCTTTAACCAACTTCATTAAAAATTATAGAGAAAGGTCACGTAAACTAATAACAACTTTTAAATACATATTCTTCTATATATTTAAAATTGAATCCCTTTTTGTGTTCGTACGCGCATAACTCGGCTAAACATCATCCGATTTGCTCGGGGATTTTTTCGTTGGATTTGTATTGAACCAGATTTACACACAACGGAGCCGAAAATTTGAAAATTTAACCGAATATTAGAAAATTAGAACGCCAAAATCAGAAGCTCGTAAAAACTTCTTGAAATTTCAAACTTTCTTAATTAGTTTTTTTTTTTTCGTACGTGCATAATTCGGCTTTAGATCATCCAAATTGAATGGGGATTTTTTTCTAGGATTTGTATTGAACCAGATAAATACACTACGGAGATAAAAATTGGAAAATCAGGCCAGAAAAGTTGGAAAGTCGTGATAACAATAAATTACATACTTTCTGAATTATTATTTTTTTTTTTTGTTCGAACGGTGTTTCTACATTGGCGATTGATACGTAGAGTGCATCAATACAGAAGCTTATTGCGAGAGTCTATTAAAAATAGATTATTCAAATAGACTTAATTTATACTGTTGTTATATTAAAAATCTTATCGTTGATATTTTTCTATTTGATTATTCCAAATGTGTATCGATTGTTTTATTCCGAATAGACTCTCACAATAAGGCAAATAGTGTGCAAGTTATTGCTGTTTTTTTTTTTTCAATTTTAACACAACGAAAGTACATATTGAATATTAATTTTTTCCATTTTGATGACAATTTCACAATGTTTATGAACCACCCAATTTGTTCCCTTAATTGGTTTTTACGACTTTAATCATTCGGTACATGAAAACGGTTCAATAGATTTATTTGAAATTTTACAGAAATATTGGTGGTTTATAGTTCTTTAAAATGTTTTACCAAATTAAGTCCTAGAGTCAATATTTTTAAATCAGTAAAAGATTTACAAAAAGTCTTTAAAAAGTCGTTTTTTAGACCTTTTCTGAATGTAACGATGAGGAGCCAAAAAAATAATAGTTATAAAGTTTTGAAAAAATCTTGTAGAATATTAATTGCAGTTTTTAAAACTATCCATAAATTTTCGGTGTCCGCATTCCTTGCGATAACATTGGTAGTCAAAGTCAAAAGCCTGTTTTTTCATTCAAAGCCAGATATTCTTTTGAAAAAAATTTGTACAATGTTGAATAAAGATGACCATAAGGCTGAATAAACAAGTTATTGAAACAAAATACTAAATTGGCTCAATAAAACTTTTCAAAGAAAATGAGTTCAAAAAAAAAAGAAAAAAAAATTTAATCTTTGGGTCGTGCTGCTTCTTATGATTGCGCAATAACGGTACCTTAAAAAAATCATTTGCGAAAATTCCTCAATACAAAAAGTATAGAGCTTTAGAATGCTTTTTGTTTCATCTCAATACGACCACTTTTCACAGATATACAGCTCTTCGAAAAACACTAAAAAAAAAAGTGATTTTTTTTGTTCCCTTAGGGCCAGTTGTACAAATATTTGATCCGTGGTTCAGGAATTTTAACTCACAATTTCGGCTGATTAACTGTGGTTCAACGATGGTTCAGGCATGTAATTGGCTTTTAGTGCATATTAGAACTTTGAACCATCGTTGAACCTCAGTTAACCCGCCGAAATCGGCCAATTAAAATTAAAAGAGGTTTTTCTTTGAAAAATTCAGTTTATTTATTTTTTTTTTGAAAATTTAAAGTTGAAAAATTGACTTGTGTCATTGAGTGAAAAGCAGACCACAATACACGATATAAGTTTGTTAAGTTATTTAGGTAGATAAATTTGCGGGTGACTAATTTATCTCTTCGACTTACCACTTGAAATCATCTACGCCACGCCACTGATATGTACAACCATTTCTAAGAAAGTCTTAAATTAAAATTTGTTTTACTTACAATTTTTGGAGATATTTCATTTAGCATAATTAACTTGATTTTTCTTTTGAAAATCTAAACTTTTTTAAAAAAATCTCCAAATAATCTCCTTGAATTGAATAACTAATTAAATACCAGTATGCAAAATGGACTTCAAACAGATGTGTTTTGTGAGTAGGTACCTAATTGAAGCATTTGATATGGTTAGTTACTCATATTAACACTTCAATTTGATAATTTAAAATAGATTTTTTTTTAAATTTTTTTAATCTACTGCTGCGTTCGGACTTGAGCAAATGTGGAAGAAAAGCGAAGTAAATCCACAATTTCGGAAGTAGATTTATATTAGAGATTTAAAATTAAAAAATGTTTCTTTAAAAAAAATTTAAAGAAAATATTTTTTAAACAAAAGATAATAAATTAAATAATTATTTCCTACCAGCAAAAATTCAGGCTAAGGTTTTTACTTAAATAATAGAATTATTTAAGTTTAATTGCTTGTTTTGTTTTTTTTTTTTAATAAATTTGCAATCGAAAATTTTTTACTGTTTTATAAAATTTATTAATTCAAAAAGTGGATCATTCCATACATTTTGCTTCAAATTGTATGCAAATTTATGAAATGACGCTTAAAAAAAAAAACTCATTAGCTTCACACATTGACACAATAATAGATACCATATAGGCAAATTAATAGAGAAAAAGATGAAAAACAAAGAAGAAAAATTCGTCAAAAAATAGAAGTATGTAGATCTTGCAAAAGCGAAGTAGGGAAGTAAATTTTATTTTTTCCTCGAAGCCGAAGTAAATCTACCTTCATTGAAGTAAAGTACGAACACCGGGACCAATTATAGCCTCTAAGTAACTTAATTTCAGTCAAAAAGTTACTCTTGTCTCAAAAGTCCGAGATTGGAAGGGGCGTGTGATATATTTCTGTGTACTTTTAAACATTTTTAAAATAACAAACACAACAAGAAAATGCGGGATAGATTTTAGACCCAGTTGCTTCAATTTATATTCAAAATTATCTTAAATAATTTTTTATTTGTAATAATTATTTACTTCTAAGTAATTTTTAATTTTATTACATATTCTCTCCAACTGGTTTAATTGTCAATTCATGCACTTGGACGTGCGGTGGAGTTGATATTGCATAAATGACTCCACTTGAAATATCTTCTGATCTGAGAATGCAATTTCCGAAATGACTTTTGATTTCATCTTTAACGATTTCCGTATCAACAAGTCCTGGACTGATGCTCTAAGAAAAAAAAACAACAACAAAAATCATTACTTTACTTATTCGAATAATGTTTAAACTCACAGTTATCTTAATCTTTTTCCCGAGCCCCTTAAATTCCTGTCGGTAGACCTCGGTTATTGCACTAACTGCATACTTTGTTGCCGGATAAATATTCAAATCAACATGATCTGGCATCACCGGTATCGAATGGCCCAAAATACTATTCACTATCAAAATATGTCCATCGAAATTGCGCTCTTTCATACTTTTGAAGGCATGTTGTGTACAATGAACGACACCCACAACATTTGTATCGATCACTTGACGAACTTTGGAAATATCCATTGTGCAGAGCTTTCCAGGATTTGCCATGCCAGCATTGTTCACCAAAATATCAACTCCGCCCAGTGTCTTGACAATCCATTCGAATGCCGAATTAACAGAACTCTCTTTGGAGACGTCACACTTGAAGGCATGAATACGACTCTGCTGTTCCTTGGTCAATCCTTTTTTCAATTCTTCCACTCGTTCGACTCTTCGCGCCAATCCAACTACAATCAGACCAGCTCGTGCCAAATCTTTGACAATAGCTGCACCTATTCCTGAACTTGCACCAGTGACTACTGCGACTCGATTATGCCAACGTTCCATTTTAACTTATTAATTGACGACTGATGTTCCTCAGTTTTATAAACTTGAAGATTGTAGCACACATAACTAAAGGCATAGGTAATTATATAGCCCAAGATAGTGCATAGAGCTTTAAATTGATGTACCCTGTGCCTATCTAATATACGTGACTTGCAATTTGTAATAATAATGCACTCGTTATATGCAATGCCGATTTTCAAATGGAAACATGTTCAATTAGTGAAGCTGTTTATGTAATATTTACTACTCTGGGCGGCACCCGGCTGGCCCCTTTCAGTTCTCAGCCACAACAAACGATTCATGATAGAAATATAAATAAAGAATTATACATATGTAAATATTAAGTACCTACCTTGTTAGTAGAGAGAATAATTACATAATAATTCTGGTCGCGATTATTATTTTAAGCACGTTAGTTATATTTAGGGACAGTTTTTCAGTGGCGAGTTAAACCAGAGTTAATTAACTCTGAATATAGTTGTATTCACAGTTTTCTCAAGACCCAGTTTTTACTAGAGAATTCGATCTATAAAAATAAAACATCAAAAGAATTTGTTCATTAAATAAAGAGCTAACTTACCAAGTTTTGATAAATAAACTCGGGTTTAACTTTAATTTCGCACTGAAAAACTGGGCCTTAATGTCATTACTGTTATATGAAGGCATTATTCGAGAGTAAAGCTTTTAACATTTAATTAAATGTTCTACTGTAATGGCTTTCCATTTAATTGTAATTTTTATTTCGATTCATAGGAAAGTTTAATTTTCGACCGATGAAAAATGAACATGTCGAGCCCTTTCCGCCAAATTATCGTAAACGATAAAAATAAAAGTATCGTAAGCGACATTTTGGTTTTTTGTTTGCTTAGAAACGTAACCGATTAGGCCAATTTTAAGCATTGAACATTATTAACAATGGCACACAATTTTAAACAGCCTGATGTTAAGGTATTATACTACTTAACAATTTTCTAACTTTAAAACTCTTTACTAAAATATTCTTAGTTTTAAACATTTTCTAACTAGTATATTATACTAAACCTATTTTTCTAGCTAAACACGTCTAAAACAGTGACAGTTCAACCCATTTTTGCAATTATAGCTGCCAAAGTGACACTTAGATTTAGTATGATATTAATAGGGCTGTGTCAATCGTGATTGATTCGGTCTTTGTGACCCGTTCATTAAAATGAAAGATTGGTTGCAATCACAGTTAACCGAAACAATCAATCCCAACATCAATAATTTCAGTTTTTGAATAAATGACCGAAGACGCACGTATGTATGTGTAGTTCATTCCACTCATTCTCAATCACATTGACACTTGTCAAAATAATCGTTTTCCAGTGGTCCCAGAGCGTCGGCCATGATAGCAGGTTATATACACCCCCTAAATCGATTGGCGTACTCCGTTTTTCGAACCAACGTACAAAAATTTTTGCACATTTGATACCTGCCAAGATAATCGTGTTCGCCTTGTAAAATAATTTGATTGAGAATGACTAGAACGACCCAAACGTACCTATATCGTTCATTTGAACGAATGGAATTGGGATCCATTGGTGGAAGCTACGGATCACAATCACAAGGACCGAATCAATCTGATTGACATAGTGAACGATTTAATCTTTGACCATAATGATTGAAATAATGATTAATTGATGAATCTTTGAAGCAATCAATAATTGATTGATTCGACCTTTGAAAATGAACGTTTGGCACAGCTCTAGATACTAAAAAGATAAAATAGGCATTTGGCAATTTTCACTTTAGTAAAATGTTAAAAAGATAATACGATGCTAGCTTGTTTAAAATTTGGAAAAGCCTGTTTTTAACGTAGCATCATACTTAAAATGCTTTTACGTCATACTAAATTGTCTAAAATTTTGTGCCAATACTGTTACTGACAGATGTCAAAAGGTCCGATTGCTTTCGATGCACAGAAAAAATGAAATAATTTTAAATTTATGTGACAGTATGAAAATGTCCGTAAACATCGCCAAAATTTTTCCACTTCACCATCCACCATTCGCTTAGGAGTAATTTGTTTGCGAGTCGAATTTCAGGTAAGTTCAGTACTTTAAAAATATAATCGGCTTGTGTCTTAAGTGTGCTAGTATAAAGCTTAGGCAGACCTGTGTCGAAATGAATAGCATAATTTGTAGTTCTTTTTTATTTATTTATTTTTTTTTTCTTTTAATTTTTTTATTTTAATTGGCAGCTTGAACAATTTGTTGATGAAATCTCTCTGCAGTTTTTCAATTTCATCAAATTCTTTGATACCCCATACATAACTGTGCTCCGTAACACAAAGTTGATTTAACAACGGAAAATGTATTCGTTAGACAAAATTTTTTTCCAAGTTGAGTTTATTAACGACTTTGATAGAGAAACCAGTGATAGCTCTGTGCTGAGTAGCCCTGATTATTTGTTGAAAAAATCATTATTTTCGTTTTATCTTAGTTCCCACTTTTCACAGAAAAAGGTAGCCGATTAATCATAAGCTTCAGATTTTCTGAGGTTTCAGCCGACACCACCAAGTCATTAGTAGAACACTGCCGTGTTAACTTAAAATGACGTATCTACATTTTTTTTTTATGATTATAGGAGCTTACTTTGTCGTTTTAGTTATAAAACTATTTTAAATAAATAGAGGATGTGTTTCGATTGTTTTACTGCTCAAAAAGAGAGATACGGCTTTAGTTATTAATAAAAACGATCCCAAATATTTCAAATTTTGCATTAACTCAAAAAATCGACAAATTTCAGATACGTCATTTTCTCTTAACACGGCAGAACAGTTATAATGATGCTTGCAAATAACAATGCACTTAGTGTGAAGTTGTAGCACCACCATTGAAATTTTTATTTTCTGAAAATTTTGATATCTACTATGATTTCAATTTTTGAAAAGATTTTGTATGAATCATTTAATTTAAATCGGTTACACACATAATGAGATAGTCCAAAATAAAGAAAATGGTTCTATGAGAGGTACTTTTAATAAATAAATTTTGTTTTGGCAGATCCAAAATTGTAGGAGTCCTTTTCGAGAAAATTTATATTTTCTGTAACGGTTTTTTAACATTTATATGGAAGGTACCGTTTAATTTTAATTTTAAGAAAAATGATTGTTCAAAATATTTTAGATAACGTTAAAAAACCGCTTGTTACCAAGTTTCATTAAAATCAACCAAGTCGTTTTCGAAATATATGGTTTACAAAAAAAAATTTGAAACTTTTTTTTTTAATCCAAAAAAAAAAATTTGAAAATTTTGGTGTACAATACCATTAGAATTTTTCAGAAGATTCTCTATAAAAAAAATAATCAAAAACAATCTATTCTTTTTCGAGAAAAACGAAAATAAAAAAAAAATGGTTCTATGGGAGATACGATTTTAAACCACTTTTTGGAAATTTAATTTTCACAAAATGGTAAAATTTATTGATTTTTTTTTTAAAGAAAAATCTGTTCGAGCCAGTTTTGAGAAAAATAACATGGCAGGTACCGTTATTTTTGGTCGTAAAAGGAAAATGTAAAAAAATTGTCGGGGGGAATGTTCCAAAAACACTTTATACCAAGTTTAATTAAAATCGGCCCATGGGCTTAGGCTGTAGGCGGGTCCACAGACAGAGAGACGGACGGAATTGCGGGACCCACTTTTTTTGTCTTCCATATCATCGTAATGTCAAGTTTGATCAAAATCTCGAGTTCAATTTTTTAACGAATCCAAAACTTTCCATATAATACCTATGTATATATCGCAAGTAAAAATTACGGTACAAGGCAGCACAAGTTGAAAATTGAAAATAGTGGTGCTAACTTCACGCACAAAAATTCTTACTTTATGTTACTTGCGTTCTAAAATTCAATTTAAATTATAGTCTACTAGTAGACCCTGGCGAACGTTTTATCGCCCTACCACATAGAAAATATGCCTGTTTTAATATAGGTACTACAAATTTACATAACTTCAAATGCAAAAAGTTCAAAATTTATTTATGTATGTACTTTATAGAGGTGTTGCAGCAGGCAGGCTTTGTCATGCTTTATTTCCAACAGAAGTTATTTAAAAATAATCCTTATAATCTATTTATTAATGTGGTTATAAGAAGAAAGAGAAGATTGTGGAATGTGGAGAAATCGTCTTAATTAATCTTTGCCTGTTTTAAGTAACAGTAAAGTAAATAATACAAAATAAGCATTAGCAGAGTCACTGTGGCGTATACGTACTTTTTTATCAGCATAATATTAGTTACTTAGTTAGATTTAAAAGTATGTAGAACACAGCTTTAAAATTAATTTTATAAACAGTGGTGTTCCAGTATAACGAATGCCGATATAACGAATGATCGATATTACGAACACTTTTTTCAAGTCCATTAGGTATTCTATATAACGAACAAATAACGAATTTCAGAAAATAAAAAAAAATAAAAAATTACAAACAACAAATTTGAAAGAAACTCTTGACTGTAAATGTGTTACTATCTATTTATATGTATGTTTATGATAATTTTGAAAGATACATACACAATTTTCCATTACTCAAGTGCTTTTTTTTTTTTTTTAAGTTTAAAATTTTCGTTCGCTATGCACAAACGTTAAAATAACGTAACGGATTTTTCGTCGCATTTTTTGTTGCAGCTAACAAAATTTAAAAAGCGCTTTGGAATTCGATTTCTGAAAGAGTCTGGTGAAAAGCTTTCACCGAGAGCAGACCTTGTCAAACCGTTTAAGAAGAAATAAGCTGAAATAATAAAAGAAAATAAACTCAGCTATAATGCAATTTTCAATGCGGATGAAACTGGGTTGTATTGAAAAATGCTATCAGACACTACATACGTTCACGTTGGCGAAACGAGTGCTCCTGGTAGAAAAATTTCTGAGGAACGCCTTACTTTTCTCGCGTACTTAAATGCTACAGGTTTAAAGAAAATTTAATGAAAATGGTAGCTCAGAAACTGAAGTTCAAAGAGTGAGTCATTACGAAGCTGTCGGAAATTTTGACAAATGCATCCAATATGCAGAACAAAATAGCATTAAAAACTCTTAAGTCTTAGTTCTAAAAAAATTACGGGCAGAGGCATTCAATCATAACATTAAACGCCCAAAAAACAAATACATATTGACGTGTTTTTTTTTCCTAAATATGAGCACAAATATCTGTATGTACTATTTATGTACATAATTTGAACAAAATTAATAACTCTTTTCCTCATACAATGTATGCGTATATGTAAATGAAGTTAACTATGTTTTTTTTGTTCTTTTAAGTGAAATATGAAACAAAATAATGAAAAATACAGTTGTACTTTCTATTTATCTAAAGATTTGTATGAAAAAAACGTATTCGATATAACAAATTTTCGATATAACGAATTGACTCTGGACATTATATCATTCGTTATACTGGACAACAACTGTAATTGGTATGAGATATATTTTGAATAGCAAAACCCTCTAACGTCAAAATATGTAAGTCTTTATTTCTTTATGTGAATGTGAATTAAGTAAAAGTTTGTTGTTTTAAAAAAACTAAAATTGATTCAGAATTTTATTCCAAACATTTTATTACCTTCGGCACAAATATTTTTTTGTCATTTGATCATTGTGGGGTCATATGAAATTTAATGAGTTGGTTTTAAGCCGCGTATTCACTATGCCAATCAACATTGTTTAGTAATGTTGTCAATTAACATGATCAACATCATTACCTGTGCCATAGTCTCAATCAGTGTGTACGTGTTGAATTCAAACTTAAGATAGTTAAGAGTTAAGATACATATTTCTATACGAAAATTGCAATCAGCCAGCCATAATTTTGTTTTGTTTGAAAATAATTTTTTATTAGAGCTATCAGAATGTTTATTGTTTATTCAATTTTTTGCATTTGAATCGGATTACGTTCGGGTCAACAAAAGTTGATAAATAATACTGTTGATCAACACGTCCACATTTATTAGAATTTATTGATCAACGATGTTAATTTACACAAATCGAAAAATTTTATATGTAAAATAAAATTATCTCTCTCAAGTTATTCAAGCAGAAAAATTAGTTTTAAATATTTTGAGCAGTTTTTTTAATTCACTGTAAAAAGAAAATCGCTAATTGATTTTTTTTTTGATAAACCCTTTCTGTACATTATTATTTTGGTCGCTTGATACCAAGTTTATTAAAAAGAAATCGACTAATTAGTGGGAACTCAAAATATTGAGTTTCGAAAACAAAAGAAAAATTGAAACTCTGTCCATCACTTCAATAAATAAATAAAAGATGAAAGCTGTAAGAATTAAAAAAACAGTCATCAAATGAGTTTTTGCCCTCTAGAGGGTGAAGGGAATTTGGAGCTTCTTCGGGATTAGGGTACTAAATTATCCCCGAATTGTGCCCAAATCAGCTCCTAATTTCTGCATCATTAGATTTTTGAATTTCCGTTGTGGTGGACCCAGCTTGAAGGACGTACACATACGTTTTGAAAAATAATAATATAATTGTTGTCATATACAGATCTGCAAATGGAAAAAAAGTAAATAAGCAAAACTTTCGGTTTAATATTGTGTTCTTCTTTTTTTAATCCTTTTTCTTTATTTTTTTTTTCGAATAAATCAACATTTCCATTCCGAGTTCATTGGCTTATTTTGGCACATATTATTATTTATCTTACGCATTTCTATAAAGTTTAAGAAGAGAAGGGTAATATATCAATTTTGGAATATTAAATTAATTAAAATGAAAAACTTACTTTTTCCCCATTGGGATTTCATATTGTTGTATTTCTTTTGTGGATACTTTCTGCACATATCATCCATTTTACAGCAAACTGGTTTTGGAGTCTGAGAACATCCGGATTGGCAATTATTTTGTTGATTTTGAGATGGAATATAAATAACTTCAACTGATGGTGATTGAGGTTTAAACAAGCTAGAGAAGGTACTTTGAACTGTGTCAATGGAAATGAGAGCTATATATAGAAAAAAAAGTAAATTTTAACCAAAACATTTAAACAATAATTTTTCTTTTTAATTCTTACTTATTGCAAAAATTAACAAAACCACAGCAAACAATTTCATTTTAAATATTTTTTTTTTTTGCTCGGCTTGTTAACACTTATTAATTTTTCAATGGCAAGCAATGGCAGTTTGACAATGTGACTCTATCTAATCGATAGAAAAAACTGACTTTATATACCATTAAAAATCGGATGAAATTATTTACTTAGCTAAATCGAAAATGTTGTGTCTCTAAGCGCGATTTTGTGTTGTTTATTTATTAAAGCTGATGCAGATATGTTTACTTAATTGCTTAAGAATATGTATGTGTGTTAAATCGCATAAGATAAGAATTTTTGACTTTACTAAATGATCGAACATTTTTTACAGTAATACCCAGTTAACTGTTATTCTAAAGATAAAAGTCTTAGGTGAATCTTTTTGGATGCATTATTTGGTGCTTTTTGTAACAAAAATATATTCTTTTATAAATCAAATTTTTTTGGAAATAAATGACCGTTTAAATTTAAATGAAGGAAAACACAAATCCATACAAGAATTATTTTTGTTTTAGTGGACTGTACTAAATGAAATTCAATTTAAAAATTTTAGTGACCTTTAGTGCAATGCGTTTCGCCCAGGCACGACAGTTAGGGTCTTAGAAAGGTACTACAGCATCTAACTGATGAGCCCAACTGTAGTACTTGGGTGAAACGGATTGGACTAAACGTCACTAAAATCTTTAAATTGAGTTTAAATTTAAGGTTTTAATGTAATTATGTATTATAAAGGGCCAGTTATATCGGGTTTTTCAATAAGAGCGCTACAAAAGTTATTTTTTAAATAAAACAAAAACGGTTTTGGATATCAATGAAATTCTTTATTCCTGTGAAAGTACGTTCGATGCTATTATGTATGGAACTCGATTTCTTTTGCATGGCCACCACGGACACGCTTGCAGAAGGCCAGACGCTGAACCCAATTTTCGACGGTTTTCAAGCATAAATCGGCCGATACTGCTGTAATTTCACGTTCGATATTCGTACGAAGTTCATCAATGGTCGCTGGCTTGTTGGCATAGACCATAGCCCCACAGGAAATAGTCTAACGGCGTCAAATCGCACGACCGAAGCGGCCAAGCGACTGGACCATTTCGTGAGATAACATACGTTCTCCAAACTTGGTTTCCAAATAAATTGATTGTGACATTCGCTGTGTGGCTTGTGGCGTCGTCCTGTTGGAACCACATGTCCTCTATTTTTGAGAAAGTTGACCTGCTAAGTTGACGTCAACTTAGCAGGTCAACTTTCTCAAAACTATAGATAAACGGTCCGGGAGTTGATGTATATTGAGAACTACTTAATTGCTAATTAGTTACGCAAACAAAAATAATCGCTGTTTTGGTTTGCGAGAAAATGAGTGTCCTTATATTATGACGCCATCCCTATTTGTTCGAAAATGAAAAAAGGGATTCAAATTTTTGTGCGTAACTAATTAGCAGCAATTAAGTAGCAACTAATTACCATATAATTTTTAATCTGCAACAGAAAAAGTGACCTGCTAAGTTGAAGCACATCTATAACTGGCGCCTCATAAAAGCGATTACTTGTTTCAATTCGGGTTCTTGTTCTTTGAAATAATGCAGTAGAACCTTAAAGATGCTTACAGTTAGGATAATTTAAAAGTCATTTCAACAAAATTGAACTGATAACATGAACTGATCTGGAAACAACACTTTTCTAGACTGCTAAACGGCGAAGATGGCCAAAATTCCGCTGTAAGACAAAACACTCCATTCAACCTGGATGATGATGGTCAAAACTTCCGTCCACCCGACCCAAATGAAGTGCGGTTAGCGATAGCCAAGCTTAAAACGTACAAGGCTGCTGGTGCGGATGGCCTGCCAGCCGAGCTATTCAAAGCAGGGGGAGATGACTTGGTAGGGAGTATACACCAGCTTATCTCCAAAATTTGGTCGGAGGAAAGTATGCCCGATGAATGGAACCTCGGTATAGTGTGCCCCATCCACAAGAAAGAAAATCTTGTCATCTGTACTGTGTGATCGCTTAAAACCGTTTGTAAACGATCTGATCGGCCCCTATCAGTGTGGTTTTAGGCCCGGCAAATCAACCGTCGATCAAATGTTCACACTCCGACAGATTTTGGAAAAAAACCAGGAGTTTCAAATCGATACACACCACCTCTTTATCGATTTTAAAGTCGCATATGATAGCGTAGACAGAGACGAGCTATTCAGAGCCATGGCGCATCTCGGCATCCCTGCCAAACTCGTCCGCTTATGCAGGATGACGATGGAGAAATCTCGCTGCTCCGTCAAAGTCGGCAAGAACACCACCGAACCCTTTGATGTCGAGAAAGGTTTAAGACAAGGCGACGCGTTATCATGTAACCTCTTTAACATCGTACTTGAAGCAATTGTACGCAACTCGCAAGTCAACAACAGTGGTACAATTTTTCAAAAGTCCGTTCAACTACTTGCTTATGCAGATGATATTGACATCATTGGAAGAACGAAGCGAGCTGTCACTGGTGCGTTTGCAAGTATTGAATCGGAGGCGGCGAAAATGGGTTTGGCTGTTAATGAGGAAAAGACGAAGTATATGCTATCATCGAGAAAGGATGGATAGATACAACTTCGAAGTCGTCAAGGACTTTGTCTACCTGGGCTCCACTATAAAATCGCAAAATGACATCAGCGCAGCGATCAAACGAAGAATTACTCTTGCCAATCGCTGTTTCTTCGGGCTAAGAAGGCATTTGAGTAATAAAGCCCTCTCTCAGAGAACCAAGGAGACCTTATATAAGACCCTAATCATCCCGGTCCTGCTATATGGGGCAGAGGCATGGACCCTGTCAAAAACGGATGAGAATCTGCTTGGGTGCTTTGAAAGGAAGATTCTTCGGGTGATTTTCGGTCCAGTATGTATCGATGGAGTATGGAGGAGAAGATTTAATAACGAGCTTTACGGGCTTTACAGCGACGTCGACCTGGTCAAGAAGCTGAAAATTCAACGGCTGAGATGGCTGGGACACGTGGAGCGTATGGACACCAACGCACCAGGCCGACGAGTCTTCGAATCTACCCCTGACGGTCTGCGCAGCAGAGGAAGACCCCACCTTAGGTGGCGCACACAAGTGGAGAACGACCTCAACCAACTTGGAGTGCCAACTGGAGGCAGCTAGCTAGGGACCGAGCTGGCTGGAGGGGCTTGTTGGTTGAGGCCGTAGTCCATCCTGGGCTGTGAGCGCCATCTAAAGTAAAGTAAATCGCACTATTGCTATTTTTATAAACACTGCTCTAATGAAATAGCCAGCAGTATTTCCAAAACTCCTTATACCTTCTATTATTCTTTTCCCTATATCTACTTATAACACTTTTAACAAAGCACATGAATCATCAATGGATTAATATTAACCCTTCCTTCAGACTTACCTGACTGCAAAATTAAAAGGATTCCTCCTTTAGCAAGACCACATAAATTTACGATATTATTCTCGAGCATATTAATACTGAAAAACTTCAAAATGTTTTGTCCCTTATCATTGGTATCAATTTTTTTTGAAAGTCTTCCTTAATGCGCACTACACCTGTGGTAATAATTGTAAATTGTTAATTTAATCAAACCTTTTCGACACACTTTTTAACAAAAAACAAGAAAATAAATATAAATGAATCGTAGCTTTGTAGTAGCCGTGGCGTGATGGTTAGTGCGATGGACTGTCATGCCGGAGGTCTAAGGTTCGATCCCCAGCCTCGCCATCTATTTATTTAAAAGAAAAACGGCTACTGCCTCTTGCGAGGAATTGACAAATCCTCCAAGAGTATCTCCTGTCACAGAAAAGTGCCGCTCGTTAGCCGTTCGGATTCGGCAATAAACTGTAGGTCCCCTCCATTCCTGCAGACACGCACACAGGAATGGTTGAGAGTTGTAAGTCACTAGGCCCTAGTTCTTCATGAGCTGTTGTGCCATCAAATTTATTTTTATTTTTTTAATCGTAGCTTTAAGGGATATATTGTTAGAAGTTGTTTTAGAGGCTGAAAAATTTCCAGTAAACCTTTGCTCTTTATGTCTTGTGAAAGATAGAATCCCACCAAAAACATTTCATGTAAAAAAAGGTCGCCAAGACTCACATGCACATAACGCTTTCGCTGTGAAAAAGTTATGAGATCTCATGAAGAGTCAAGCCCATAACTCTACAAGGCCTAACTCTACAAGACCTAACTCTACCAACCCTACATCGTGGTCAAAAAGTATGGCTTGGCCGTTTCGCAGCCGAAACACAGACACTTCCATAGATTTTTAGTAAAATTAAGTCTGTCATGCAAAATTTTTATGAAACGGCCAAGCCATGGCAGGGGGCACTACCGTGCCCCTAGATATTTATACTATGTATTTTAAAAGACAATTGTTTTTGTTTGCCAATGAAATTAAACGATTAAAAGCAACTCTTTTGGTTTAATTCTGTAGGTTACATATATTTCCATTATATTTATTTTTCCATACTGCAAGGCCAGCGGGATCCAACACTCTTATTTTGGCATTCAGATTCATTCATTTTTTTAATTCCTAAAAAAAATATCAAAAAAAGTAAATTACCCATTCTGGCTTATTGTGAGATCAACTAAAAAATAAAAACTTACCGTTTCCCATTTTTTCTTTCATCATTTGGAATGCACCATCTGATAATTTAGCGCATGTATTGCGAAATTTACAGCAAACTGGAGGACGTCCAGATTGGCAATTTTCTGTCTGCTGTTCCTGTTCCTGTTGCTTTACAAATACGACTGTTTGTTCGTTGTTCGAGGACTTCATGGGAAAGTAGGGCGTACTTTGAACTGTGTTAATGGAAATGAGGGCTATTGGAAAATATATATTTTAGTAAACATTTAAATATATATATATTTTTTTAATTCTTACTAATTACAAAAATGAAAAAAGCAATAAATAATTTCATTTTGGATATTTTTTTTTTTTTTGCTACGGCTTATTAACAGTAATTAGGAACTTTTCAATGGCAAGCAATGTGTTGCGTTTTGGCACTGTGACTATCATTAAAAAAAGGCAGACTTTATATACCATCGAAATTCGGATGCAATTATTTACTTTCCTTAAAATAAAAGCAAACAATATATCTTTTAACCCAGATAGTTGCGCTAACCTAAACTTAAAATTTTTTTATCTAAATGCGTGATTTTTTTTTATTATTTGTTTATTAAATCTGATGCAGTTTGTTTACTCATTTGCTTAGGAAAATAAAGAAAGTTATAAATCGTAAGACTTTGACTTTATTAAATTTTAAAATTTTTGAAAGACAGAATACTCAGTTAATTGTAGGTAAACCTAATTAAGATAAAAGTGCTTGTGTTAACTTGTATATTAGTAATCTATCTAGGGTAAAGATTTAAAAGAAAAAATTTTCATTGGTAAAAGAAATTTTAAATTGAATGGAAAACTCTTTATAGAAACCTTCGTTAAAAACAGGAAATAAAAAAAAAACGAAAAAAGTGAATTTCAAAGATCTAATGTTATTTTTTGTTATAAGAAAATTGACAATTCAAGAGGATGAGGGGCCAAAAAGAAATAATCGTTATAAAGTGTTTTGAAAAGAGATCTTCTAGGAAATAAATTCAAGTTTTCAACGGCTCTTAAGTCTTCTTTGTCGTCATTCATTGCTGTGGTATTGGTAACCAAAGTCTTTTTTCATTCGACGAACTGTAGAATAACGTTAGTAAAATAAAGCTTAATAAACAAGTTATCCAACCAATTATTTAACTGACTCAAAATTGTTAAAGCGAACTAAAAGCACAGGATCATCATATAAAAGGTTCAAAGTTTTTGCAAAGGTACGAAAATATTATGTACCACCGCCAAGGTTACTTAATCCTCATGAAAGGTCAGTTAGTATGTAATTGGCCGGCCATAGATTTTTTTTTAAATTAATTTTTTAAGTTTTATCTCGTCAACTGACCGGTCTTTGAGAAAGTTCGAAAGAATTACCCTATTTCTACTAGAGTAACACGCTATTGATAAACTTAAGAATTCAAATATCTATCCCTTAAGGAAATACATACATCCAAAAATGCTTTACACGGAATTATCAATGATATTTCTCCTTCCTCGATGTTTAGATGAACGATATGAACTAAGATAACTTCATCGATTTTTTAAAACAGATGAAACCAATACTGCCTATAAAGTTAAAACAAAACGATATAAATTTCTCCCTCTTCCCTTTTTTTTTTCCTCCCCAAGGAAAAAACGGAACAAAAACCTACAATTGGAGTAACCTCTAGGATGAACCTTGCCTAAGTCTACACTTCCATCAGGGATTACAATTCATTGCACTTTCAAAAAATAATCCTATAATCTTTAATGAAATTTAATCTTTGGATTTTCTCCCTCAATAGTTGGTAAAGAAGAAAAAAAAATATCATCAGCTTGTCGTTATAAAATTCTAAACTCCAATATTCCATCATATCATCTTCCCTTAACCAAAAGAAAGAAAAAAGTTATTAATCTTTACTCAAAAAACTTATACTTAGAAGTGGATTTCTTCTTGATAATTCAGAACCAAACACCCGCGTATTGTACACAGCTGATCATCACACCAACCAAGGACTTATTATTATAGGTCCTTACTGCTACCCTATATTGTGGATGGGGATGGTGGTGGTGGTATTGGTGGCGGTGGCACTCAAAAGTCTCCATCAAAACTTTTTTGATTGCAATCAGCAGGCCTAAGTAAGCGTAAAATCGAAAATCGATTATCCTTTTGGAATGGAGTCAATCAGCACAGACGACCGACCGACGACGACGACGACTATGGCAGCAGCATATCTTGTCTGTCATAAGATAGATTCTATTTTTTAAAGTTTTTTTTTTTTTTCTGTGATGATTTTTGACCTAAGATACTTTTAACTTTTAATCGTAAATCACCACGAACGTACCAAAGCATTCATTTATATTGCTTCAAACTTTTTTTCCATGATATTTGCGGCAGTTTATTTTTTAAATTTCCGTTTCCTTTGTGCTTATGGTGTTAGAATGAGTATTTTTGAAAATTTGTGGAAAAGAAATTTATAGCGGTTTAATAGGATTTTGATTTGTGGGGTAGCGCCTATTCCAACAATAATCATAATCATAATCATATTTTCCTTCGAGAATTAAATTCCAGTCAATAAAGTATATCATAAAAGTAGCAAGAAAGCAGCTAAATTTTGAGAGAAAATTATACAAATTTGTTTGTCACTAAAGCTGGATGGTGCATTAGCGCTTTTCATGCGAATTGACAAAAAAAAAAATTCAAATTATCATGATTGAAATAGATATGTATGTATCTTGACAACACCTAACGCACTGTTACTTCTATGAAAAAAAAAAAAATAAATAGGTGCTATGATCTTTTTGGTAGGAAAGGATGATCGGAAACTCGTGGAAAAACATGAAATTAGTGTGAAATGTATCAATTTAAAGAAAATATTGATATTTTCAAACAAAATTATTTTATTTTTTTTTTTTTAATCTAAAATATTTTTTTTTTTTTTTTTTTTAATAAATTTTTGATTTTCAATCATATCTAAAGTTCCCAGAATCTTCTTTACAAAATATTAAAATACACTTATTGGTCACATTGAAGCTCTTTAACCGTCACATTTAACATCCAAAATTTATTTATTTAAAATTTTGATATGCAATTTTATTTGTTCTTAATAATATCGGTTAAACAGATAGTCCAAAATTAAAAAAGTTAATTTTTTTTGTTAGGCCCAATGAACACGTGAGTTCTTTTAACGCGCGGTATGCCGTTGCGTGTTTGTATGTGGTGCATAACTAGATTAAAAATCTTCCGATTAGCATATAGAATTTTTTTTTTTTTAATTCGCACTGAACCATAGGTAAACACACTATACTGGGCCGAAAATTGGAAATTTTATGGGTTAAGTTGAAAAATCGTGAGGAAACGAAATTGCATACTTTTCGGAGTATATATAGTGGCCATATTTGAAATTTTCATTTTGCATGGCAAAGTGAAAATGTTGATCAATCGGTTATTTTTTTCCCCGAAGAAAATTGGATACCTATCCAAAAAATAGCGTTAAGCTATATCACAATCACAACACAATCACGTTTGCCAGCTGGCTGAGCAGTATAACCGGCCGCCTCCACAGGCCATGAACGATGTCAGGATTATGAACATGTCTACAAAAAATCCAATGGAGGCACAAAAATCCATGTCATGAACATGTCGACGAAATCTAATTTTTGAACAAGACATGAGCTCTGTTCAAAGCTTGGCCATGAGATTTGACGTTCCATGTGTGTGAGAGAGGTAAGAAGTAGTACTGAAGGGAATTTTTGTGTGATTTTCTTGCTCTGACTTATTAGTGGAATTTATCGACATAACTAACGACATGACATAAAATGCCCAGTGCGAAAAAACAAGCTGATTGTTGATTGAATTGTGGTTTGGATTTTGGGCACCTGTATGTCCTGTGAGTCGGCGTGCAATGGAAAGGGAAATTAATAAATTTATTCAATTTTAGGTGGAACCAAGCTCGCTGGGTCAGTTAGTTCTACATAAATAAATTGATCAAAATTATAAGCACCTACACTACATCATATTTGTTTGTAATTTTGCGGGTGCTTCTGGTTCTGAGTAGTTCAAATAATATTCCATTTTTAAATTTTGAAAAAAAAAAAATTTCTTTTAATCAAAAAAATAAAATCAAAGTCAAAATTAGTTTTTGTAGTATCTAGGACATTTTTATTTTTTTTTTAAATAAATATGGTCGTTTTTATAAATATTGTTTAACCTTAGACAGCCATCCAAGTTTTAAGAAAACCTTTCTTATTGTTGCTGAAGTGATCTAACTTTTTATCTTACTTTAGACAACGTTATCGATTATTTAAACCTTGACAAAAATGTAATATTTTTTTAAAAATTAAATAAAGCATATCCCCGATTTTTTTCGCAATATTTTAGACACTGTTTAAATTAAACAGTTAAAAATAAAAATCAAATAAATACAACCACAAATTTTCCCACGTCGTCGTTCAGTAAATAATGTCTATTTTGACTAAATTTTTTGATGTAATTATTATTATTGCCATCAAAACATTTTCTTAACCACAAGAGTTAGTTCGTGCAATTCAGTAAGGCATAGTTTCGATATGCCTGCCAAAATTAATTTTCATTCAAAAACTGAAGAAAACGTTTAAATATTGGAACTAAATTATCACTTTTTGAAGCAAATTCTTATAAAAGTGGGTGAGCTTTCTAATTATTTTTTTTTTATTACTTGAGATTGAGATCATGCAACCTTGAATTGTTATTTTATGGTTTGCGCGTTTGAGATTTCAAACTAAACAAACTCTTAAAATTTTATATGTATTTAATTGACTTAAAAATTTGTTTATCTCAATTGTTTCTTGTTTGCGGTAGGTGGGTATCAAGTATGTATACAAAAAATATTTATGGGTGGCAACTAATGGAATTATAAAAAAAAAAAAATCGAACTTGAGATTTTGATAAAACTTGACAATACGATGATAGTGAAGACAAAGAAATTGGTCTAAACAATAAGCATACTTTATTATCGATTTTTTTTTAAACTGAGTACCTTACCTACCTGGAGTTTTTGGACATTCAACAGGTTTTAAATTTTTTTTTTAAAGGACCAAAAATAAATAAAAAAATATTTGATAAAATGATTTTCTTAATACCAAGTAGAAAACTAACAACTTTCAATAAGTTTTTTAATAATTTGTAAAGAGTATGAGACAAGTTAATAATAACCTTAAAAATTTAATGCTACGATGACAAGAACAATAAAAAAAAATTATTTTAGAAAGTTACCCAGTAACATGCCTGTGCAAAACTAACCGGATTTCAAGAAGATTGCGAGTCTCGATGTTAAAGTAACGGTTTTTTTGAGTCTTTTGACTCAAGCCGTAGATTAAAACGTTTTTACAAGTTGAGAGCTGTGTAAGTTGAAATTATAATAGTGCATAAAATGGCTAAAACTATAACACGTTATAGCAACGCGATTCGATACGAAATAATAGAAAAGTTCCAAGCCCGTATAAAACAAAAAGCAATCACTGAAATCTTAAAAATTCCAACGTCAACGGTTTGCGACATCATTTAAAAATTTAAAATTGGAAAATCAGTAGAAGCAGATCATTTTGGTGGACGCCCTCGCAAAACAACAATTAAAACTGATAGGCGCATAAAGAATTTCGTGCTTAAAGACCCTTTTGCGACTTCAAAGAGAATTTGTGATGAACTTAATCTACCCATAGGGCCAAGTACGGTCAGGAAGCGTTTAAGAGATTTCGGTCTTTTTACATTTCGACCAGCTAAAAAACCTCTTCTTACTGTTAAACATCGTAAAAAAAGGTACTCCGTAAAAGGTATTTGGGAAAGACTTAAAATTCCTAATCAAAACATTTAACCCAGGGTTGAATTTGCAAAAAATCATCTTAACCGGTCTTTAAGCAAATGGAGGAGTGTGCTTTTTAGTGATGAAAGCAAATTCAACTTATTTTACTCCGATGGTGCAAGGACAGTGAGGCGCTCAAAAGGTACGCGATTAAAGCCTGCAAATGTACTCCCTACAGTAAAGCACGGTGGAGCCTCGGTGATGGTTTGGGGCTGTTATTCAGAAGCAGGCTGCAGTCCTATACACCAAATCCCAGGAATTATGGACCGTTTCCAATGTAGGGACATTTTGGAGTCAGTAATGCTTCCATACGCAGAGGAAGAAATGCCTCTGCGTTGGGTTTTTCAGCAGGATAATGACCCCAAACATTCTTCAAAGCTGCTAAAAGAGTGATTTGCAACTAAAAATATTCGTGTCTTAGAATGGCCATCTCAATCACCCGATTTAAACCCAATAGAAAACTTGTGGGCCATTTTAGAACTTTAGAAAGGCGGGTGGGAAAAAAAAGCACACGTCAGCAACTTCTCTTGTTGCAGCTTTGAAAAATGAATGGGAGAATATTCCTGCTTCTGTTTTCGAGAACTTAATCCAGTCAATGCCTCGTCAATGCCGAGCTGTGATAAAAAAACAGGGGTTACTGGACAAAGTATTAAATAAATAATAAAAGTTAATTGCAAAAAATAAAATCCGGTTAGTTTGTCACATTAAAATTTTGAATTAACTTTAATTTTTTGAATTTTTTATTGTTTTTTATGTTTTAAAGTTCCATGCTTTTTGTTTCAAATAATAAAATTGTTCAATAAAAATGGGAAAAAATTGCAAACATTTGGTTTTTTCATTTTTATATCACAAACCAACAATCAATGCAGTTTACCAAAAAAATCCGGAATGTTTTTCACACCACTGTATATATAGTCGTTTATATTATTTAAAAGTTGTGCAAGGTCATTAATTTAGGTTGGGTAAAATTATGGCTAAAATAAATACAGCTTGTTTATAAAATTATTATGAGCTCATTCCCAATATGGTATTCGCTTTTAACAAATTCTTTAAGTTTTTATGATTATATTGATTTAGGTTTTAATATAGATATTTTAGCATTTGTAGATACCTACATATATAATTAAATTTTGGCAAATTTCAAAAATAAAACAAAATAATTCGCATGGAAACGTAAACAGTCAGCATTAAGTAAACTCATAAATAAAACTTATCACAAGAAAAGACAGACCGAAAATAAGTTTGATTTAGGTAAAAATAAAAGTGTCTAGACACATTTCAAGTTTTAAATAAGTTGAGCATGGTGACAAATAAATAAATACTTAAATATTTATTTATATTGTAAATACCTAAATATTAATTTATTTGTTTATATCAGTAAACCAGTTAAAGAAGGAATTTTTCTTTACTTTAGTTCTTTGGTCGAAAATAAAGGAGGTAACTACAGACAGGACAATATTTATAGTCTGATTTCATAAGCTTTGTTATATGTTAAACACAAAATATCGCAATTCCTACAGCCCAATCAAACCACAAGAAAAAAACAAAAAATCCTCAAAAATGAAGAACACGAACCGTGGATCAGTGATTCACTAAGGCCTATAGACATAAGTTCAACCAAGTTAATTTTGGACATAAATTGAGTTAACTCAGTTTTAACATTAATCTCTCACTGAAAAACTGGATAAAAGAGCCAGTTGTACAAATCAGTGTTCAAATATTTTTGATCCATGGCTCCGCAATATTAACTCACCAATTTTGCGCATTAAGGTACACCGATTGCGGTTCAAGGATCGATTGGTGAAGTAGTAGAATTGACAACTATATCACATTTGTATTTTACACTTCAAATTTGACACTTGAAAACTTGACACTTGGCACTTGAAAGTCGAAACTCAACACATGAAACTTATTCATCATTGATGAATCATTTAAATGATTCATATGTGAGGTATCGTTTTCCAGTTCGTTCGAAATAATTTAATGAATACTAAAAACATAGACTTTTTTTTAAACCTTTCCAACCATTTCATTTACCGTAATTTTCAAAATGATTTTCTTGAAATTAAACAGAAACCTTAAAGCGTATAAAGTAATGACAGCACCAGAACGTCCCGCGATCTCTGGAGATTGGCTGCGAGTTTCTAAAACAGTAAAAACGACAAAAATGTTGTGTCTATCATTTATTTCCAAACAACTTTTCAGGCTCTTTTTCATTTCTAAGAATGGAAAAAATGCAAAAAAAAAAATAGAAAAAAAATTTCAGGAATTCTGGAAATATTGCCAGAATACATAGTTCGGAGTTAGGAAAAAATATCAGACATTATGACATTTCGAAATTTTTTCCCGTTTTATCAAAAAAAAAAAAAAAAAAAAAAACAAATCCGGCGTTAATTCCGGGAGATCATACACTTGTCAAAACAATTAAGGGAACAAAAACAAAAATCAAATCACTTTTTTTTTTAGTGTTTTTTGAAGAGCTGTATCTCTGTGAAAAGTGGTCGTATTGAGATGAAAATATTGGTGGTCTATAGTATTTAAAAATGTTTTACCAAGTTAAGTTCTGCAGTCAATATTTGGAAAGTAGTTAGAGATTTACAAAAAGTCTTCAAAAAGTCGTTTTTTTACCTTTTTCTGAATCTAACAGTAAGGAGCCAAAAAATAATTCTAAAAAATTTAAAAAAAAAATCTTGTAGAAAATTAACTCCAGTTTTTAAACTGTCCCAAAATGTTCCGTGTCTTCATTCCTTTCGAAGATATTGTTAGCCAAATTCAAAAGACTGTTTTTTCATTCAAAGCCAGATATTCTTCTGAAAAAAAAATTGTAAAATAACGGAAAAAAACGACATTAAAGCTCAATAAATAAGTTTTTTTTTTCGAAACAAAAAATTAAATTGACTAAAAAAAAAAATTTCAAAGAAAATGACAATGTTCAAAAAACAAAAACTTTAAATTAAAATTTTTGGTTGGACTGATTTTGTTATAATTTTGCAGTCTGGTGCTTCTGTTTAATTTAAGCTATATTGTATTTAAAAGTTTTGAAAAAAAGTTTTTTTAAACAGAAAAAAATCAAACATTAGATTTCTTAATACTTTTGCCTTTTTAAAATTTTCCTTTAAAAAATATATATTCAAGGGATGTAGAACGACCATAGCTGCTATTGAGGTTTAAAGCTGTTAAATGTTGCGTATGTCGTAAGTGAATGTATGTACATATATAAATATGTATGTGCAATTACGACGATTTGGTTCACTGAACTTAAACTGCATTTCGGTTTTAAATGCCAGTATTTCTGATAATTAGGGCAAAATCAGTATTTCTAAGGTTCAAAAGATATAAGAAATCATTTGAAACAAAAGTTTTAGTTTTAAAAGAACAGAAGAGGTATACATGATCCAATCAGGAAGAAAATAAAACTTTTTAGAACATAGAACTGGATTCAAATATTCCAAAAGATAAATATACCTATACCCAATTGCTGATATATACTTTCAAAAAAGTTTAGAAATGAAGAAATGAAAACTTTTCCTCTTCATTTGGGAAAGTACCTATTTAAACATCAAACAAAATCGTTTTTTTTTTTTTTTGTAACGCTTTAATTTTCTCATAATCGTCAATAGCTATGTGCAAAAACTCAAATAGAAAAAAAAAAAGACGAATTCATACAGAAAACTTCCCTCTTCATCTTCTGCTCGAGTGGGCTTCCAAGTTCCAAACGTCTGTAAATAATATCAAGGAAAAAAACAAGCGAAATAAAAAGTAGAGGCAACAAGAAAAAAAACAGATATTTTTCCTTAGTCTGCATACCAAACAGGAGGAACTGCAAACACTACCCCCACACCCCCCTCCACCATCACATCACACATGTTTGTTTGACAACTTTATCTGCCGCCATAAAGAGACCTATCCATCATCCATATCCATACATATAATACTGCGAGGATTGGATAATAACGTCCTTTGATTTTTCTCTCCACTTGACTCGGCGCACTCAAATGTGAGCAAAATGTTACGTGTCTGGAATCCGGGGATATCCTGATTGAGTATTTGCCCATGGATTAAGCTATCCCTCCTTCGCTGCCGGCTCCGCGCTGCGCTGCCTTGAACTCCCATACGGAGATCCCTATTCCACTTATGTATATTTGCCAATCAATACGTCGACAAAATGGAATGGGAGACGACTGAGAACTGAGTATGGAAAATAGTCATAGTCTGCAAAAAGGATACACTCAGTTGCACCCATCTCCTTCCAGCAATCCCGATCCTGATTCAAACCCCTATATAGGATGGAGAAGAAAATGTGCTTGTCATTTACCGCTTTTCCGCTTCCCTAATTTTTCAGCTACACCTACTGTCACTTTTGCACAGGTGTTAGAGGGGAATGTGTTGTACAAGGATTTAGATTATGTTGTCTGCACTAATTGGTTTCGCGTTGTTACAGAATACAGATGTTTTGGACTTGCCACGAGGCACTTCCGACTGTTTCATCGATATTACATGTAGAACTTAATGCCAATGGGGTTTAGAATCAGTTATTGATGGAAAGTGCAAAATTATAAGACTATTTCCATTGACAAGTTTATTGGATTCTTCAAAAAGATACATGTGTTAAAGAGTAAATAAATTTCCATAAAATGACAGCTTGGTAAAGAACCATCATCAGGGCCTAGTGACTTATAAATTTCAACCTTTCCCGCGTGATGCGTGGAATGGAGGATGGAAAGTATTTAAAATTTTCTACCGAATCCGATCGGAGGTAACATAAGAAAAAGTTATTTTTGTAAAATTTAGGGATGCAATACCAAAATCGGTTTAGTCATTAAGGAAATATAAAAGAAAATATAAAGCAATTTTCTCAAAAAAACATCAATCCACAGGAACATCAATCTTACTAGCTGTAGACTGTCCCCAGAGACAATAACGATTTTCCATAATGCATAAAATACTGATCAAATTTTATAATTGGAATTGGTAGGTGAGTCGTTGGTATAAATATATAAATAAATTTGATGGCACATCAGCACAACAATGACAACCGGAACTGAACAATCCGAGAAGTAAAGCAGCCAATAGAATAAGATTTATATAAACACAATTACAATAATTTAATGTAAAACTAACAAAAACTCACAATGTAAAAAGTTAGGCCCCTATTTTGTGCCAACATATATAAAAAAAAAATCACTGTATACTTTAAGATAACTATAGCACTAAGCCAATTGTAAATATTAACTGTTCAATAAAATAATCTTGAATCTTGAATGGCACATTAGCTCATTAAGAACTACCTAGGGCCTAGTGACTTATACAAATCTCAAACATTCCTGAGGCAGTAGCCGTTTTTGTTTAAATCATTATTAGTTGGACGAGGCTGGAGATTGAACCTAGACCTCCGGAATGACAGTTCATTGCACTACCCATTATGGCACGGCTACTACGTTCCTAAGTACATAGTTATATACAAAAATTGGCGCGGCTGTAAGTTTTGAAAAACCCATTTTCGCCAATACCTCGACAACGGCGCATGCATAGCACACAAAATTTCTAAGCACTTTTTTTTATAGGAAAATGAATTATCTTTCTTTATTTCAGAGAATAACATTATTTTTATAGGTATTTTACTTTTAGAGCTAAGGCTCCTTAAAGCATGCTTTAATCTATACATGTTTTTTTGATAATATCAACCGTTAAGGTGATAGTGGATAGCTTCAGATTTTATGTCGAAAATATTGGTTTTTGACAATATGTCGAAAATATTGGTTTTTGACAATATGTCGAAAATATTGGTTTTTGACAATATTTTCGACATACCGCTGAGTAATTTCTAAAGCAAGCAAGATTTTGGGAATGGGATTTTTAGCCGATATTTCGCATGTCTGACTAAATCTTCTCTTTGATTTTTTCCGCATTGTATATTCGAAAAAATTGCCATTTTTTAAGCAACAATGTCTTTTAAATGGTCGTTTAGTATGGGAAAAAGTCTCTAAAGTGACTTATAAATAATTTTTCAAAAACTTCGCAATGTAAGGCCCATATCGCCCACTAGGTAACTCTAAGTTGCTCGCATCAGCAAATTTTGTTGCTTTCATTAGTTTATATGGGAGAGCGCCCACTAGGCAACTTTTAGTTGCTCGGAGTTGCTAGCGGAACTTTTTTTTATATGCATATTTTTGACAATTAGCAAAAACTATTTTAAAAAATATCTTTTCAAATAAATAAATACATAAAAACAAAATAAAAGAAGGGACTTCTGGCTTTGCAAAAATTATGACTACATGGCTACATTGTAAGTGTTGCCGTCGTTTTCTAATATTTTATACTTGCGATATAGGTACTATACTTAGGGCAAGTTTTGAATTCGTAAAAAAAATCGAGCTCGAGATAACAATCAAACTTGACATTACGGTGATAGAGAACACGAAAAAAGTAGGTCCGGCAATTCCATCTGCCTGTCTGTACCTCGGCCTACAGCCTAAACCACTCAAGCGATTTTCTTTTTGATGATTCTATAGAGGGAAAATCGAGATTTTTTTAGCTCAAAAAATAACGGTACTTGCCAAAGAACCGTTTTAAAAAAAAGTTATTTATCTCAAAAACGGCTCTAATGGTGATTTTAAATTTTGTATGTCTATTAGTGGTGGTAAAGTCTACATTTTTATGAAAAAAAAATTACCAAAAGCCGTTTTTAACAGTACCTGATATAGAACCGTATTTTTTATTTGTTTTCAATTTGCTCGTTAACTTAACCGATTTCGAGGCCCTATCAAATAAAAATATTAGTGCATACATATATTTTCAAAAAAATATTTTTTGGATTTTGAAAAAAAGTTCAAATTTTTTTTTTTTTTGAAAAATCATTTTTTTGAAAACAGTTTGATGAAATTTTTGTTTAAGTTGTACATTACCATATTCTTAAAAATGGCATACCAAATTTTTTTTTCTAAAAAAATTCAAGAAATTTTATATACAGTAGACGCTCGTTAACTTGAACACATACGAAACCAGGGGTGTTCAAGGTATAGGGTTGTTCAAGTTACTGCACCAAGATAAAAAATTGTATTTTATTGTTTTTAAATAATTTATTACTACCTAAATAATAATATTTAAAATAATCTAGTGTTGCTTTACTTTGAAACTCTGTGATTTTCTGTGCATTTCAGTACAATTTTTTTCTTAAATGAATTTTGACACAACTTTGGACTGAAATTCACACAAATGCACAGAAAATCACAGAGTTTCAAAGGAAAGGAACGAACCTAATAATTTGAGATGATACATTTTTAAGACGACCTAGGAAAAAAATATTATTTTGTACTGCTAAGCTTTGTGCAGCACGTTTCTTAAAGAAGATTCTCGGAAATTCTGGAGAACTGCAATTTGTGTATACGTAAATGTTTTTTTTTGAATTTGAAAATTGCATATTTTCCCTTCCAAATGCATTTGATTTGAGTAAGATGTACCTAACCCTGAGTTTTATTTTCAACTATTGCAACTTTTTGTTTTGTTTCTTTAAACCCTTTTTCACATTTTCTTAAAATCTTATCCTACATACGCACCTGTTCAAATGAATATTACTTTCGGTTCCGAATAAAACCTTATAAATAAAATCAAAAGAAATTGCCTGGGATTCCCCTTTTAAAAATCGTTTCCACTTTTTAACAATATAATACCCTTTAAATATTCCAATATTAAACTTTGTTCAAGTTACAGAGTCTGCAAATATTTTATATGTTCAACTTATAGAGTATTTAATGCAAAAATTCAAGGTATCGAGTCTTAAAAATTGTTTGTTCAAGTTATAGAATGCGTAAAGGGTAAAATTATTTGTTCAAGTTATTGGAATGTTCAAGGTATCGTTAACGAGAGTCCACTGTATACAAAATTATTTTTTTTTTAGAAAACCGCTCCAACGATTTTTAAATTTTTTTCTGCATATATTAAATTTTTTTCAAGAATTGAGATAGCGTTCTTTTTTCTGAGATTAAAACATTTTAAGTAATTGTTTTATTAATTTAAGGAACGTGTTTCTTGCTTTTTTTCCTTATACCTACCTATTGAAATTTCCATTTTTCAATTTATTAAATGGATATAGATACATATATAATTATTAGTTATATGTTTTATATTACACCCAATTTTTAAAATTTCGAAAAAACTTTTACTACAAGAGCAAGTTCGTGCGACCCAGTCGTGCATTTTATTTTTTTTCTATTTAAAATCGATTTTTTTGAAAATTGCCCCTCTCGCTTAAATGGGCTATTTTTTTTTTTTATTCACATATTATGCAAATCACCTGGTATTAGCCGTGGCATGATGATAAAGTGCAATGAACTGTCTTGCCGGAGGTCTAGATTCGATCCCCAGCCTCGTCCAAATAATAATAATAAAGTAAATTACTAAATATATGCCCAATGTCAATTTATAATATTTAGTACCTACCCATACCTATATCGAAATACAAAAACTATACAAAAAAGACTCATATACATACAAGCATACGTATGAAGAAAATTATACAAATTAGGACAAGGTTATTAAAATTAAATTACGCAAGAGGCGCAGCTAAACCTTACGTCGTATTGCCACTTAATAAGAACACTTATAAAACGTTTGAAGGCTCAGTCGCGTCATCGTAGGTATATCATTTGATACCTTTACTTATACTTATCTAATAACTTCAGCCAAAAGAAAGTTCTTCTATATATAAAGAGAGGCTGAGTGCATATAGGGTGTGGCAAAAAGTTTTCACCGTAAATCTAAAACCCAAAGCAAGGTTTTCCCTCTCAACTGCAGGGCAGAGGGGTACTAAAAACATACTTTTCATAAAATATCTATTTTCGCGTACCTTTGCACATGAATCTCTCGTCAAACGAGTTTTTTTCGCTAAAGAAAACTTTATGCCTCTCACACTTAACTCATTGCATACTCCAAAAGAGTCACCCACTACTTAAACATACACAGGTAGGTATATGTAGAAGTACTTATTTCAAGGAAGCGCCCAGGAATAGATCTTTCATTCATTTGAGTTTACCATTTTTAGCTCACTGCATCCTACCCTTCAAACTTTAGCATTCAATTCAACGATGACGAAAGGTAGATACGAGGACAAGATGAACTTTTTCCATCCAACGAGTAACTAGCTCGGTTTGAGGTTTTTTTTTATAGCTTGAAATTAGTTCCAAGTAGCAACATAATCTTCTCAACGATGAAAATGGATACGAACGCCAGCTTGAAGCTTCGTGTGGGTTTTATTGCCTTTTTTGGGAGAAAAGAACCATTGCTCCACAGGTCTTTCATGTACGAATACGTCTTAAACTGAACGTCACCGTCGTCGTTGTCGTGCTTCCACTGAGCTGAAGTAATAATAATTAGTTCTTGGGAATGAGCAGTTTTTTTTTCACGGGGAAGCCCTTTTTGAAGTCAAAGAGCTGTACCTAGTGGGTGCCGCTGACTTATAAAATGGATCCCACCCATCACTCTTTGCGAATGTTACATTCTATAAGTCAACTTTGGTGCAAAAGAATGGCAGGGTAAATGCACCAAGGTAAATGCCACCGCGTCGCATTGCATGTTGCAATTCAGAATATAAAGCATCGCTTCAATTATTTCTTCTTCAGAGCTTAAGCTTTTGTCGTGAACATTTTCCAAACTAGTATAAGAGACAACGAGGAGCAATTTTTTTTCCCGTGTGGTGGCTGTAACATAAATTATATGTACTGGAAAAAGACTGCGAGTAAGTTAATAACCTGCCTTACAATTTGTTTTAAACGAGCGTTAAAATTAAAATTTTACTCCCCCGCGTAAGTCATTTGGTTTGTCAAAGTGCTTGAGCTTAGTGTTGCGTGTTGCCATTGCCAATTTTCGCAGGAAGTCTTACACGTTTTGATATAATGTATAGGAACATATATAGAGAACTCATTTTTCTTTGTGATAGAATGTGGTCTTCTTTGCAATTTACTTTTTTTAACATTAAGGGAATTATGGTTTCTTCTGTAAAAAAAAAAAAAAACTAATTTCAAATAATTCTTCTTCGAACATATAACAGTGGGTGGGGTGTTCGTACCGAGACTAAAGTACACGGATATTGAGACAACAGGAATAAATTGGACTTGAAACGCGAAAAATTTAGGCTGGGTTGGGCTAAATAGTTTTTAATTCGCTATTATTTTAAAGTCATTTTTTAGAAAATTTGAAATATAAACAAAAAAATTTGTTTGGAATCTACCTGTCCAAGATGACTTGAAATAAAAATGCTCCGTACTAAATTTAAAACAAATCGGTCCACACATTTAGTCTCTAGCTGAATTAAAAGTGGACGCAATGACCGACGACAGACGGTATGTTGAAAACCACTTTTCGGCCTTCTCCATCATCGTATTTTTTTTAGCCGGAACCATACTACTTGCCCTATGGGGCAAGCCAAAAATAATGTATTACTGACCAGGTACAGATGAAACTAGCTGACCTTTTATCTTTTGCTGCTTTCGGAGGATTAAAAGCTGTTTCATCTTTATTTAGGATTAAATAAATAAATTTGGTGGCGCAAACGGCTCATGAAAACCAGGGCCTAGCGACTTATACTACTCTCAACCATTTCTGTGCGCGTGTCTGCAGGAATGGAGGGGACCTACAGTTTATTGCCAAATCCGAACGGCTAAGGTCTAGATAGCACGTTTTTTTTTTTTTTTTTTTTTTTTTTACGTGTTAAGAAATGATCATGATCCAAATCCGTAGAAAATCACATGCTTATATAAATTAACAGAAACAACAATCAGAAACAGTGCATTTAGAACAACAATCAACATCTCAAATGCAATCAACACACCAGTACAATTTTAGGAAGAGAAAATAAAAACAAAGACAAGAAACAACTACCACCATCAGTTGACCCGTGACCACGACTAATGTAATTTCGTCGAAATGTCGGGTGAAAGCATTCAATTAATTTGAATTAACATCAAACGCGGTATAAGTCCGTTAAGAAAATAAACTGAAAATGCATGTATTATAATCGCGAATACCAAAGTTTAAAATCTAAAAAACTATGGTATAAAGTACCTAATTCTAAAGAACTTTTCGGCAAGAACAGTCATCATCATTGTGTATTGTACAGGTTACAAATAAAAAAGTCATAAATATACATATCTAGGTATAAAAAAAGTGTGCCTGTGCTTTAAGCTTAATAAATGTATTTTTTTTGGCCATTTTTGAAAAAAAAAAATATTCGTTTTTTTTTTATTTTCCAAAGAAAAACATGAAATACCTATTAATAACCAAATCTCTTTTAACTAAAATGCACGACTGGGTCCCACGAACTTGCTTTTGCATAGTAAAAGTTTCTTCGAATTTTAAAGTTTGATCGTAATATAAAATTTACAAATTGAATAATTATTTTTATTTCATTAATTGAAGAGTGTACACGAACGAGTTTGGTGTCAAACGAAAGATGACTGAGCGTGTTATGTGAGTGAAATATTTTCAAAATCGTCCATGGAAAAGTCAAGATATTTGAGCTTGAAGTTACCTATTGCAAAAGAAAGTTTTTAGCTTTTTTTCCAAATAGTTTAGGTATAAAGTGAGAAATAAATGACGTAGACAAACAAAACTTTCTCTTATACATTTTGAGATGTTAAGCTTTTATTTTATGAGAAGCAAATATGGTCCCCTTAAATTCTATATAATACGACCTAATAAGCTTTCCACTGTGCTAAAAAAAAAGTATATGTCATCAGTGAATTTTTCAATATATCGATGTGTCAAAAACTGCGTAAAAATATTTGCTTCTCATAAAATTAAAGCTTAACATCTAAAAAATTATAAAAGACAGCAAAATAATTTTAGTATTAAGGAATTAAATATTTTTCAATTCACTAATCACAAAATTGAAATCACCTTGCGAATTAAATATTTTTTAAGTCATTCGATTCATAAATCACAAAGAGCTTGTGAATTGAAACTCATTCAATTCAAAAATTCAAACTCATTCAATTCAAAAATTAAAATTAGCTTGCGAATTAATTTTTTTTTAATTCGGAAGTTGAAAAATAGCTTATGGCTTGTGTTTTGCTTAATTTATAAACTCGCAACCCTGCTCAAAACATATAAGCAGATCGATTTTCGTTATTGTTGGATTTACACGGCTGTCCAAACTTCTGTAAAAAAAAAATTGAAGTCAAAAAAAGAATGAAAAAGATTATTGCCATCTCAATATTTACGCGACGCAGTGCGAGTAGTTATGTAGATTACACAAAAATCTAAATATTTGACAATCATTATAGTTTTCAATGCAAATATTATTTACATTAAAACCAGTTGATTTTTATTTACTTTTAATTGCAGGTAAATAATTTTTATTATTTTTATAAAAAAGTTATATGCAAAAATTTTTATATGCTGATTACTCAAAATCTAGAAAATGTCGCTTTTAGCACCTTCATTTATAATTTTGTTCTCTTATACCAGATCAGATTCTAAAATATGTACATTGATACTGAATTAATTTAGAGCATGTACTTTATTTATTTCCACAAACTATCTGTAACTCCTCAAGAAATATTATTAAACAATATTAAGTTATATTAAATGATAGCAAACAAATATTTTTTTTTATCAGTTTGATGTTTATATTTAATTATCAAACAGAAAAGCTCAAATTTTACATAACACAAAAGAGTTAAATTCAATATAATGTTAGTATGTGTTGTACATAGATAATAAAATTGATATCTTCCAAATTGTGATAAAGGTACATATCTACATTTACAAACAAAAACTGAGATTAAAATGTTTTAATCTACTCCAAAAGTGCATTTTGTTAATATGTAGGTTAGGTTCCCAAGTGAATTTTATCTCTTAACCGATAAAATACAAAATTTTCCAACTTATGGTTATTTTTTGTTAATGTGATAATTTTTAAAACATTTCTCCAATTGGTTTGACAACGATTTCATGAATCTGTACATGAGGCGGCGTTGAAATAGCAAACATTACAGCTTGAGAAATGTCTTCGGCATTCAAGTAAATACCTATTTCATTGTACAATTCGTCGGGAATAATTTCTGTGCGAACAAGTCCAGGACTGATACTCTAGAAAAAAAAATTAATTAATTTTCTATAAGAGATGACAAAGAAAAATAATAATCTCATCTTACAGTTGTTTTAATTTTTGTTCCCAAATTTCGAAATTCGTTGCGAATTACTTCATTGATTGCTGTGACGGCAAATTTAGTAGGAGCATAGATATTGTAGCTCAGTCCAGGTCTTGTTTGGGGTACCTGATGTCCAGCAACACTATTTATATGCACAATATGACCATCGAAGTTTCTGGCTTTCATACTTTTGTATGCTGCTTGGGTGCAAGAAATAAGACCCCTAACGTTGGTATTGAGAACATCGTCCATTACTGCTGAATCAATTTCTACCAAATTTCCAGATCTAGTTATACCGGCGTTGTTAACGAGAATATCAGTGCCTCCGAGGGTTTTTTCGATCCATTCAAATGTTGCTATGACTTCGTCTTTATTTGATATATCACATTTTCTAACAAAAAAACGTTCCTGAATATCTGCCGGCAATTCTGAACGAATTTTATCTAAACGATCTTGCCGACGGGCAAGACCTACAACTCTTAAGCCTGCGGCTATTAAATCTTTGACAATAGCCTCACCAATTCCACTGCTTGCTCCAGTTACAACTGCAACTCGATTTTGCCAACGATCCATGATCAAAGATTGACAAAGACTGACTAAACAATTAATAATAATTGTTGATTCATTCCCAACTGACAAGAGTATTATTGTTTTGATGTAATGTATGCTAGCTATAAATTATTGTTTTAATTAAAAAAGCTTCATGCGAGCTATTGCTACGCATATCACTCAATAAGCCATACACTGATAGTTTTAAAGCTTTTACAATTGTGAGATACAGTCTGCGTCACTTGTTTGAGGCCACTTTTTTTCGGAATGTATAAGTCTAACTGTTGGAATTTTTTCTCCCAAACAAGATTACTACATGTGAGAAAGTAGGTACATATCCCCTCCCCCCCCCCCCCCCCCCCCCAAAAAAAAAAAAAAATAAACAATGGAAAGATTCAAGATTCAAGATTTTTTATTGAACATTTATATATACAATTTGATTAACTTAAAACTATAAAGATACAATGAATATAATACATTTGTTGGCACATAGGGGGCCTAACTTTATAAATTGACTTAAAATAAAAATAAAAATAGTATATATTTTACATGACATTCTTAAATTAAAAGTCGGTTGACTTGGATGTTCTCGGGGTGTTCCGTCCCGGTTGTCTGTGGTGATTTTGGGATAAACAATGGAAAGTTAATAAGAGGTCACTCATAAAATCTTATGAATAAGCAAAAAAAAAAAAAAAAAAAACGTATTAACTTCTACTTTACTTACTACAATTTATTCTGAGAGCAAAGCGCATTTTGTTTTACCGAGAGGAAAACAAAGAAACCCTTTGTATGTACATAATATGGTTTTGTTTTGCATAAAAATTAAAATTAAAATTAAAATTAAAATTAAAATTAAAATTAAAATTAAAATTAAAATTAAAATTAAAATTAAAATTAAAATTAAAATTAAAATTAAAATTAAAATTAAAATTAAAATTAAAATTAAAATTAAAATTAAAATTAAAATTAAAATTAAAATTAAAATTAAAATTAAAATTAAAATTAAAATTAAAATTAAAATTAAAATTAAAATTAAAATTAAAATTAAAATTAAAATTAAAATTAAAATTAAAATTAAAATTAAAGTTAAAATTAAAATTAAAATTAAAATTAAAATTAAAATTAAAATTAAAATTAAAATTAAAATTAAAATTAAAATTAAAATTAAAATTAAAATTAAAATTAAAATTAAAATAAAAATAAAAATAAAAATAAAAATAAAAATAAAAATAAAAATAAAAATAAAAATAAAAATAAAAATAAAAATAAAAATAAAAATAAAAATAAAAATAAAAATAAAAATAAAAATAAAAATAAAAATAAAAATAAAAATAAAAATAAAAATAAAAATAAAAATAAAAATAAAAATAAAAATAAAAATAAAAAAGTGTTTCAATTTTTCAGCATCTGACAATATTGAGGCTAATTGAAGAAGAGTCGTCAGCGTCGGGTTGAGTTTTCAACCATACCCAACCCACAGATCGGGTATTTTAAAAAAAATCATAGTTTTTCATCTAAAAAGACAATACACTACTCCAGCTTTATGATCTCCCGTGAAATCCATTCGCTGTTACTTATTGCCTTCTTGCTTATTTCCATGGTTAAGAATTTACTTCTTTTATATATTTCTACTATGCTGTATATTATAACTATTATTGAACTTATCAATCCCACCAATTAAAAACTGCAGGGGGCTCCAGTCTTTCGTGTATTTTTAGGGTGAGTTGGACAGAATTTCGAAAATGTTTAAGGGCAAAATGTTTGCCCCATTATAAAGTACAAGTCATGTTTTACAAAAAGCAAGAACGAGTCTAATAAATGCCCAATACATACAAATACCTTGCCTGTGGCGAAAACAAAATATATTGGACGAAACTTTTGAGGTTTTATCTAATTCAGTATAGGTACATTACCTACGTTACTGTGGTATATTTTCTAACTCCCAGGAAATATTTGAAATAAAATAAAATAACATAGAATAAAATCTTGCCATATAGAAATATACCAGTACTCGTATTCGTATGTATATAAAATAAATAAATCATTCCAATCCAAAATGACGAACATAAATTGGTCACAACTCACAAACCACAAAACGTAATAGACAAACAGATATTCCCTTTATCTGTCAAATTCAATTAATTATAATCCATCACGTTCACTCAAGCGTGTGGGTGTATTATACATATATGTATTTATATATGTATATTCAGTGTATGTATAATATTCCTGGAAGACCAACAGCAACAGCAAAAATGTCCAACAAACTGGTCTTCGTCGTTCCAAAACTATACATGGTTAACCCTTAAAAACAGACAAGAACAAAAAAATAAAAATAAAATTCATAAACCATTTCAGTCAGAGACGACCCAACCAGCCCGCCGCAGCCTTCAGCCTCAAACATCCTTGAAACCAAAAAGCTTCGTCAGCATCTGCATATGTGTCCTTAAGCAAATACCACCAGCTTAGAAGTAACTCTATCGCAGAGTGACTTCCTAAATTGCGCCACTCACAACAGAGGCAGTCCCGAGCCCGACGAGTCAAACAAGAAGAGTGATACCGTTGAAAATCCTTACCATAAGCCATTTGGATATGATTGGGAAAGGAAATGGAAAGGGGCTCTGTGTATAGTGGGCTGGCAGAGGAAAGTCTGTATAAGAGTTGTCCTGAAGTTCTTCTAAGAAAATGAATTGTAAAAGTTTGGCTTTAAGTCCCCAAACTCAAGTTGATGGGTTTTGTCGGTTCTGGAGTTTTTCAAAATGAATATGCATGAAAGAGGGGACATCGAATCCAAACCCAAGAATAATACTATAAGTGAATTTCTCATCATGGATTGCAATCGAGACAAATGAGAAATGTTGCTATTATTCAAAATGGCATAATGGAGTAGAGATGGTATCTATCCATCGTCGTTTAAATATGACAGAAGACAGACATTTAAAATGTCGAAAAGTACATAGCATACATATATTGTAACTTTAAACAAATAATAATGTAAATCTCTTTTGGTCTTTTATGAATTCTTAGAGAAAAGGCTTATTCTATCTCCCCCCGCCGCCCTGAGGCGGGCAGGACAATTTCTGAAAAATTCACTCCAAATGGAAAAAAAAATATTAAAAATTGACGAAAATACATACAATATGATGTGCTACAGGTTTTTTTTAAAAGCATTCCATTCTTTTATTTGTTTTCTAAATCAAGTTCTTTTAGGGCTATTTGCTGAAACGAAACTTAGGGGCTTATTGCGAATGAAATAGGAATCTAGTCGGATAGAATTAAAGTCTATTATCGTTATTTTAAAATTCTATTCGTTAATATTTTTCAATTTGACTGTTAATATTTGTACTGAATATTTTATATTTTTTTTTTTCTATTTGAAATAAATAAATTTTGATCGACTTTTGTCGAATAGACTTTTTCGAATAGACTCTCGCAATAAACCCCTTAAATATTTAAGTTCAACATAGAGCTTATGTGACAATTTACGCTGACGAAAAAGTAAAACACAAGCGTTTAAGTTGCACATGAATATTTAAGTTTCGTTTCAGCAAATGGGCCTAAATTAATAGTTCTTAAATTTCAAAGTCAAATTTTTTCAAGAAAAAAAATGTAAATTTTAATTTTTTTAAAATGTTAGGTAAAAGAGTTTCAGATGTAAAAATCTTTTTCAGTTTTCGAGAAATTAAAATATTATTGAATGTTTATGACGCAAAAAAAATACCATTCAGCATAAAATCCTGTTTTTCGGGTTTTTGAAATTTCTCAAAAATTAAAAAAAGATTTTACATCTGAGTTTCAGTAATTGAAAAAACAGTGGCACTTAAAAACACAAACTTTAAAAAAAAAAACAACTTTGAAAAAAAAATTTATATTTTTTTTTTTTTCAAAAAAAGTTCTGACTTTGAAATTTAATTTCTTAAAAAGTATTCATGTAAAGAACTTGATTTGAAAAGCAAATATAAAAATGGAATATTTACTTTAAAAAAAATAAATAATACATTTTTTTTCCATTCGAATTTTGAAGTCAATTTTTCAGAAACTGTCCAAATCCGTCTCAGAGGGAGGGATAGAGTCTTTTAACCATACAATTTTTTTTTTCTTAGAATGACCCCAGGAATCATCCTCTGAAATAGAAAGCATGAATGAATATTTTTGTAAATATTTTAAATATTTTAAACGAGTCGAAAGTACAAAATAAAAAGCTTTTTTGTATTAAAAAAAAAAATGTTTCAAAATGATTAAATGCAATATTGGCGCCAGATGGCAAAGTGGAGACAAAATCGATCCACCCATTGAGAAGATACATATACGTTTGTAACTCAAAATGAGGCAATTTTCTCAAAAAACATCCAACTTGTTTAGACTAGCTCAAATTACAGTGGACGCACGGGCGCACAGACAAACAGACTAGGCGCACCGACTCACGGACATACGCACACACAGACGCATAGGCTGACGGACGGTATGGCGAAACCAACTTTTTCTTATTCCATTATAGCCGCCGTGTCGTGTCAATTTAATTACAACCCCGAAACTTTTTTTACACGAAACAAAAACATACATATACCTGCCCTATAGAGCAAGCAAAAATAAGAGGCTTAGAATTTTCTAAAATCAGACACCGCACTTTTTTGTGTTCACCCTAATTTTTTTTTGTTTTTTTTTTGTTACCCCATTTCACCCTGATGATCCTCGACGTCCATTTTCTAAAAATTACTTATCCATTTTTTGTTTTGTATTAAATTAAACACGTGCGTCGTGCGTTGCTTTATTACCGTTTATTTTTCTAGTTAATATCTTATGTGTACATACATATATAATTTTCCCTCATGTAATTTATTTTTTGATTTTTTTTTATTTCTATCAAATCAATATTTTTAGAATTTTCACAAAATTAATAAAATATTTTTGACATTGTTCACACAGAAAATTTCAACAAAGAACTTCCTATCAATTCGTATCTTAAATTTGATTAAGAAAATTCTTTGTTAAGCCCGGACAAAAACCTTAGAGCGAGAAACCCTTTTTTGTATATAGTGTTTTACTGCATCATAAAATCGCAAGTTAATCATAAAAGAAAAAAATACACACTCAAAGGCACACCCTTCCATCAAAGTAAGGAAAAAATTCAAATTGTGCCATATTCGCAAACAAAGAAAATGACATTTATTATGGATACATGATGCAGACTGGCGGTCGGGGTCCCCGAATTAAAATACTCTTCGAAACAGCTTTCAATATTATAAACCAAAAAATTCGACTCTTGACAAAAGACTTCATAATCATGTCCTGGCGACCAACGACGACGACGATTCATTGAACAAAACCCAGGAATTTCCTGGAGTCATAACAAAAGTGATTTTTGTCCTGCTCAAGTATAAAGGGTACCATGGCCCATGGACTTGCGTCTTGGAGAAAGTCTATTCCAATATCTCAATAAGTCCCCGACCACCCCCCCTCCCGACCGAATCCCGCCCCCGAAAGAGGTTTTCTTTTTTATTATGCGGGTGCTTTCAATAACCGAAAACGCTGAACAATGACGAGATTAAATTCCTCAGGCATTGTGCCAGGACCCCACGTTGGTTTTTCTATGAAGCTTATTGCAGATGGAGTAAGTTGGTTAGTAGTAAAATGGTTTTTTTTTTGTGTAGTTCGCTCTTTTGTTAGATTTTAGGTCATCGCTGACAGAGAAAAATTGAAAGCCCGTTGCCATTGATGAAAAAAAAAAAACGCTTTAATGGTGGAATAAGCGGACGCCAGGTGGTTAGCCCATCCATAATCCATGCGGAAGTGTAGAGGTAATGCGTTCGTCAACATGTAGCTTTTAGCCTGATGGCAATGACCATGGTGATGTGTAGGAAGCCACAAAAAGGCAAGTTTTCACAGTCCTAAAACATACCGAACCAGCTCAGGATCTATTGAAAGGTATTTTTCGAAAGTTTGCAAACTTTAAAATGTGTTTCGAAAGAATGCTGTATGTGTAGGTACTATTGAAAAGGAAAAGTTTTTGTGTTGCCTTTATTTTTTGAGGGATGAAAGAGAGAGATATTTGAGGAATAAAAGTTTTGTTAAGGACTTCCGGCAGTGCAATGGTATGGTGTAGTTAGTCTCAGCATAATGTGTGCATGTGTGCGGTGCGGTTTTAAACGAGCAACTTTTTCCATATGTGGATGGTGATGGTAAGGTTGGACGAGGAGGTAGGTACTATATTAAAGAAATAGAAGCAACAAACATTTAAAGGATGTTAACCAAACTTTCAGTGATGCGTAATCGAGTTTATTTAACACTAACCACATTTTATCAGACTTGAAAGAATGTATTAAATAAAATTATTTAAAATAAAAAGTTAAAAATTTCCAATATTGTTTTGAAAATAGAAAAAAAAAAAAAATACCAAACTATAGTTCTTCCGAAACTTGGTATTAGAAAGACAGTCTCTTGCAAGCATTGTATAAAATAAATTTATAATGTTCTTCCAGGTCAGAAATATAACAACCAAAAAAAGTTTTTCATCTTGGAACTCAATTAATTTTTAAAATGCCTAGTATAGTCAGATAGGCAACCGTAAAATTAACCGAAAACTTAAAGTTAAACATTAAAAAAATGTGATGATCGGAAAAGTTTATTTTCAGATTTTCATCGTCAGATCATAGCAACTTCTAGTTGAATGTTTTATTGAGTACGCATACTTACCACAGGAGCGCTTTTTATAAATTAGGTTTTATATTGTAGCGTTACACTTCAAACCCCATAACCAATACCTACATAAATTCAATATAAGTAAATGTTTACCGCCGCGCCGGCTGAATTAACATCTCAGCACCCCACATGGCCACGCCCACATCATCATCCGATATGCATAAAATCTATCCACCATCAGCAGTTCAGAACCCTACAATCAAACCTACATACGCACACCACACACCGATATCACATCAGAGAACGAAATCAACAAGCTTGACGTCATTACTCGAAATAATAATTTCCACTTCGTCACTTTTAAAATTCACAGTGTGTCGTTACCGCGCAAATACAACAAGAGGACGTACGAAATGTCATCAATTTATAGCTCAGGGGATAAAAGAAAATCAATTTGTAGCTTATTAACTCGTAATTTTATTGTTTGCGGATAAGAAGAGCAGAGTATAAGTTTCCGGGTTACGAGTATTTTAGTTTGTAGTAACTGTGATAGCTTCATGTTCCTTTCATGTAGCATCAGTAAACCTAACCTTTTTGGTCCTAAAAATATTCTTTTGTCACTCCCCTATCGCTTAATTGAGTTGTATAATTTGAAAAATCCTTCATTCAATCACGTTTATTTGATACCATCAGTTTCATAAGGAAGTGATAATTCGAGCGATTTTTTTTAATGAAATTTAATAAATCGTTGAAAATCGTAATTTATCCCTACACTCTTGCAGTGAAGTTACTGCTATAAAGCTATGCGCAAACATAAGCGATGGCGGGGGCGATCGCGATAACATATGTCACTCATGTGAATCAATATAGGAAGGCTCAAACCTATGCAATATGTGAATTGCGATTACGTTCCACTGCTGCGTTCAACTAGGCAAATTTTTCTGAACGCAGCAAGTACCATTTTGATCGCAGTATCACACGATATTTGAATTGTTTTTGTGAAAATATTAAAGAAATTCAAAATGAACAATAATTTATAACAGTTAGAAGTAATAAAATTAAGGAAAATTTAAATTTTGTACAATTTTTGGTACAAAAGAATACAAATCTTAAAAAAGCATAAAATTTGGAATAAAATTTCCGTCTTAAATATGTAATTGTGCTCAGATTTTTCAGCTACTATTTAAAAAAAAAATTGTATGTTCTTTTGACAACTTGCCCGTCAGAAAATGTAGCTTAAAACAATAATCTTATTTATTAACAACACAGTTAGAAAAACAACATTGTAACACATAATTTTTAAAAATCTAAAATTTTGTCATTACATTTGCCGATAATTGTGATTAAAAATTTATCAATTTTCGGTTAAAAAAAAAAAACAACACAAACATATACAGCACCGGGCACTTTTTTATGACAAGCGAGATACTCTTGGAAGATTTGTCATTTCCTCGCCAGAGGCAGTAGCCCTGGAAAACATTTTTGTTTTTAGAGTGGGAAAAGGCTGATGGGAATCGAACGCAGACCTCTGACGCAAAGTGCCAGCCAACGTACCAACCATAACGCCATGAGCTACTTGAGTGTAGATATTATTTATTAAATTACTAGCTGGCCCAACCCGACTTCGCACGGGTATAGAAAATCGTAAGAAAATAGCAAAATAAATTGATAAATATGTATTACAGATTTTATGATAACTACTCAATGTCAAAATGTTAGGTGGCTCTTCCCTTGTTCCCACAACTCCCTTCATTTAAAAAAAAATATGCTATATATTCTAACTGGATGAAGGACGAAAGTCCAAACCAATTTAGTATTAAGTATGATAAGGATTTACTGGCACAGCAATTTCCTTTCCAGTTAAGAACCGAAAGAAAGTTGCTTTGTGTTATGACACTTTTTGTGTCTAAAATAGAATACATTCGAAGTTATTCTATTGAAGGGTAATTTTACCTTATCCGTTAGGTACCCCCTATTGCTCTACTCAAAAATATTTACAGTTCAACAAAGAAACAACACTACGTTGTTTTTACGTTAATTATCCATTTGATGTACCCATTAATATTATGGATGGTTACTTATGCATACTCATCCAAGTTTCGTTCATTTTTGCTTTCGTGAGCATATATTTTGGTTTGTTGATTAAAGAGAGTTCTATAATGACAGACTGAAGCGACTGTTGCCCAATTCAATACAATTTGACTTTGCTAGTACGCAAAATATTAGTATGAATCGTTCATAAATTCGGTAATCATGAATATTGAAAATGTAACTCTTACTGTCACGGTCGGACTCAGTTTTCTGTGCAATTTTCTTCATCAAAATTTGTTTTCAGCAAAATACAAATAATTTATCACATAACGTACCCTTTGAAAAAACTTAACGTACCTTCCGATTTTGTAGCAATTATTACTTATTAATGTAATTTCTACCATGAATGCCATTATGAAGGCCAAGCTTACTTTTGAGAAATATAAGCCCCAAACCACAAAATGACGAATTTGAAAATATCGTCAGTTCGGAAGGAAAACTACACAACCCAACAAATCTCATTTTTTCAATATAAGCTACAAAAAACTGAATGAATTAAGTCATTTAGTTCAAAATAATGTAGTAGAGTTTTGTCTTTTTCCAAATGATAGTTTTTCTTTTATTCACAACTCACAAAAATGCAATGTTAGCTCAAAAATTTCATTTGTGTTGTGTTGTGTCGTTTTTACGATATACATATTCGGACGATATATTCTGCCGTTTTTAATACAATTCACAGAGTAAATAGCAAAATTTGTAAGAATATCTAGCCCTTAAATGATCTCTTATCCGTCACCTACTCTGCTTTACCTTTTAAAGAAAATTGTTAAAATCAAGGAGACCATGTCTTGAAAAACTCAATGGAAGCACACAAATCCATGTCCTTGTCCCGACGTATCCATACGTCAGATTGAAGACTGGATTGTGGTTGTGAAGTTCGACATCGTTTATGACCAGTTTAGTAGACATGTAACCAAATTATTTACATATTTTTGTACATATGTATGTGTCATATATTTTGAGCAAACAAATTTAATTTTTTTTTTAGTTTTTTACAACAAAACTGAGAAATTTTGTATGCCCAACTGATGGCGTGGTTTAAAAAAAGTATATAAAAACACGCCCGTATGTAAATGCAATGTTGTGTCAAAATGTCAAAGCAATCGGTGAAGAACTTTCGGAGATTACTCATAAGGAACAAACGTACTTTTACATTTTTATTTATATAGATAGAAGATTTCATAATTACGTGAACATTTTTTCAAAACTTAATTGACATTATTTATTTTTATATCTTCTATAAAAATGAATCCCTTTTTGTGTTCGCTCGCTCATAACATGTTGGATTTGTATTGAACGAAATTAAAACACGATGGAACCGAAAGTCGGAGAATTCGAACGAAAATTAGAAAATTCGACCGATGAAGTCAGAAAATCGTGAAAACATCTTGAAATTTCAAACTTTCTGAATTAGTTTTTTGTTCTTACGAACATAAGTCGGCTGAACATCATCCAAATTTGATGGGAATTTTTTGTTAGATTTTTATTGAAGATACAGAACAGAATACGGACATAAAAATTGGAAAATTAGGCCGGAAAAGTCAACAAGTCTTTATATTAATAAATTGTATACTTTCTGATTTTTTTTTTGTTTTTTTTTTTTGTTTGAACAGTCTTTCTACAGGTATGGTATATTTCGCCAGAATTGTTTGGCAAATTAACATTTCGCGGTGGTACATTTCGCCGTTTTTCGTTTCGGATTTTTTTATTTGGCAATTTTCGTTTTGCAAATTACGTTTGGTTTTTTATATGATATGACAAACCATCATTTCGCAATTTTCATTTCGCCATTTTCACTTAATATTTTGTTTGATTGGCATTTATTGGTTTGGCAATTTTTTTTTTGGAATTTTGTTATTTGGCTTTTTCATTTTTGGCATTTTATTTTGTTTGCTATTTTTCATTCAGAAATAACAAAATATTTCGCTTTTTTTTGTTTTTAAATAGAATAGAGAATATAAAAAATATAATGCACCTACGAAAATAACTGCCCAATTGCTTAAAACCGTTATTTCCTTGGAGTAAAATGTGAAAATCCTCTTTCTATTATGTACTTACCTAAATACTTTATACGACGAAAGGGATGTCAAAAATACTAAACAAAAGATTTTATTTCATTTCATTTTTATTTCAAAATAAAATAAAAAAAAAGTTATGTACACTTCTCAAAAAAAAAAAACATAATTAATCTTGAAAATGGATGGTAATGATTGGTCAAACGATCAAAACAACTAAACGGCGGAATGATCTGTTAGCGAAATAGTAAAACGGCTTGGTGATATTTCTCGAAATGATTAAACGGCGAAACGTTATTTCGCAAAATAATGAAACGGTGAAACAATATTTTGAGAAAAAAACACTTGGCCGAATAATAAACAATTTAACAAAGAAAAACTAAAGAATAATTTGCCAAATGAATTTTGCGAAATGATTGAAAATATTTTTAACAAAAAGCGAAATAAAAAACTGCCGAATGTTTATTGCAGAATGATTGAAAAACGTAATGAATATAAAAGAAAATGTAAATTGCCAACTAAGAATTGCCAATTAAACGAAATATTTAACGACTAAGGCGAAACAAGAAATGCCAAATGAATTTTGCCAAACAATGGTGACCCTCTTTCTAGATTGCCGATTATTACGAATTGGTAGTGTATCGATACAAGAGTTAATTGCGAGAGTCTATTCAAAATAGAATAGTTTTTATACCTATAGAAATGAATAAACGGGGTTATTTATTCTGAATCTTTTAGTTTACCTATTGTGTCACTATAATTCAAAAAGGAAATTATTATGACTTCATTGTGTTCAAGTTAACTGTCTATTTTATTGATTTCTCTAATGCTTGTGTAGGAACTGTTAACTAACCAAACAGAATTTCTTGTTATTGATACCATAAATAGGAATTTAATAATTTTTTTAAACCAACATTCTCTGATGGTACGTATCATGTCTTTAAGTTAATCTAGCTATCCGCATGAAACATCCGTAATCGCCGATTGGTTGTCAATGGAACCTGGTTTATAACAAGCACGTTGGACATTAATATCAATTTAACATTAAATTTTATAAACGGCTAAAGGTAAAACGCAATTTAATTTATTTCTAAATTAGCTTTCCTTCTGCAAGCGAAGTTTTGCAGTTTATATCTTCCCTTGAATCTATACCGAACATTTGCCTACAGCTTCAAGTGAATTGAAAGCAAATATCTACCTTCAAAGTTCTCGTTCCTCTAAATGATGTCATAATGTGAATCCCTTTTAACGCGAATAACCCCCACTAAACTATGCCATGCATACTCATACGCCGCTGCAGCCGCCGGCCGCCCGCCGCATGCCAATGCTTTGCTAGGATACCACATCTAAGGAACAGCAAATGCATGAGTGTGGAATTCGATTGAAGTTGAAGCTTACGGCTAGCTACGGTTGCGAAGGACTCTGTTTTGATTTATTCATGGTAGGTAAGGTTTCAAAAAAAAAGATAAGATAGTTATGAGCTTGGATATGAAATCCATAAGCCTAATTGGAAGATTGGTATCAATGTAAAAGATGGAGAATTGTGATTTATCACTTTATTAATAACTAGCTGACCCGGCAGACGTTGTCCTGCCTATAAACGATTTCTGTATTTGAAAACACATAAATAATAAATGAGAAAACACAAATGCACATATTAATAGAAGATGTAGGTTTTTATTTTAAGCAATAAGGGCCAGTTGTACAAACGTGGGTTCAATATTTATCCCGTGGTTCAGGAATGTTAATTAACCGATTTTGCCGGATTAACTAGGACGTAACAACCACATCGCTTAAGAGTTTTCAGTCGTTCTTTTTCTGGCCCCAATGAAAAATTATCACAAACAAAAAAATATAAAACAGGCTAAAAGTTGGAGCTTTTTTAAAAATGAAAAGTTACATCCTTTTATAAAATGGTCCTCTGTCCCACTCACCCAACAACTCCGTTGCTCCGCTTAAGGTATGTTCAGTCACCGGGTAGACACCTTATGTCAAAAGTTGTCTTAAACAAAAGTTTGCGAGATTTTAATTTGCCAGATTGAAGTTTTCGAGATTTCGGTTGATGGTGGCGAGATTTTTTCGTGTGAAAAGCGGATTTACGAATTTGCGAGATTTTGTTTTTCGAGAGTAAAAAAAAAAATGTGAGATTCCGTTATTCCAGATTCTTATTTGCGATATCGTAGCGCATAAACAAGATGTTTCATTCAATAAAAATATTGGTTCACTAGGGCGTATACTTACTTTTCTTATTTAATTGAATCTTCAACAAATTTTAGTACAATTTTTATTTTCGCACGTTATGCTAATTTATGTCGATTGAAAAACTTATTTTGATTAATTACTTAATTTTTTTTTTTTTAATGTGGGTGAGCGAGGTACGGAATTCGAGGATAAACGGTAATTCAATTCAAAAAAATTTCCTCATTTTGGCCAAAATTTCTTTCTAGAATTAAATTCTCATTGAATACGAATTAAATTCTGCATTATCTTAACAAAATTTTGAAATCCTGATTTAAAAAAACGAAAATTTAAAAAAGCCAATTTCCGTATCAGGATTTTAAAATTTTTTTAAGATAATCAAGCATTTAATTCGTACTCTATGAGCACTTAATTCAAGAAAGAAATGTTGGCCAAAAAAAAAAAATCAAGAAAGTGGCCAAAATGGTCAATGAAGTAAGCAGAACACGGAAATTGAGTTTTCTAAGTTATGGTTTTTTGAAATCAGGATTTCAAAATTTTGTTGAGATAATGCAGCATTTAATTCGTATATAATTTTGGCCCAAAAAAAATATTGGCTTAAATAATTTTATTTAAATTTTAGGCTAAATAAAAAATTTCTAGCTTTCAAAACTGGTATATTACTTTATTGTTAGTGTTGCCGTTGATTTTTAATAACTTTTTTTTCAATTTAAGTCATTTTTTTCTAAAATTGTTCCTGCCTCCTAAGTGGGGCGAGATAGCCCCCCCTCCCTTCCATAGTAAAAAATGCTTGCTTTTGACCCCTCTACAAAAAACCATTATCAATTTTTGGTGCCTGAGTTATCCTATACTTGTGCCTAAATCTTAAATTATTTTGTTGGGTCACTTCAAGTAATGCATAATTTACTTAACAAATTCATGCTCTAATCTCATATATGGTATCTACTACATACCTACGTATAAAGATTTAAATATGATGCGTGCGAGGGCACTTTCTAAAAGGAGACACATATAGAATGGGTTAAGTGCATTTTGGTTTTAAATTCAAGTCACGATTCCTAGAATGTGCCTTTGCATTTGTTCTTGATTACTCTTGCTGCACACCACAGATGTATACATACCTAGATACTGACACACTGCTGCAGGTGACAGGAGGTATAAACGTATAGAAAATACTCGTGTTTCTGCCTTCCATATAAAACCGTCAACTAACCGCAGACTTTACTTTTGACATGGACTTGAGTATATAGTGAAGTTATTTAACTTGAGGTTGTGGGTGTTTTCATTCCAGTTAATCAATTTAAATTTGATTCTTCAACGACCGCCGCCGCCGCCGCTGTCACCGCCACCGTCATTGTTTAAGTTCGATTAAGAACATTTTGCCGATTGGTTAAAACTATAATTGAAATGAAAATTCAGAAATTTAATAGATTTAATGAATGAATGGATAAGCAACGAATATAAAAATTTGTGCAGATATACAGTCCTATTCTGCTAATAGTTCGCGTGAAAGTTTGTATTCTGCTATCGTCTCGGAAGGAAAACGAATGTTCCAAAGTTCGTACATTTATAAATGTCGATCAAAAATAAAATTTGAGCTGGTAGATTTTAGATTTCCTTGAGAACTTTGAATATAAATATTGGTTAAGATTTGCACTCTAAGGATATCTATATTTTCATAGCAAAACAGAAAACTTGAACAATATGCAGCATATCATTGCTGCTAAAATATTTTTTTTTGTCGGTAATCATTGACTGATGATATAGATTAAACCTCTTAGAAGGGTTCGAGGGCATCCTTCTTCTTCTTTCTGAATAAATACAATTTTGAACTCATGATTCGTTTTCAATAGAGATAACGCGCCCTTTCCTCCAAATTATCGTAAGCGATATTTTTATATTCTCACACATAAAGTTAATTATTTCATTTTTTTTTTTCTGTGCATCGAAAGCAATCAGATCTTTTGTCATCTGTCAGTAACAGTATTGTTACTAATGTTCAAGCCTAATATTGGCCTAATTGGTTCCGTTTCTGAGCAAATAAAAAACAAAATGTCGCTTACGATACTTTTATTTTTTGTCGCTTACGATACTTTGGCGGAAAGGGCTCGATAAGTTCTGGTTTGATACTGTGTCCACTGGGGTAATAGTTGGGCTAGGTACCTCTATGTTTTCTTTTCTTTCAAATATGTAAGTTCAAAATTTCGATTGGAGGAACGAAAAATTGCAGTTTTCAATTTTTAAACATTTACCTATCTACTAATGGACAAGTCTAAAATAATTGTCGGTATCTTCTTATGTTTTACCCTAGGTAAAAAAAATAATATATTTTTATAATGTAGGTAATATGTATGACCAATTGACCAACGCAACAGACCGACGCACGCATCAGGGCAGTGTGACAACCAAGTCTAATAAAATTCATCAGATGCAGAATAGATTTGATCGGTCGTACAAAATATTTTCCAAGTTCCATTTCTTTCTACCAATTTGATAAATTAATCAAGTATGATATACCTACATAAGTTGGTTCCTTTAATGTATGATAAAAAAAAAATAAATGAAAGTAAATACATCCCGTCATCAAATTGAGCCATAGTATTCAAACAATTAAGTCAAACACCACAGACACATAATACGCATTACTTAAGGCCTTCTTTTAATGCAGGCAAATACCTATGTACATATAAGCTAAAGTATTAAATTACTTTTTGCTAATCTGCTCGTATAAGATTGAAATTGCGAAAGTTTTATAAACCAAACACACATTTTCTTTCAATTTCATCTGTCTGTTAATTAAAGAACACAGTTGGGTATAAGAAAAAGCAGGGCAGGCTCTGGCAATTTTCATAAAAGGCTACACATTTGAAATATATGAATAATAAAATCTAAGACTGCATCCCGCTTGATCTTGTGGTTCAAATTACTTGATGGAATTTATACATATAAATAATAAATTAGTAATTACATAATATAATATATTTATTCATTAAATAAAAAAATAGAAAAGAAGCATGAGTCTCATTCTTTAACTTTCTAAAATAACTCCTTACAATGTTTTTACCTTTTAATTTTTTTTTTAAATACATAACATTTCTTTAAAATTAAACAAAATTGGTATTTTATATTTAAGTATTTTATAATTAACAGATAAAATTGAAATTTCATAAATATTGTTTTCTCAAACAAACATTTTTTTTTTTTTGAAAATCATTGTATGGGATATTATTTAATCTTAAATCTCCTCAGTAAAAGATTTTAACGAAAAAAAAAACAGTTTCATTTTTTTACATAAATCTAAATCTAAATCTAATATTTTTTCATAACAATAAATTTTGGAAATAAAAATATCGCTTTCGGCCTTAGGGAATCGCCTAAAAATTTTAAGTTCCAACTTGTTTCCAAAATTGCTTAAGGGGCTTAGGCTGTAGGTCGACAAACATACAAACAGACTGAATTGCACCGGGGCTCACTTTTTTTTCGTTTTCATTCCAATGTCAGGTTTGATTAAAATCACGAGTTCGATTTGTTTACGAATCAAAAACGTACCCTTATGGTCTTGGATGGTCAAAAAATCTTAATATTACGTACTTACCTACAAAAAAGTAGGAAATTGTTCTGCGCTTATTATGTATTTTTTGTTTGCGAGATTAATTTAAGGACTGTATTATATTCAAAACATTTTGTAAAAAATTGTAAAAAGTGGAAAAGTGAAAAATAAAAACATTCCAAAGATATAGCTGCATTCGAAAAATTGGTTTTATCGGTGAAATCATCTAAAATATTAAATATATGAAACTCAATTTTCGTATACTTTTTCACACACCGCCATGTTGTTTTTTACTTTTCCACTTTTTAAGAAAAGTCTTTAGTGTAAATAACGCTTTAATCTATCTTATTCCTATATAAAAACTATTTTATGACACAAAACTTTAACGGTTTTTCTACAAAAACATTTATATGAAAAGAGTTGTAAAAAAATTTTCTAAAATAAAAGTTTAAGAAAATGTTTTTCATGCAAAAGTAAATAAACAAAATTTATTCTGCCACCAATCAGAGCACCATGGAAAGATTTTGACGTTTTTATAATTGTAATTATACCTAAACGAAATAGTTTCGTGCGAATTCTGGCTCCAGTGAAATTAAAATATTCAAAGTTAGCCGTTCTCGTATAATTTTTAATTTAAAATTTTCTATATTCTATTTTGAAACAAATCGAAAATATTAGTTCCCAGATTTTTTTTTAATGTGATCGATATTTTTTTAAAACAAAAATGACCGCCTTGAAATACAAATGTCACAAGGTAGACGGCCCTGAACTACTGGTGATTTTTTTTAATAATACCTAACGATAATTGAAAATGAGAAATTGCAACCCTCAACAAGATATAAATTCGATCAGTAATGTTAGTCATTGGACTGCAGTCTTAAGTTGAACATCTCTTGACATCTCATAAGTCATAACGAAGTAATCTTCCCCAAGAACCATGGATCGTTGGAATAATTGTGTTGCTGTTGTAACTGGAGCTAGTTGTGGTATTGGCGAGGCTTGTGCGAATAAATTAACCAAAGCTGGACTCAGGGTTGTTGCCCTAGCTCGTCGATTTGATCGTATTGTTGAAAATCGTTCAAAATTGCCAGAAGATTGCCAAGAAAGATATTTTCCCCGAAAATGTGATATAACAAATGAAGATGAAGTCAAGGAAACATTTAATTGGATAGAAGAAACCTTAGGTGGTATTGATATATTGATCAATAACGCTGGGTGTCTTCGTGAAGGAAACATTCTCGAAATGGACTCCAGTCTAATCGATGAAGTTTTGCATACAAATATTAAAGGTTTGATTTACTGTACTCAGGCAGCATTTCGAAGCATGAAGAAGAGGAATTTCGATGGCCATTTGATCCACATAAATAGTGTTTGTGGATCTCAAGTTATTTGTTCGGGACGTGGAATGCCTAGTTTTAATATTTATCCACCGACAAAGTTTGCAATTACAGCTTTGAATGAAATTATTCGACAGGAATTAAACAATCTCAGGACAAAAATTAAGACTACTGTAAGTTTTTTGAGCTAATTTATAAATTTGGTGATACAATTTTATTTTAAATTTCACTTAAAGAGCATTCATCCCGGATTGGTAAGGACTGAGATTTTCGCACCTGAGAAATTTAATGAATTTGGCGAAGCAGTTTTATCACCAGATGATGTTGCTGATACAGTTTGCTACGTTATTTCAACACCTCCAAATGTCTTAATTAAGGATTTGACAGTTAAAGCTGTCGGAGAGGTTTTTTAATGCAAAAGCCTATAACTATGTCGACAATGAAAGGCGTATTTCTATTTAAAAAAAAAAAAAAGCCTCGGAGTTGGAAAGTATAAAAATTTTATTCTGATTGAAAAAACTCTGTAAAAATGTATTTTTTTTTTAAATAATAGAAAACCAAACAGGGTTTCTCCTAATCAAACATTAATTTATCAAAACATCCAATACGTACTAGAACGAGTAAATTTTCATGGGAATCTGCTAGTTAATATAATTATACATCAATTATAGCATAGCTTATTTTTTTTTTTTTAAATAAAAAAATCAGTTTGGCCAATTTGCTTTGTATGGCATACTCTCTTTGATTGAGACTGGGTTTCTTCCTCCGCCTTTCTATTTTTTCCATTTTTCAATAGACAAACTTCTGTTTTAATTTAAACAAATACAAAGTTCATAATAAGAATGTGACTCTATATACCTATACCAACTTAAATTGTGGGTGTATAATTTAATAAAAGATTTTAGTCACGTTTCAAGCTGACAGCGTTTTCCGATTTGAGTATGTGAGAGCAACTCCATACCGATTTGTGAAATGACAGACTATACCTACTCCATCCAGAGATGAAGTCTTGGGACTGATGGTCCCGGCTGGCATGTGTGCCAAATGGAAATTTGATTTGCAATGCATACACGTAGGCTGAACACACATTCCCTTGCTTTTTGAATATACAATACACACTTGAAGACGTGTATGATATGTTTTTCTTTCTCTGCTAAATATTCCTTATCCTTTACCCCACCTCCACCCCCATCCTTATTCAAAAGATGCCAGATTCCTATCCTAACTCACCTCCCACACACCACCATTCCCAAAATATTCTTAAATCCCACATCGCGTCAACCACATGAGATGAGAGTTCAAAAAGAAAATTGTAGATACATCTCTCACCAGCAGATGGACGATGGACCAGAGAGCTTGTCATGGGACCATTTTGACACAAAACAAAAAGAACAAGCCACAAAATATGAGGCCTGGGCCTCGTGCCTGTGTGTGATGATGATGGAATTGGAATAATTTATATTTCCTATTATTGGATAACATATGTATTTTGGGCTCAGATAATTGTGTTGGAATTTTGGAACTCACAGATAACATGCTTGGTTAGGCTCATCAATATTATTTTGCAGAAAATATTTGTTTATATTTCTCCGAAGTGAGTTATTTTCTTATGTATATACGTATGGAGATTTATTTGCAAATAAAAAGAAAGAGATAGAGACTATTATATGAGACCAGAACTTCTTGTAGCATAGAAAATCATATTATTTTCTATCACAAAGAGTACCTACATTCATATAGTCCCTAACTACTATAAGTTGCATAAGAATTGATTTGGTAAGAATATAACAACAACTGGCACACAGAAGTATTACAATAAAACAATAATTAGATTTTGGCAAAGAATATTATACTTCCGATTTCGAGTAGGATATCGAATTAAATATTTGTTTAGTTTTGTTTTCATACGTGTATTTTTGGATATTGAATGTTATGATGTCCAAATGAAATTTTCCCAGAAAACTGAATTTATCGGCATGTGGTTTTGGCCAAAATTGACAAAAATGAATAAATTTTAACTTGTAGAGACCTACCCTTATTCGAACACCGGAGGTTTTCAAATTAATGAATTATTTTCTCATAGCCAATATTTTGAATGAAAAAGCAGTATAAAGTGGTTTAAAATGAAATTATGAAAAGCCAAAGTTACCTCAGGAACGAAATAAGCTTGATGAACTTAGTGAAACCAATTTCCAAAAATCTCTGTTGGCATCAATGCATTCTAACTCAAAGAGGACTTAAGGATTTTCAGAGTTTTTGAAGAATTTTGGGTGAGTTTGTGCCTACGTTTTGTAACTCTCACATCGAAAAAATCTGTCGAGAAAAGTTGAAAAATAAAACAAAGGTCATGTGTCATGTTACTTATATTTCAGTTTTCATCGTTTCTTCAATTTTATACAGGGTGATTCACCTAAGGTGTGACAAAAAGCTAAAGCGTGTAGGTTGAGTTGAGACGAGAAAAATATTGTATGGGATGCGGAGGTCTATTTTCCTCCTTAAGCCGGGAGGTACAATTTAAAAAAAAAAAAAAACGGAAACACTTACAATATCAGACTTTACTTTTTACTAGCGATAGGTATAGGTATCAAACTTGACATTCCGATGATAGAGAAAACAAAAAAGTGAGTCCCGCAATTCCGTATATCTGTTTGAAGTATGTCTGTATGGCTGTGTGTATCTTGACCTAAAGCCTAAACTATGTATGTGATTGTTTTTAAACTTGGGGCATAAGATTTTTGAGTGAGAGGGGAAATTGACTTTTTTTAACTCAAAAAATAAAAGTATTTACCTGGCATACAACCATTTTGAAAAAAGTTATTAATCTCAAAACCGGCTCTAACGATTTTTTAAAATTGTTTGTGTGTACCACCTACTAGTGGTACCGTACCTGCCATAGAACCGTTTTTTTTTTTATTTTCGACTTTCTCGTTTACCGCGCTTATCCGATTTTCATCAAAATTTTTATTTAGGAGTTCAAATAATACTGCATACATATATTTTCAAAAAAAAATATTATTTGGATTTTCAAAAAAAAGTCCAAAATTTTTGTTTGAAAAATCATTTTTTTAAAAACGGGTTAATCATTTTTTTTCTTGAAATCATGATTTTAGTTGTATATTTTTACATTCTTAAAACTGACATGCCAAATTAATTTTCTTTAAAATTCAAGAAATTTTATAGGTAGGTATCTAAAAAAAAATATTTTTTAAGAAAACCGCTGCTGGGACGAAGTGCCAATTTTTATGGACTAAAGGCCGTTAAAATCTATTTTGAATCAATTCAACAAGTTCAATTAAATTGTGCTGAGTCTTCTACTTAACTGATTTATTTCAGTATAGTATAGAATTTGTATTATTACAAAAATCTTCATATGTATTACATTTTGGTCTTTTTAAATATTTAAAATAATATTCCATTCAAATCTTTTGCAAATATATTTTTGTTAACATAAAATAATTAAATAAAAGTAAATTTTTTTAGTACTTTCAAATTACATACTATGGCTAAATGTACTTTTTTTTTAACCTTTTCACCATCGCAATGTTAAGTTAAGAAGCGTTTAGAAAATTTTGTTTCAACATGAGACCAAATTGCTCAAATAAAGAACAAGTAAAAATAGTATTTTACCGACTGCTTTATTTAGTTAAATTTTCAAATGCGTTCTACGAAGCCGACATTGATTTTTCCTAATGCGCAGCCAATCCTTTTGATGAAGATTCAAATTCCGTATTCATTATCTTGTAGGTATAACATGCAGGAAAAGGAAGCTTAATCAACTTATCTCTGTGGCAGGATATTGGGATTTTGTTCTTGTTATTCATCTTGTCGTCGGCGTCGGCCTTAAAACTTAATTAAATCACAAACCTCATTCAGGAAAAGTAAAATCTTCTGCTCTTGTATATACCTATACCTAGTTAAATATACCTACATACATTCTTGTTATAAATGAATAGGTACTAGAGTATCTCTGAAACATGTTTGTATTGAATCTGCATCTGCTTCCAAACCAAATGAATATCGATGGAAGGATAAGTGTGGTTGCTTCAATCAGCAGGAGCGCATAGGAGGAGTAATTATATTCATTCAAGCATTAATGCAACTGAGGCTTCCGATGCGATAACACGTTACTCGATAATTTCAATTTCAAAACACTTCTATTTAATACGTTAATTAACTGATATACTTTTAAAGATATTTCCGCTGTGAAACACTGATGTGGTGTGGAGTATGGTGCCTTTCACCTGGATAAGTTCTTAATCACGAATAGTACCTGATTTTGCGTTCATTTAATGAAGAAACGCCCAATTTTAATCCACTTGCAACATCATCAGCATCACATCACCAACCAACACCGTGTTATACATAGCCATTGTCGTAATACCATCTCATTTAATTTCCATGACAGTAATCCCAGCAAACCACTCAAGTGTGCATTTACGGTAAATCCCATTTTTATTTCCCCCAGGGAGCACATACACTCGCCATGTAAGCACTTGTTAGGTTGGGATTTTCTTCCTTCCGCGTGCACATTATTTTATTTTCACAGAGTGAAAAGCGTGCTGCTTGCTACTCTCAGATCTGCTTTGCTTTGCTCTATTCCGTTCTGGGAATAAACCAGCCAGCAGCAGAACAAATCCTGTCGAGCGAATTAAGTGGTTCCATAATTAAGGATGACAAAAAAAAAAAGAAAAATGTCACCTTTTGCTGGTGCAGGTATTATTCTCCTTAGATTATGGATGCGGGTAGGGTTACGTAACAAACTACTGTAGCCACTAGCAGTTCTACTGTTGGGTCTTGGGTGCAGTTTTTTTAAATGGATTTTTGTGTTAAGAGTAATTGTTAATAAATATTTTTATTTTTCCATTATTTCGTTGTGTGTTTTGATTAAAAATTTTCAAAATATAGGGTTTTAAAAGTCGAAATATAGAATTTTTCAAAAATTTTAAGTTTTGCCGATGAATATTAGAATTTCAGTTTTCACAATTTGATATTTGTTTTAGTTATCTTTTGATTAAAAATTAAAAGTACCTATGTACGACTGGATCGCCGAAATTGCCCCGGTGCGGTCGTTCAAATGCCTTGGAGTTTTTAAGATTATGCATATTATATGCACATTTATACATATAAAAAAAATATAGGTAAGAAAAATAAATTTTGTATAGGAAAAGTTTTCCGCAAGAAGTTTAAATCGATCGAAGATTTGGCACAATTTTTTTGTTTCCTCTTCTTTTTCCACTTGCCGTATTGATTTGAGAGCTTCATGACGGCATACGTCAGTCTTGTATCGTGGTAATGTTTTCGTAACAATAGGTTTAGCTAAAAATAATAATCCAAAATATATCTATGTATTACATACCTATACATACATACGTACCTATAAAAAATTAGAGAGCATCGAAGAAAAGCATGGAAGTCGTTCCTTAAATTTCGAAAACAACTGCTTAAAATGTTTTCATCAAAACGAGGAAGGCTGTCCAAATTTGTTGATGCTGATTTCTTTAAAATACGTTTTGTAAAGACGGCGCAAGTATGGGTTGTAAAATTTATAAAGATTAGTGTCCACCATAGGTAGTAGCCGTGGCGTGATGGTTAGTGCGATGGACTGTCATGCCGGAGGTCTAAGGTTAGATCCCCAGCCTCGCCACCTATTTATTTAAAAGAAAAAAAACGGCTACTGCCTCTTGCGAGGAATTGACAAAACCTCCAAGTGTATCTCCTGTCACAGAAAAGTGCCGCTCGTTAGCCGTTCGGATTCGGCAATAAACTGTAGGTCCCCTCCATTCCTGCAGACACGCACACAGGAATGGTTGAGAGTTGTAAGTCACTAGGCCCTAGTTCTTCATGAGCTGTTGTGCCATCAAATTTATTTTATTTTTTTTAGTGTCCACCATATTAGACCAGGACTTGGCAAATTTTTTATAAGAAGATTTACCTAACACGTTTTTACGGCCGGTCTACAAGAAACTGATCAGTCCAAGTCGCCGAGACGAAATCCTAATTTTTGTGGACTAAAGGCTGTTTTGAGTCACTACTATAAATTTTGTATTAAAAATATCTTCATATTTTTTTTAAAACAAAAATTGTTTTGCCATTTTTGAGTGTTAAATAAAATATTTCACCTTAAAACGTATTTAAAAAAAAAAAAAAAAAAAAAAACTAACGTATTTTTTTAAATATTGATTTTTCAAAAACAAAATCTAAACAAAAATTTCACTACATATTATTAGCCGCGTTTTATTATCTACAGAATCATTTATTAACACGACCAAAAAACAATTTAAGTCAAAGATCCAAAAATTAATTCTTCCTCTGGCGGGTAGATGGCTTTTATGGTAAAGTAGTGTTTAATTGCAGTGTAAGGAAAATAGAAAGGAAATAATTGAAAATTAACAAAACGTAAGTAAATAAATTGCACGACTAGGTCGCACGAACTTGCTCTTGTAGTTAAAGTTTCTTCGAATTTTAAAGATTGAGTGTAATATAAAACACATTATTAATAATTATATGTATATGCATTTATTCATTTAATAAATTAAAGCATGAAATTGAAGAATGAAATTCGAATATCGAAAAAAGCATTGAAAACGTTCTTTAAATCGATAAAACAAGTACTTAATATATTTTAATCTCAAAATGAGGTTTGGACATCTCCATTCTTCAAAAGAAAAAATGTAAATTTATGCAGACAAAATTTTAAAAATCGTTGGAGCGCTTTTCTTAAAAAATTATTTTTTTATATATAAAATTTCTTGAAATTTTTTAGAAAAAAAAATTTGGTATGCCATTTTTAAGAATATAACAATGTACAGCTGCTACCATAATTTCAAAAAAAATCTTCAACCCGTTGTCAGAAAAATGATTTTTCAAAAAAAAAATTTAACTTTTTTTTTTTAAATCCAAAGAATATTTTTTTGAAAATATTTGTATGCAGTATTATTCACACTTGATAGAACCTCCTAAGTAAAAATTTTGATCAAAATCGGTTAAACGGTTAACGAGAAAGTCGAAAAAAAAAACGATTTTATGGCAGGTAACGGTTTTTGGTAAATCTTGTTTGCACCAAAATGTGGACCATGCCACCACTAGTATGTGCAAAAAAAAATCGTTGGAGCCATTTTTGAGATAAATAACTTTTTTTTAAAACGGTCCAATGGCAAGTACCACTATTTTTTGAGCTTAAAAAAATCTAAAAAAATCTCGATTTACCCTCTGAGGAATCACCCAAAAATCTTATGATCCAAGTTTGAAGAAAATCGCTTCAGTGGTTTAGGCTGTAGGCCGAGGTACAGACGAACATACAGACAAACATACACACAGACAGACAGACGGGATTGCGGGACCCACTTTTTTCATGTTCTCTGTCATCGTAATGTCAAGTTTTATTGTTATCCCGAGTTCGATTTTTGTACATATTTGAATTTGTCAGAAATTTTTCTATAAAAAATATGATCGAAATAAGCTAATATCTTTTCGAGAAGAACGAAAATAAAGAAAATGGTTCTTTGGAAGGTATCGTTTAAAGAAAATTCAAAATCACATCAGCAGCACATCTTCAACTTCAACCTACCAATTTATTTAAAGAACCACAATTTTCAGTGTCTCTTAGATACTTAATTTAGGATGCAGGACTAAAGTTTGAAGCCTTTAGTTGTGTAATAGACCCATTTCTCTGCGTATAACCTATTTCTTTTAAAGTCGAAATGACCTAACTATAACCAGACCACTAAGTCGATGACAAAAGATAATCAAGTTGAAAATTCATGTGTGTCAAAAGCTCCAACGCCAATACTTGAAGTATTTTAAATATTAATTCTCTTTTCACCAAATTTAATTCAACTCAAGGCCCTGAAAGGTGGTCTTTTTCTGCGTTCATGACAATAATAAAATTTTCCGTCATCGTATATACGTGTCCATGCAGCATAATATTACATATTTGCATTTTACAACTAAAGGAGCTATGCTGCTATAGGATATGAGAATCGACAGGAGACAGAGGAGCTAATAATGATAGTCTGTCAGATGTGCTGCAACCTTTGTGCAGTTGTTCACGATGAGGACTTCTTTATTAGGTAGGTATTTTTTCTTCGATTTTGTTATGTTGTTATTGGATAAAATATAAATATTAATTGAACCTGGATTAAGTTCCAAAGGACTGAAGTGAAGTCTGCCATGATAATTGACAAAGCGAATTATACCGCCACGTCACCGTGCGTCGTCGTCGTCGAAGTTTTACCTATGTGATGGATAAAGAAATTAACTCAGAAATGATTTGCTCACATTTCATAGTTTTAATTTCTCTTAATATATTTAAGTGAGTGTAAAATAGCGTAATGCATCCTACGTGCGTCGCTTTATGGCATGCACATCAGTGCACTTGACGTTGAATATGATGTAGATGTGATTATAATAACACATAACTTAGGTATGCCTCGACATAAAATTCTCACGGACTTAAGGTCTCTATATGTCCTTAATTATTCCAACCTATTTCTTTAGCACTTCAAGGCCAACAACACCTTGACCCTCTAATCATATTTCAGGTTACCATACCTGATGGAAAGGCCAAGCATATTCGCATTATGTATGAATGTTGCAGGCAAAAAAGAGTCATCATCAACATACTTATATTATTTTTTAAAGTAGGTATATTAAAACCAAGGATAAGTCTTGTTAATTCCTGCTACAAATTAATTCAAGCCTCACTGAATGAATGGCACAAAATGTAGTGGGTGCATATAAATGCAAAGCACACACTAAGTTGTATAGTTTATAAGTTTTTCTTGAAGTCAGTGATGTTATTCGAAGAAAACTGAAGATAGGTTCTCATGACCTTGTTCCGTAATTGTGAAAATATAAATTATGTTAACGTATGGGAGAAAAATTTGTTATAGGTACTTAATTGCTAAAAATTGAAGTTTAGAAAAAATGATGGTTGTCTCCTTTACACAGAATGGTTCACACTTTTTTTAATCATATTTTACCCTGTGTCCTTGAAGTAGTTATCTATCCAAGAATGGAATTTCAACTTTTCGTGTTTTACTTGTGATATATATGTACCTACAGCAAGTTTTGAATTAGTTAAAAAAAAAAATCGAACTCGAGATTTTGATCAAACTTGAAATTACGATGATATAGAAGACGAAAAAAGCAGGTCTTGCAATTCCGTTCGTCTACCTGTCTTGTCTGTCTATGTACAGTCGATTTTATTTAAACTTGGTATCTAGCGTTTTATGAACATCCCCCCGACACGATTTTTTAAATTTGTTTTTTAGGACCAAAAATAATGGTACCCGCCCTATATTTTTGTTTAGCTTTTTTTGGAAAATTTTATTTTTCTCAAAAATGGCTTCACAGATTTTTCTTAAAAAAAAAATTCTATAAATTTTATTGGGGATGGGCTACCTTTGAAAATAAAATTTCTGAAAAATGGTTATTTTATGCTTAGTAATATTTAAAGACATTTTGAAATTAATGTTTTAAACAAAACCTCAAATTTGTGATCCTTTTGACATTTTTTAAACAATTTTTCTTAGTAAATTAGAAATAATTTTTACAACCATACTATCGTCAAAGCTGTTTTTGAGAAAATTAAAAAAAAAAACCGAAATATTTGTACGGCAGCTACCTGTTCAAGATGTACCAAATTTTAAAGCAAATAGGCCCAACCGCTTATAGGCTCTACCCATCCCATGGTCTGGCGAAACCTACTTTTTTGGATTTCACAACAAATAATTGCCCTATAAAAGAATTAAAAAACATTGGGCGCCAATTCAACCACAAGGGCGGGGTATCAGCTCCTCCACGCTATAGGGTCGGAAAAGATTAGATAGAGTACGATATCTCGGCAGTTTGTTGGTAAGAAAAATGCGTGGTGTGGAGTCTTGTGTGAAGCACGAAGAGAATGTATAAAACAGGCTCGTGAGTCTGTTTTTTCATTTGTTGTTGTTTCAAACAGTGAAATTGTAAAATTGTTGTTTTTTCTTTCAATGTATTTTGAGGCGAATCAAAGTTTTTAATGTAAATACGATGAAACTTGCCAGTCAGTACACATGCTGACATCCCATTATCTAAACAGGGCCAAATGCATGCAAAATTTAATGAAAATTGGTCCATATTCCGTAAAAAGTGGACAGAAACACATATTTTTTGAAAATGCACGAATAAAGCAAATGAATTCCTTTGATTTTTGTTATTGTTTTAGACCCCGTTATAAAATTGATTACAGTTTTTTCAACAAAATAGAAGAATTTATGTTTTTTCATATGGCACGTAAATTGGTACGTATTTCATAAAATATGGCACGTACATTTTATTTCGGGCGGCAACGCTGGTCGAAATTGAAGTAATACAATAGGAGCGAGTATTTGTGCAAATAATTGCAAAAGTGTCGTGTTTCTTTTTCGAAAATTAATTTGCAAATAAAGTCGATACGACAGCCGTTAAAAATGAACACTTGCCAAACGACTCGGGTTGGAAGACGCTTCGCTAAATGTGAGCACTTATTCCGAACCTAAAAATAAAATTGGAATAATTTCGAATTTTCCAAGATAAAATTTGAGTTTTGAAGAGGTTTTTTTAATCCATTTAAATCAGTGTCATCCTTCAAAGTATCTTGACAGTTCATGGCTTGATAGGCAACAAACTATATTTTGACCTTTGGATAATATTTTTTTTCCAAATGTCACCCAAAAGGCTTAAAATCCACTTTTTCCCGAGCAAAAATTAAAATCAGAAAAATTTCGAATTTTTTGAGGTAAAATTTGAATTTTGTAGAGGTTTTTTAATCCAGTTCGGAGCCATCCTTCAATGGTTTTTGAAGTTCATGGCTTGACAGCTAGGCGATGAACTATTGACCTTTTCGATTGGCTATCCGAAAGAACTGCCCGATTCGGAATGCCAATAAGCAAACAAACATGCTTATCATTCCTTGCGTTCGGGTGATAGTCAGATAGGCTATCTACCTATCCCAAAAATGTTCACATAGCTTGAGTTGTTGTTGCGTCAGCTGACATCAGAAGTTTTTTAACAAGGGGTTACAACAATACAAACCTATCCGGATAGCTTTTGATAGTTAGGCGAACGCCCCCATTGTATTTATGAAACAACACAGGCAGCCGCCAAAAGTAAAATGTTTTAAATGGCGGAGGAAATTAATATTAAACTCGTATCTTCAATATCTTCGATTTTTAATTTATGGCACATTAAATGTCACCCAAAAGGTCTAAAATCAACTTTTCCGGAGCAAAAAATAAAATAGGAAAACCTTTTTCCGGCGGGGAAAACAAAGTATGAAAAATGAGCGATTTCTATTCCAACGACATGCATACGTATTTTTCTCTGGATTTTTGCAGTGCACCTGAGTATAAAACTATGTACATATGTGGTTCGATATTTTAACGGGCATAGAATATTTTATATTTCGCAAAAAAAACTTGTGAATATTATAAAAATTGAACATGAGTACCTACTAAAAAACAATTACATAAACAAATATTTCTTCTAGCGAAAACCGAAACCAAACCTCCGAGACCGGCGAGACCACCGAGACCAGCGAGACTCTCGGCGAATTTCGGTACCAAAAATACGGTCTCGTCTCGGTCTCGTCTCGGGTGCTTTTAAAGTAGTCTCGTCTCCGTCTCGGTATCGGTTTCGGGACCAACTAGTCTCGGTCTCATTGCCAGCCCTAGAGAAGATGGATGGAATGAAGAATTTAATATTAATAATTAGAATAATTGCGTTTCATTTGAACCCTATATATCAATTGTAACAATACATACCTTTTACAGTTGTAAGTACTTTCACTGGTAAATTTGAGAACCCGTTTCTTGAAGGCCTAAGACCTTCTATTCTTCGCCAAAATAGTTTAAAAACAAAAACATACCTCCCTATAAAATTGAATTTTGATCAGAAATTTATTCAACCAAATCCTCATCGATTTATCGAAATCGATGCCAAACCTGGATAACTTCTAAAAGAATTCCAATAAAAATTTTCGAAGAAGAAAAACTATTAAACTGCAATAAATCAAAATTGGCTTTCGGCATATCCCATGTGTCTCCCATCTCCCATGCCGCTTCAACAAATTCTTTCCAAAATCCTAACCTAAATGAACTAAACTTCATCATCATATATAGCCTTACCCACACTATATTGTCCTTCCGAACCCATAAATGCAATGATGATTTGTATCGTGAAATTCAAGCTTCAAGGACGGCCGGCCGAACCCCAGATTCTATGACAAATTTCAACCTTTCCCCCAACTATTCTAACCTTTTTTTTATGCCCTTCTGTAAAACAAAACAACAAAAAAAACTACACAACGAACGGCGCCCATGATGATGAACAAAGCTGAAACTTTTAGGAACTTCAACTCTTCAAATTTAGGAACTTAGTCAATTGGAAATCAATGCGGTGCTATAAAGTTCCTCGCCCATAATCAACATAGAAACTGGACGGTTTGGAAAAATGGTGGCTGATGATGGTATGGAGTTGAGTAAACTAGCTTAGATCGGTTTTTTCCAGTTGAATTTGTGTCCCGTTTCGGGTTAAATGGGTTCGGATAAGTGAATGTCCTCAAAAAATTTACCCCCTGCCCCTAGCTAAGGCTGTTCTACTTTCCCATCATCCCAGCAAGAAAAACAAAAAGAGAGAATGCCATTTTCTAATTAAATTTTTTGACTTTTGTGAGTTTTCATTTTTGAACTTGTTTTTATTTCAGAGAGTTTTTCACTCTTCTTCTATACCCACTACATATTAAGGAGTGAGAAACTTCGTTACCAGGGTGACTGTATTTTAGGCAAAGTTGGCTCGAAGCAATCAAAATGTCAAGAAAGTTTATCACCACCTTGAAGCTCGAGCTCTTTCGGATGCTCTATATGTACATATGGCTTTGCAAATTCACAAGGATGTCTGATGCTTTAACTAAAAGCAGAAAGATTTCCATAGAACGGGTATCCAATTGGGGCTGGGATATGGAAAAAGTGTGAGTGGAAAAACCACATGTCAAAATATTGTCGTTTCATTTTGGAAGGGGAGAATCCTTTGAAGCACAATGGATAACATGTTGAAAAGTTTCTGTAAATAGGAGAACGTTGAAGGAAGTTGGTGCGAATGATGGGGGAATGGTGTATCCGTTCCGTATACGTATTTATGTCATATATTTATGTAAAGTAAAAATTGATCCAGAGTGAGATGTTGTTCTTTATTTTGTTTTTTTACTTTTTTTGAGTTCTTCGTTGATTGATTTGATTTTTGATCTTTTTTGAGAACCTTAATTGGAATACTTTTGAAAGAGTGTTTTCGTGTCTTTTTCTTTTTTTTTTCTTTGATTGTACCTACTTATGTTTTGCTTGGGGAAGGTGCACATTGTGAAGTTGCTTTGTGAAAATTTGAGGTAGTTTAATCAAGATTTTAATTAATTTAAATTTTTATTTGAATTCCATGAAGTGTGTGTAAGGTACCTACCACATTTATATTAGAGGGAATTTATTTAAGTGGAAAGATGGCATTCCGCAGCTGTATAACAATAACAATTCCCATCCATTGAAGTTAACATTTGGGAAACATGTTTTTCAGTATTTTTCAATTTCGGTAACCGGAGATAACATATCAAATTTTGGTGAGTTACCTCCAAATTAACTGAAGGAAGCGTATCTTTGAAATAGGAACGGAGGCAAACCTAATAACAACAGTAATAAAATGGTGTTAACTGGGTCCAACGAACATGCTCAGTGACTGTTTGCACTACAAACATCAATCCTAAATATACCGATCGATAGAAGAAGGTTGCACCTACATTATGGCGGTATTGATTTATAATTTTCGGCTCATCGTTTAAGTTGGTAAATTGAGTCATATAGCATTTAGGGTATAAATTGCACCGCAGTTTGAAGTACTTAAATTCTTTCGAGCGCCTTTGCTCCGGATATACAAGTGCCACTGACGTGACAGATATCTCATTCGAAAGTGCGCAATTAAGTGGTTGTCAATATTTATCCACTCTCAGACCGTTTATCTATAATTTTGAGAAAGTTGACCTTCCAAGTTGACGCCAACTAAGCAGGACACCCATTTCCTCGCAAACCAACAGAGAAATTATTTTTTGCTCGTAACTAATTAGCAATTAAGTAGTTCTCAATATATATCCACTCCCGGACCGTTTACATATCAATAGTTTTGAAAAAGTTGACATGCTTAGTTGACGTCAACTTAGCAGGACACCCATTTTTTTACAAACCAACAGAGCAATCAATTTTTTTTGTTGTGTAACTATACTATATACTATATACTTTTAAATCTGCAACGGAAAAAGTGACCTGCTAAGTTGATACACATCAAAAATCTCATTTATTAAGTTGTGTCGTTTTTCTTTCGAACCGACGATATACATAAATTTCAATATATTGCTTAATAACACTTTTTAAATTTATTAAACAAAACACATTATTTTAAACTTCACTTCTACATGTATGAGTGAAATAGCGAAAAAGGAAGTAGATTTCGACTTTTTTCTAAAAAAAACGTGCACAAACGTTAGGGTGTAGTTATTTCAGTCAAATAAATTCAATGAAGTCTCATTCTTCGACGGTTTTTTTTATCGTAGGTATGTGTTTGGGTACATCACCAAATTATAAAAAAAAATGTTCAAGGTTTTAGAGTTTAGGAAAAAGCCGCCATTGAAACAGCTGGCTATTTAATATAATAATTTGTCTGGATTTTATTTTCTAACAAAATGGCCAGCAAAAACCTTTTAGGGAATCAAGATACCTAAAAAATGATGTATTAACGATCTCTGGTACTTTATTTGTCTTTAAGTTATAGCTTGTCAAAGTTCTTATGCCTGTGGTTAGATGGAATGTTTAGCTTTGAGATAGCCCTCCTGCTCCTCCTGGTGGCATTTGCTCAACCAAAATTTATATGGTTGGCTGTAACTTTCTTTCTAGTAGTCCGATCTTTAGGGTTATTATCTTTAACTGAAGCGAGAATACATTTTTGTATTAAACATTTTTGGGAAGGTTAAAAAATTTCGTACTAGAGGGGTGATCAAATCCGCTATTAATATGTATGATTTTCGATTTATAAAAAATGCAAATTTGATGAAAAATTTAAGAAATTTGAAGAATGATGGTTTTGATTTATTTTGAGGCAACCCGGCAAGGGTGCTCTGTTCAGCTGATTTAAGCGATATGATTGTCTGAACGAAATGAAAAAAAAAAAAACAAAGTAGATCTTTTTATATAGTTTTTTTTCTTTTAAATAAAAGTGACCTTAATCAAGCGACACAAAGTGTATGTGCTTATATAATTTTCCAAAGTTAATGATCTAATCAATTTAGCCTGATTTACGCTGTATTTAGTTGTAAAACGTTTCTTTAGTCCTCTCTCTCTCCTCCTAACCATCTGTTGTCATTTCATAAAATTTAAAAACATATAAAAAAGGACGAGCGAATCAACCTTTAACCTGATAAGGAAACAAAAGTCCCGTAATATTTTATATTGTTTATCCTTATAGACCATATTCTTAATCCTGACAAAAGATAAAATACTTAGACGCTGAGTGAAGATTTATTAAATTTCAGATAACAACTTTGCACTGATCTGATATACCTATGTATGTGTGTATCGACCATCG